>CM033397.1:25251026-25851026 GCA_019426215.1 Buddleja alternifolia | reverse complement strand
TACCTAGTGGCTCATCTTTATCATTCACGAGTCTGAAGAAAGATTATATGTTTATCATGGACAGAGTCAGGAAAAAACTTAAGGATTAGAAACGTAACCACTTATCTCTGGCAGGTTGAACAACCCTCATTACTGTGGTTACAGCTACTATGCCCTCTTCTCATATGCAGACCTCGCTGATTCCAGTCAGGATATGTGACGCGGTGGACAAAGCAAGCCAGGCATTGTTGTGAGGCGGGTCTAAAGAAAATCGTAAGTTGCACATGATGGTGTGGGATACAGTCTGTTGGAATAAATATCTGGGGGGGCTCGGTATTCGTCGTACTCAGTCGGTGAATTTGGCTTTTTTTGGTAAGCTAGGATGGCTATTAATCACGGGAGATACGAAACTTTGGGTCCAGGTTTTGAGGCACAAGTATATTTATCTTCAACGGGCCCGCCCTCAGAGTTCTATGTCTCACACATAAAGAAGCTTAATACATGGATTTGGTGGAAAATAGGGAACGAATGTCGAGTAAGTTTTGGTTAGACAAATGGATGGGCGATATTGCGCTATGTAATGATACGGATGGCCCCTTACAAGAGGAAGATATAGAACATATTGTATCCCGCTACTGGTCGCGGTCGATGGGGTAGAAATGGGAGAAGAGTGGGTGACTTCTGGACGGTATTCGCGGGTCTCTTGCGGGATGGGATTTGAATGGGATAGATCATATGGATGACATGGCGATATGGCGTTACGCAACTAGTGGGAAATATTTATGTGAGGGTGCCTACAAACATCTCGAGGTGACACCACATGGGACTAATCACGAGGAGACCAAAGCTTGGAAAAGGCTATGGAAAATCAAAGTGTTATACCGGTGGAAGTTCTTTCTTTGGCTAACTAGACACAATAAGCTTCTAACTAACCACACGTTGGTTAAGCGTGGTATAGCGCATAGTGGTTTGTGCACTATCTGTAATCAAGCTGAGGAGACAATCCTCCATGCTTTACGAGATTGTCCCAGGGCAACGGCGCTGTGGCGAGAATTGGTGCATCCTCGGCACCATGCCACGTTTTTCTCGTTTTCCAACCTGGAGTGGCTTGACTAGAATATCACGAGTTCAATTACCAAGTATGCATGGTCTAAGGTTTGGAATATTACGTTCACTAAAGAACTTAATTTCTTGTGGCAGGTTCAGAATGATCGTGTACATGGAAAGGACACGGGCAATCCTAATGCTGATTCCGATGTGGTTCACCAGCGCATGGAAGAATCACTTAGTCTTAACTCATGTGGCCAAAATGTACGTCATATATCTCTTTGCATGAAATGGAAACCTCCTGAAAATGGAAAGTGGAAAATCAAGGTCGACAGCGCAATCCGTTGGGGGGAGAATTGCAAGCCTATGTGTCGAGTATCGGAGGAGTTATTCGTCACCACAATGGTCACTAGATTTGGGGTTTTAATGGTTACATAGTCATCTTCACGGCTCTCGGTGCCGAGCTTACAGCAATTTTACACGGTCTGAATGTGGCCTGGGACAATCATTTGACGGATGTCATAATTGAATCGGATAGTAGGCAGCTATCATGTGTATACAGGATGGCACCGCATCACTGTGCACCTGGGATCTCATTGATCGGATCAGACAGAAGTTGTCAATGGCATGGAAAGTGAATATAACTAATATCTACCGAGAAGCTAATTGAGTGGCAGATGGATTAGCTAAGAAGGGCTTTGAGCAAACCCTTCATGTCATGCATTCCCCAAATCCTGATCTGAAGACTATGATGGAACAACATCGTTATGGCCTTTCTTGGCTTAGACACACGACTATCTCCCCGGGTCTGTCGGGCTAGTCGTTAGGGTCTCCCCTTCTCTTTGCATTAAAAAAAAAAGAAAATATATTTGGAAAGTGTGTTTAAACTAAATTTATAGTAATTTCTAAGTAATTCATAATCGATTTTACTTTGAAATTTAATTATCTATCTTTTAAGTGATATTTTAAGTGCAATTTTTGTTAGTTAGACATCTAATATCTCTTTCAAGATATTTAACTTAATTATGTACTTTTATATTATCATATTACAGATTGTTTGAGAAATTGAACCTCAAATTTTTAATAATTGTTAATACACTTTCGTTATGAAATACAACTATCTAGTTATTGATGTTGTAATTCTTCGAAAAAATATATAACTACAAGTAATTTTATTTTTAATGATCCATTTTTGGCAAAATTAACATTATATACTTTCTGTTTAGCCAAAATAATATTTATTTCTCCCACATTTTTGTGAGTTAATTTAGGTAAACTTAATATTTAGTCACTGAGAACATTTAACTATAAATATATATGTCAACATTATATGATTTTCAAAAAGAAAATCAAAAGTGAGGTTGCCGCTCACGCGTAACTCGAGTACACCTTACTACTACTACAAAACTGCCTCCCAAATGAAAATGGACAAGAGTTATAAATATTCCATTGTCTCCCCTCGCTAAAACTGGCTGAAAATTCAGCTAATTGGGCTTGGATTACATTCCCAACTTGGAGAAAGGGTTACACCAAAAAAACAATCTTTAGATTCGCCGATGAAACTCACCTCTACTAGTGAAGGTGAGGCCACAAGATATTAGAGATTTTGTGTTATATTTCCACCAGTAACGTCTGAATTTTTCTCTACTTTCATAGTTGTTCTTAGTTGGTTGTAATACTTATCAATTGATTATATATTATATTTGATATTCACGTCATGTATCATGTAACCGATTCTCTTCGAAATGAAACATCTTTAGCTTCATTTTAAGTCGAGTGGGCATGTAATAACATGTAACTGTAACTTAGTTATAAATCTATTAGACTAACAAATATCAATCTATACCTAATCTATATCTATATCTATATCTATACCTATACTATACTAAAAGTGTGGATCTTTTATGTTGTGTTAGATTTGAAAACACCGTAGGGAACTTGTATTACAGAGTAATATATATATATAGTTATAAGAGAGAGAATAGAAGGATACACTAAACTATAAAGAAGGTAAAAGATAAACAATGTAATAAGAATACTAGTCTAATTAGGAAAACAATAATAATACTAGTCCAACTAGAAAAGTAATAATAATATCTAACACTCTCCTGCACTCAAAACGGAAGGTCTTGAATGCTGAGATTGGAGCGGAAAATCAAGAAGAGCCAGGACGGTACTCCTTTGGTGTAGAGAATACTTCTGAGTAGCATCTTATTTTCTTTTCCTGCTTGGTTGATAGATTTAATTTTCAAGAAGTAGCGGCCGAGCAAACGGCGGCGGTGATAGCTGCAGTGGCCGATAAAATGGCGGCGGCGTCGGCTAGAAATCGGCCAGAGAAAAAAAATAAACTGGCGACGACAGCGCCTAAAATACGAAAAAGATAAAAAGCAGGTTGCTAAACCCAAACTAAATTACAAAAGCTTCACCGTGGTTAAGAAAGAACAAAAGAAAAGAAAATATAGGGAGCCGGATAGGGATGAAGATGGTAGAGACTGGCAGAAGCAAGAGATCGTAAGGGTTGAAAGAAATATCTTTAGCTCTAATACCATGTTAGATTAGAAAACCTCGTAGGGAACTTGTATTACTGAGTAGCATATATATAGTTACAAGAGAGAGCATACAAGGATACACTAAACTATAAACAAGGTAAAAGATAAACAACGTCGGGGTTTGAGCTTTGCTTTCGGTGTATGACCTTTTACCGTGCGCCTTTCAACCCAACCATGGCAAAACGGAAAGGTAGGAAGACGGTGGAGCGGTAACCACTCTAGTTGTGCTCCCCCCATCACAACCAAGCACACCTAGCAATCAAAACCTTGAAGTGTCGAGCTCGTCCAAGCATAGCTCACAACAGCATCACAGAATTACGAATCAGACTCAGGGAGTTGATTTGGGAACATAAGAATTGGAGAAGGAGATATGACAGCAGGATGATTTGATTGGGATGGAGGAGGATCCAGCGCCATTTTCGGAATCAATTACAGGTTATTTGGGTAACCCTAAACTGATACAACCAAATGGGGTTCGCAATTGGAGAATACTATTCAATGGAAATCGGGATGGAGCCAATGGGTTAAAATTGGGGAAAATCTGTAGTGAGGCCGATGAAGTGTCCTTAACAGTAGAGTATGTTGAGAATGAGGTTAAGTATTGGAAATTTTCTCTATATGCCTATATTCTTAGTCAGAAGGTTGTGCTGAATGTTATGGTTAATTTTCTTAAATCTAGATGGAAGGGATGAACAATGCCTATGGTGGTTAAACATGACGGGGGATACTTTATACTGCGATTTGAAACTGAGGAGGAGATGAATGCAACTTTGAATAGGGGAGTCCAATTTTTTTACTCAAAACCCTTAATTCTAAACCGTTGGAAAAAAGGGAAGGCTGCCATGGGTGATGTCACTTCGGTTCCGGTTTGGGTGCAGTTACCCAAGCTACTGTTTGACATAAGGGGTGCCAACAGCTTGAGTAAGATTGCAAGCAAGATAGGAGATCCATTGTATACTGATGAGCTAACAATTAAGAAGATGAAAATTGAATATGCTTGAATTCTGGTTCAAGTTGAGATAGGGGTTGAATTACCACATGAGGTTGCAATAAGGAATGGGAGAATAGGGCAAGTCATTCAATAGCAAGTTAGATATGAATGGCTTCCAATACAATGTAAAAATGTCAAAAATGCGGCCATAGGGAGGAGAGTTACCAAAAACCAAGCCGCATATAGAAGATATGGCAAGTAAAGAAGACTGCTGCAGTGACAGAGCAGGACCCTCCTAATACTTCTACAGTGGGGGGCAGGTATCAAGTTCCCCTCAGCTACAGAACATTGGTACCAAATTAACCAAAGAAGATAAAGGGAAGGGCCTATTACAGGAATGGCAGGAAGTCAAGGGCTCTAAACAGAAAAAAAAAGGCATAGCTGGATGGAGAAAACATCAAACCAGGAGGTACAAAATGCTTTATCAAATCTTTTTCAAGCTTTGAGCTATGTTAGTAATGGTGTGGAAGGAGAAATAGGACCACAACCCATACCTCCAGATATATGAGGCTTGGTGTGTGGAATATCAGGGGCCTCAACACACTTGACAAGCAGTGTGTTGTGAGGCAGCAGATTGGGGCAAATAAATTGGAGGTGATGGGTATTGTAGAGACTAGAGTGAAAGCAAAAAACCACCAAAAAATAGTTGGTGCTTTTGGTTCTGAATGGCAATGTGTCAATAACTATGTTGTTGCATTAAGCGAGAAGGATATGGGTTATGTGGAAATGTGGCCAAGTTAAAGGGCAGGTGCTTAAGGTTACTAAGCAAGTCCTAACTTGTAGACTGACTATAGGAGGTCTTACTTTTGTTTTGTCTGTTATCTATGGTTTTAATGATGATAGTGGGAGGCAGGAGTTATGGAAATAATTGGAGTCTGTGCACAATACAGACCCATGGCTCCTCATAGGTGATTGGAATGAACACTTCACCATATTGAAAAGTTGCAGAGTAATGGTTCATATACTGGGGGTAATGTTGATATGCAAAGGTGTATTGAGAGTATTGGGCTGACTGATTTACCATCTAATGGACCATTATATACTTGGTGCAACAACCATAGTCCAGTAACCAGGACTTATTGTAGACTTGACAGGATGATGGTTAATGATGTTTGGAGAACAGGTGGATGGATGTGGGGTGAGGGTGCATGATTAGGACAATTTTGATCATTGTCCTCTGATCATGACTTCACAGGAGGTAAAAATTGGAAAAACACCATTTTTATTTCTTAATGGATGGACAAATCACCTAGGTTACAGGTAAATGATACAGGAATAATGTGTTAGTTATATGCCCTAAATGCCAATGAGGACAAATAGATTGTATATGGTATTCAATTATGTTGTACAAACTAATAATTAATAAAAGCAATTATTATTCTGTTCATGTAAAACTTTGTGGCATCAATAAGTATTGAACAAACAGTCCTTGTGTATCGAGGTTGACTCTTCACCCTTTATGGAATAAAGATGTGGCACGGGGAGAGTCTTATTCCTGATCACTCAAAAGGGTTCGCAAGTCAAGGAATCTCAATTGGGCATTAAGATTCGACTTGTATGACACATGCTCTGACAAGATGTGTCAGTCGAACACTATGGGATAGTATGACACGTGTCACAGATATATCAATAGAATTGATATATTTGAACACGGCTCACGGTAATCCGATCACATGGGTATTTACTCGATGTCTGTCAATGATTGGATTACTGACCATAATAGTATGCGTGGGCCTTAGACCTGAGGGTTCATGATCAATGTGCTTGTCTATTGAATCTGTTACTAGAGTAGTTAGGCCCAACTCACCCTTTGGTGGCGCCGATCTCGAAGTGCGATCTGAATTAGTCAAGTAGCAGCTGTTCTATGATCGCCAAGATGGGATTCACTATCTCGATAGTAAACAAGAAAGTATCCTGTGCAATCATATGCATATGAAATTATAAGTTTTTGGCCAAAGCAATAAAACTAACTCATGTGGCACATGGAGGGTAGTTTGGTAATTTCATTATGATATGATTACAAGCACAGTATCAAGTTTAGTGAGTTTGACACAAACCATGACTCTCACTTGTTCGGGATACATCAGTGAAGGGCTTATACTCATATGGTATTTATGGTCCAGAGGTTCGTAAATGATTTGTTCATTTCGTACTCAATTGGGTTACGATGTGAGTCCACGGGACTAGCTAGGTGACACTCACATCCTTTGGTTATTCCTCCCATTGCCAATTGAGACGAACCTAAAGATTCGCGCTATAAGAAACGAACGGGATGTCCTTTTGTTTTAAACTTTTAGAAAGATGTAATTAAATGGACGCATTGATTTATTGGTTAAATCAATGAATTAAATATTTAATTTAATTAGATTAAGTTAAATTATTTAATTGGAGAATTAATTAATTAGAATTAATTAATTATTTAATATGTATTCGAATTTAAATTGGATTTAAATTAAGTACATGTTAAAAGGTGGGCTAAGTTGAATGAGCCAACTTAAAGCCACCCACGTCCACATGGAGCCCTAGGGGGCGTCCATATTGAGAGTCCTAGAGGACTCCGACTTGTTTGTTAAGTCAAGGAGTTAAAAGATAACTCCAACACTGACAAGTCATAACAACTTAACCTAGTTGCATAACACAAAAGGAAAAAGAATCCTCCCTCCTCCAAAACTTGCCCTAGCCATCCACCACCAAAAACGAGGAAGTTTTGGAAGATCTTTTGAAGGTTCGTCTCGTGTGCATCTTTAGAGACAGGAGCTCAAGGAGTTGTTGTTACGTGAAGAATTACTACGAAATCGATAAGGTAATCTATTTCGTTTAGTTTTTGGATAACTGATTAAAAATCATTAATCCCATTAAAGTGATCCATGATTTGGAATCCGAAATTTTTTTATTCCGCTGCGTTTTTACTCCGAAGGATTCCTAACAGTGGTATCAGAGCCGACTTTAACGCGATTAATGATTTTTCGCGTTTGAGATTATGTTGGCAAAATTAAATTTTGTGGGTTTTGTATTGGATATTGAAACTGAAACTTTTGAAAAATTTATCGCCCCATTTTTTTCATCCCGATAACGTTGTTGCAACGCTGGTGGCAGCCCGTAACAGCAGCAGCGCCGCTGCACAAAAAAAAAAAAAAAAAAGTGGAGGTGGCGACGCCCACTATCGGCAATCGGGGCTGTGCCCAGTGCATTCGGGTGTTGAGCCGGCCCGGCGATTAATAAATTATATATATAATTATCAATAATTATTGGGTTTGCCCCAATAGACAAATTTGACCCGAAATTTGTCAAACTCCCTTTTTCCTAATAAAATGATTTTGTTTTTAAAAAAATTAAATTGGATTTAATTAGGTTAAATTGGATTTAATTATGACATAAATTAAAAATTTAGAATTTTGTTTATGATAAATGACGATTAAATAAATAAGATTTATTTTGGGCTAGATTCAATTTTTCAAAACAATTAAGAATAAGTTAGACTTATTTCTTAAATAATAAATTGAGTTCTTTTAAATTGAAATTAAATTAGATTTAATTAAGCATGAATTTCTTTTCGATTTTAAAAGTAAAAGCCAACGTGATCTTGAACAATTTATTTACATGCTTTGATGTATGTTGTGGTGGATGCATCCATGGACTTAGGGTTTTACCAT
Source organism: Buddleja alternifolia (assembly GCA_019426215.1). Taxonomy (NCBI): domain Eukaryota; kingdom Viridiplantae; phylum Streptophyta; class Magnoliopsida; order Lamiales; family Scrophulariaceae; genus Buddleja; species Buddleja alternifolia. The sequence continues at coordinate 25,842,807 of CM033397.1, read as the reverse complement.
TTTGTATTACTTGGGTTGTATTGGGCCGAATAATGCCCCCCAGTTTGTACTTTTAATTTCGGTAGTATAATGTATAGGGCGCTTCAATGTTATGTAACTAGTAAAGGTAGGACCTTCTTGAAGCTTGGAGACCGGAGCATATCAAGATTAGATTTGATATAGGTCCCTATCCCCCTAATTGATCTATTGGCTTAGATCAATCTAGAAAGTCCATGGAAAGCATGTGGATAGAAGAACTAGGTTTTCTATTAGTGCATGGCTTAATTTAATACCAAATATGCGCGAATTGGATTAATGTGCAAAGTGAGACCTTAATTAATTAACAAATTCTCCCAAAGCAATCATACTAAGTAAGTAAGGGGTACTGGATATCCCGGCTCTCCCTCAAACTTAGAGAGATAAAGTTATGAGTTGTGCATGGCATTGTCCCGAGTAATGGGGGTTATGCATAAACTCATAATTCGAAGATCTCTAAGTGCATTTGATGCCATCGATCGAAGCAAATCTTATCCCATACACCGTTACAGATTGCAAGATAAGATTCAACTGTTAGATCGATAGGAGTTGATGGGAAAGTACTTAGATGGATCGCCACCAATATTCTGCTACAGGCAGAGGTTAAGTGATCCATGAGCGAAAAGGGATTGAACCATCAGTTGGACTGATTGGTAAGGCACGCCACTTTAAAATTTTTAATGAGCCATATATCGGTACAGATTGCAACTCATTGAAATTTTTTGAAAAACTCAATCACTCACTACGAAATCTTTCCAACGAGATTTCCGTTCATTGCAGTGGGAGTGGAATGGTTCGAAAAATGTAGTGGGAGCCAAGTTAAAATTAAAGTCCTTATTTTACTTGGGTACAACATAATTATCTAATGAAATCTTGGTTTATTTTCTGCAGTCAATATATCTCTCTCAAAATGGTTAACCCGCTAAAAGTGTTGCTGGAAAAGAACATTTTGAATGACCAGAACTTCTATGATTGCAACAGAGCATTGAGGACGATCGTCAATGATGAAAATCTGGAGTACATGCTGGAACTAGATCGACCACCAAGGCCTGGGGTCAACGAGGATGATTCAGTTAAACTGGCTTACTCATATTAGGTCTCTGATGCTCCTAAGGTTAGGGATTACATGTTGAGCTCCATGTGTAGCGAATTGCAGCGGACGCATGAAAATATGGATAGTCCTAAATCAATCATGCTACACTTGGAGGAGCTGCTCGGGGAACACGGAAAGTCCGTCAGATACTATGTGTCTAAAGAGCTATTCAACATAAAGATGAAGGAGCATGAGGATGTTAAAGATCATGTTTTTAAGATGATCTCCATGTTAGAGAGGCTTCGGTTTATGGAATTCTACATGGATTTTCACCTCCAGGTGGACCTCATTCTCCAGTCACTCCCTAGATCCTTCTCAAATTTCGTCATCAATTTTGACATGGATGACATTGAAGGATCACTCTCCACATTTATGAGCAAGCTGATGAGTGCACAACAACGAATGAAAGAAAAGTGGGGTGCATTCAAGTTTCCTATTATTTCGAATAATACTGAACTAACTGGAAAAATAAGAGAGCCCAGAGTTACAAAAACTCAGAAGTTTAAGACCAAGGGTCTGAAGAAGGTAGACGTGTGTCTCCATTGCCGTAGAACTGGACATTGGAAACGTGATTGTCCTGAGTTGAAAGCTGACATTACTTCAGGTATAGAACTTAATGTTTTGGAAACAAATTGTTCTGTTACTATATTTTCATCATCCTGGATTCTAGACTCTGGGGTTAGTGCTCATGTGTGTGTTTTGAATCAGGAGCTGGAAAGAAGTAAGAAGCTGGAGCATGGAGAAGTGGTGATCAAGGTTGGCAGCGGACATAGTGTAGCAGCTACAGACATTGGCACCACTTGCATTAGATTATTTACTGGACATTTATTATTGTTAGACAATTTCCTTGTTTTGCCCAATGGACTAAACAATATTGTTTCTATTCTTGTTTTAGTCAGGAAAGGATATTTATTTTCCTTTGTAAACAATTCTTGCAACATTTATTTCGGAAATGAATTTGTTGGCAGTGCGTCTTTAGTAAATGGTTTATACTATATTAATGTCCAAAATAATTGTAATGTCAATGTTGTAAGAAGAAAACGCAGTTTGTATGACACGAACCTAAGACAACTCTGGCACTTAAGACTGGGTCATGTCGGGGATCGTAGACTACACGAGTTAGAAAAGGATGGAGTCATAGACTCGTTGGGATCAGATCCCTATCCCACATGTGAGTCTTGTATCCAAGGCAAGATGACCAAGTCCCCCTTCACAGGGAAATTTGAAAGGGCCTCTGAAGTCTTAGGATTGGTTCATACAGATGTGTGTGGTCCTTTTGGAAATGTGGCCCGCGGTGGTTTTCAGTACTTCATTACATTTACCGATGACCATTCTAAGTATGTCTACGTGTATTTGATGAAGTACAAGTCTGAAGCATTAAAAAGGTTCATTGAATTCAAGACTTTGGTCAAAAACCAAACCGGGCATCATATTAAGGCGCTTCGGTCTGACCGAGGTGGCGAGTATATGAGTGTCGAATTTGACCAGTTCTTAAGAGAACATGGTATACTGTTACAGCTAACTCCTCCAGCTACTCCACAATTAAATGGCGTTGTAGAGTGAAGGAATCGAACTCTTGGACATGGTACAGATTTTCACATTTTATTATGGGGGCACGCATTGCTTACAGCTGCTCACATTTTGAACAGGTGTCCCTCCAAGTCTGTTCCTAACACACTATATCAGATATGGCATGGAAGGAAGCCTAATCTGAAGCACATAAGGATATGAGGTTGTCCTGCCTATGTGAAAAGACCAAGGCCAAGAAGTTGGAGGCTAGGTCCTTGAAAGGACGATTCGTTGGATATCCCAAGGATTCCATGGGATACCTTTTTTACCTGCATGATGATCAAAGAATCATTGTTGCCTTACAGGCAGTCTTTCTCGAGGAAGAGTTCATTCGAGAAGGAGGAGCTGGTGGAAGTATTATTTTAGAAGAACAAAATGAATCTCCTTTGGAAGACACTGTTCAAGAGACCCAACCCGAACCGGGAACGACACAAACATCAATGCGCAGGTCATCTAGAGTATCTCAATCGCCTGAGAGTTATGGTTATCTGCTATAGGGAGAGCATAACATGTATGCAGTAGCAAAAGGGTACCATGGAGACGATCCCTCTAGCTATGACCAGGCAATGATAAATATGGATTCTGAAAAATGGCATATGAAGCTATGAAAGTGGAAATATATTCGATGTATTCGAACCAAGTCTGGACTCTGACCGATCCAACCAAGGGTATTGTACCCATTAGATGTAAATGGATCTACTAGAGAAAGATTGGTCCGGATGGCAAGGTGGATACCTATAAGGCCAGGCTTGTGGCGAAAGGGTATAGTCAAAAGGAAGGCATTGACTATGAGGAAACCTTTTCACCAGTAGCTATGATCAAATCCATTAGAATTCTACTTTCGATAGCTGCATACCTGGATTATGAAATTTGGCAAATGGATGTGAAGATCGCGTTCTTGAATGGATTCCTCGAGGAGGAGATCTACATGGAACAGCCCAAGGGTTTCATATCTAGTGCAGATTCTCATAAGATCTGCAAATTAAATAGGTCAATTTATGGACTCAAGCAGGCCCCTCGCAGTTGGAACCTTCGTTTTGATGAAAAAGTGCGGCGCCACGACTTCATCAAGAACGAGGATGAACCATGTGTCTATAAAAAGGTCAGTGGGAGCAAGATCGTATTCCTGGTGCTATATGTAGATGACATTCTACTTATAGGGAATGATGAAGGATTGCTAACTTTTGTTAAGACATGGCTTTCAAGTAAATTCTCCATGAAAGACTTGGGAGAAGTTACCTACATCCTGGGAATTCGAATCTACAGGGATAGATCTAATAAGATGATAGGACTCTCTCAAGCCCTCTACTTAGAGAAGGTCCTCAAACGGTTTGGGATGGAAAACTCTAAGAGAGGTCTTTTGCCTATGAGACACGGAATCCATCTCTCCAAAAAAATGAGTCCTCAAAGTGAGGAAGATCGAAAGGAGATGAGCACGGTTCCCTATGCATCGGCGGTAGGAAGTCTCATGTACGCGATGTTATGCACGAGACCAGATCTTGCCTACGCTTTGAGCGTGGTGAGTAGGTTTCAAGCTAACCCGGGCAAAGAACATTGGATCACCGTAAAATCTATCTTGAAGTACTTGAGAAGAACTAAAGATATGATTCTGGTGTACGACAATGGAGAATTGAAAGTGGACAGTTATACGGATTCTGATTTCCAGTCAGATATCGATGACCGAAAATCCACTTCTGGGTTCATATTCACTCTGAACGGTGGAACAGTGTCTTGGAAAAGTTCCAAGCAAAACACAACTGCTGATTCGACCACTGAAGCTGAATATGTGGCAGCCTCGGAGGCAGCCAAGGAAGCTGTTTAGATTAAGAAGTTCATAGTTGAACTTCAAGTTGTTCTTAGTGTGGAGCTTCCGCTACCACTATGGTGTGACAACAATGGAGACATTGCGCTAGCTAGGGAACCAAGGTCTCACAACAAATCCAAACACATAGAGAGGAGATATCATATAATTCAAGAAATCATTGGAAGAGGCGACATCGCCTTGCAGAAAATAACCTCAGCGAAAAACGTGGCTGACCCACTCACTAAGCCATTGGCGCAGTCGGTGCTAGAGAAACTTCTTGAGAAGATGGGTATTAGATACCATAGCGATTGGCATTGAGTGCAAGTGGGAGATTGTTAGGTATATGCCCTAGATGCCAATGAGGACAAATAGATTGTATAGGGCATTCAATTATGTTGTACAAACTAATAATTAATAAAGGCAATTATTATTCTGTTCATGTAAAAATTTGTGGCATCAATAAGTATTGAACAAACAGTCCTTTTGTATCGAGGTTGACTCTTCGCCCTTTATGGAATAAAGATGTGGCACAGGGAGAGTCTTATTCCTGATCACTCAAAAGGGTTCGCAAGTCAAGGAATCTTAATTGGGCATTAAGATTTTACTTGTATGACACATGCTCTGATAAGGAGTGTCATTCGAACACTATGGGAAGTGAGACACGTGTCATAGATATATCAATGGAATTGATATATTCGAACACGGCCCGCAGTAATCTGATCACATGGGTATTTACTCAGTGTTTGTCAATGATTCGATTACTGCCCATAATAGTATGTGTGGGCCTTAGACCTGAGGGTTCATGATCAATGTGATTGTCTATTGAATCTGTTACTAGAGTAGTTAGGCCCAACTCACCCTTTGGTGGGGCCAACCTCGAAGTGCGATCTCAATGGGTCAAATAGCAGTTGTTCAGTGATCGCCAAGATGGGATTCACTGTCTCGATAGTAAACGAGAAAGTATCTTGTGCAATCATATGCATATGAAATTATAAGTCTTTGGCTAAAGTAATAAAACTAACTCATGTGGGATATGGAGGGTAGTTTGGTAATTTCATCATGATATGATTACAAGCACAGTATCAAGTTTAGTGAGTTTGACATAAACCATGACTCTCACTTGATCAGGATACATCAGTGAAGGGCTTATACTCATATGGTATTTATGGTCCAGAGGTTTGTAAATGATGCGTTCATTTCGTACTCAATTGGGTTACGATGTGAGTCCACGAGACTGGCTAGGTGACACTCACATCCTTTGGTTATTCCTCCCATTGCCAATTGAGACGAACATAAAGAGTCGCGCTATAAGAAACGAACGGGATGTCTTTTTGGGTTAAGCTTTTAGAAAGATGTAATTAAATGGACACATTGATTTATTGGTTAAATCAATGAATTAAATATTTAATTTAATTAGATTAAATTAAATTATTTAATTGGATAATTAATTAATTGGAATTAATTAATTATTTATTATGTATTGGAATTTAAATAGGATTTAAATTAAATACATGTTAAAAGGTGGGCTAAGTTGAATGGGTCAATTTAAAGCCCACCCACGTCCACTTGGAGCCCTAATGGGGGCGGCCATATTGAGAGTCCTAGAGGACTCCGACTTGTTTGTTAGGTCAAGGAGTTATAAGATAACTCCAACACTGACAAGTCATAACAACTTTAACATAGTTACATAACACAAAAGGAAAAAGAATCCTCCCTCCTCCAAAACTTGCCCTAGCCGTCCACCACCATAAATGAGAAAGTTTTGGAAGATCTTTTGAAGGTTCGTTTCGCGTGCATCTTTAGAGACAGGAGCTCAAGGAGTTGCTGTTACGCGAAGAATTACTACGAAATCGATAAGGTAATCTATTTCGTTTAGCTTTTGGAAAACTGATTAAAAATCATTAATCCCGTTAGAGTGATCAATGTTTTGGAATCCGAATTTTTTTTATTCCGCTGTTGTTTTACTCGAAGGATTCCTAATAGAATGGGCTAAGGAGGTTATGGATGCCTCCAAAGGAGGAAGAGTATAAAGGAAAAATTGAAACAGATGCATAAAGGGCATTATACAAATGTCACTGAAACAACTCAACTAAAGAGGGCTGAGCTGAAAGGAATCAGAGAACAATTGATGGGCACACCTTTTGATGAGGCTCTAATCCAGAGAGAAAAGTTAGCATAGTTAGCATATGGTGAACTAACAAGATTGGTTCAGATGGAAGTTGCATTTTTACAGCAAAGAGCAAAAGTTGAATTCTATCAGAAAAGTGATGAATGCACCAAGTATTTTTTTGCCCGGCTTAAGGCAAAGAGGATCTAAGGGAGAATCCTAACACTAAATTCTACTGCTGGGAACATCCCTACAGAGCCAAAGGACATACAATCTGAAATTTTGCAGTACTATCAAGGTTTATTGGCACCAGGAGTAATGCAAGTGCAGTAATAAATCAGGGAGTGATTGGACAGGGATATGTTCTCAATTCTAAGGATATTGAAATGCTTAACAAACCGGTGACTACTGAGGAGGTAAGAAAGGTGATTTTCTCCATACCCGAGGATAAAAGTCCGTGTCCGGATGGATTTGGTTCTAGATTTTATAGAAGTTCATGGAATGTAGTGGGCCCTGACATCACTTAGGCTATTATTGAGTGTTTCACCAAAAGGAAAATGCTGACAGAAATCAACCATACTATCCTGCACCTCATCCCGAAATGTGCTAATCCAACTATTGTTGGACATTTTAGGCCCATCACTTGTTGTACAGTGATATGTAAAATTATTTCGAAGCTATTGTGTAACTGAATTCAAAGTGTTCTACCTAAACTTGTTGATCAAGCCCAAGGTGCTTTCATCAAAGGGGGGACTATTATTAACAATGTAGTTCTTTGCCATGAACATGTAAAGGGGTATAAAAGGAAACTTATAACTCCAAGGGTGGTGATGAAGGTTGACATCAGAAACACATACGACACCTTGAGTTGGGACTTTTTGGGTAGAGTACTTGTGGCATATGGATTCCCTGCTCAATTCACAGAATTGATGATGATGTGTGTCACCACAGCAAGGTACTCAATAATGCTACATAGGGGTGTGTTTGGTAACTTCAAAGGGGAGAGAGGTTTGAGACAAGGAGATCCTATGTCTCCTTACCTATTTGTCCTTGTAATGGACTACTTATCATGGAGCTTTAAAGAATTATACAGTAATTCAACATTCAAATTCCATTCACAGTGTAAGTAGGTAGGGCCCATTAATCTCTGCTTTGCAGATGATCTAATGCTATTTTGTAGGGGGGATTTGGAGTCCATTGGACATATCAAGAGTAAATTTGAACAATTTTCAGAAGTGACAGGATTACAAGCCAATCTCAAGAAAAGTTAACTTATTTGTGGAGGGGTGGGAGACGATTTAAAAAGAAGAATGATGTTGCTCGCAGGATCTGCAGAGGGGGATATGCCCATGAGATACTTTGGGGTACCCTTAATTGCTGCTAGACTAACAGTGAACAATTGTGCAACACTGATTGAGAAAATTTTGCGAAGAATACACTCTTGGACAACTCGATATTTCACTTTTGCAAGTAGAGTGCTCTTGATTAAGGCAGTGGTGTTTGGAATCCAAATGTTTTGGAGCCAAATCTTCCCATTACCAATCACAGTCGTAAATAAAATTGATAGAGTATGTAGGGCCTTCCTCTAGAGTGGAAAGGTTCATGGTAGATTTCAAGCAACTGTGAAGTGGGAAACATTATGTTGACCCAAAAAAGAGGGAGGTATGGGTATTATCTCTTTACGAAAATGGAATGCAGTAGCAGTGTTCAAAATTACATGGACCATTGCTGCCAAGGCTAATTTAATGTGGGTAAGGTGGGTGCATGTCTACTATATAAAAAATGCAACAATGTGGACTGCACAACCTAAAAGCACAAGTATCCATAAGTATTGGAAGAAGATCATTGCTATCAGAAATAGTTTCTTGGAGGCTATTGACATTACTCGTAATCAATGGAGAGAAGGAAGGTTTAGTATCCACAGCGCATATGATTATGCTATGGAACACAGGGATGAGGTGGAGTGGGAAGAAGTGGTGTGGGTAAAAGGCCCCATAGGTAAGCATAGGTTCATAGTGTGGATGGCTATGCATAATAAGCTTAAAACGAGGGATAGATTGTGTGCATGGAGGGATATGGAGGAGGATTGTTGTCTATTTTGCATAAAGCAGATTGAAAGCCGAGGCCACATCTATTTTGAATGTGAATTCTATAGAGAAGTCGGTCAGAAGTGTTGGGCCAGATTGGGGATTCGGTGCAAACAATTTACATGGGATGGAGCTATCAAATGGCTACAAAAAATAAGTAAAGGTCAAACAATGTTAAGTAACAAGAAACGAGCTTTATTTGCATCTATAGTTTATTGCATTTGGTTAGAAAGAAATAGGAGAGTTTTTTGTATTAGTAGTGGAGATATAGATGGTACTGTTGAACAGATGTGAGCTACAAATTTGTATGTTAATTACCCAGGTATGCCTGGAAGTGTTGATGTAAGTTGATGGTTTTAAATAAAATACACTTGCTTTGTCCCAAAAAAAAAAAAAAAGATAAACAAGGTAATAAGAATATTAGTCTAACTAGGAAACAATAATAATACTAGTCTAACTAGGAAATCAATAATAATATCTAACATTTCTTCCAATTGTGAAAAGACCAAATTGTCCATCACTATAAGTAACACTTAATAAAAAATTAAGAAAACTCTTCAATTACTCATCACTTAATAAGAAATAAAAAGAAACTCTCCAATTTCTTATCACCTTTTTAGCTGCCATGAAGTCTAATTAAAAGCCCACCTTTTTTGCTGCCATGAAGTCTAATTAAAAGCCCAGTATTAAAGAATTATCTCTTTCTCATAAGTCATAATCGTTTAATTGCAATGGAATTCTAACTGATATTATAGATATATATAAACCCACGAATACAATGATGTTGATGAAGTGGCCGAAAAGGATGCTGTTGAAAGAGTTGGACAAACACAAATATTAGGTTGAGGTGATCTTTTTCTTTTCTTTTTTCTTGATTTTGATATTGAAATTTTTTGGAGCATGTGTATTGTTTATATTTCTATTCTGACATATTGGCAAAGATTATTAGTTCCAGGGCCAAAATTTTACATATAGAAGTGTGAGTGTATATATATATTATACATTAGTTCCTTTTAGTGGACGTCTGATTATGTTCTTTAGAAATGAGTATGACTATCTGGAGTGAATACTTATATTTAACGCCGTCTTATGAAGCGGTCCAAGTTCTAGCGAAAAAAACATTGCCCAATAATACATAGTTATGTATCCAATGTTAGATCTTACAAAGAATTCTCGCATTCCAAAATTTCCAAATTTTGGATATTGTACTTAGACAAACATCTCTCGAGTATTTACAAGATCAAGAATTATCTACCAAATTGAGGGGCTTTTTTGCTTCTTTTTTTTCCCTGTCATTGTTTTTGTTATTTCTCTCAAATATTTAATCTTGTTGTATTGTTTCAAGGGCAGTTATATTGTCACTTCACTAATTACTATTGGAGCTACGTCTTTAATTTTTAAACTAAAATATGATAAAAATACCCATAAATCTTAAGATGTATTAATTATAATTTTCAAGATTTAAATCAAAGCAAAACATTATCAAGTTGTAGATGTTTTCTTTATACCTACTTTATGTCAAAATTTGTCCATTAAAAATATAGAGCATCATCCACAAAACAAAGTATGTAGTATGTTAAGAATTAATCAATTGTACTTTTGTATAGAAATTTATTATTTTAGAATTTTTGTACTGATATTTAATATTAACTATGATTTTAATTTTAATTTCTTTGATTCTTTTAATCTTTTTAGAAAAATTTAAAAATCTATTTTTAGATAATTTCAATGTTAAAGTCAAAAATAAATTATACACAAATGTTTAATATTAAAAAGTAAAATTCATTTTCTTTTACATTTATCAATCTGAAAAATCTAAAACGAAAAGATATATAAAAGAAAATCAATTGATCAATTCTTAACTTAAGACAATAAGGGTAATTTAGTCCAACAAATTGTTAATCTTAAATTCTGAGTTTTTTTGGAATGAAAAGTGTTTAAATTGGATTTTTGAGATTCAAAAAAAATTTCATGGGTTTTCTAGAATTTGTTTTTTTTTGGGGGGTGGGTTGGTTAGTAATTTTTATAATGGAGTATATACGAAAATAGATTTTGTTGGGCCAAATGTAATTTTAATAGTTCAAATGTAAGATGTTGACGCATATATGCATATTTCAAAAAGAAATTACTAAAAATCCATAGAGTAAGAACAAAAAGATTTACCACAAAATAAATTATGAACAAAAACTTAGAATAATTACAATTTAAAGTTAATAAATTGAAGTATTTCTATGAAATACAATAGTTATTACATTGCACATCAAAATGTTTCATATAAGTAAGTAAGAGTTTGTATTAGATTTCTTTTCCCAAATAATTTTCAATAAAGTACTTGAACATAGAAATTCTTTAGCATATAAATATGTAACCTATGTGCAACGCACGTACACTCTACTAGTTATACTAATAATGTGAATCTTGGAATTAAAGATATTTCTTTCAATTGTGAATTTACTTCTCTTCCACTATTAAATAATCTTTATATTTATTTGTCACATAGTAAGAGTATGATCACTAATAAAAAAATTCAAGTCAACTTTCAAACATTCCAATTCCTCATCAATATAAATGTACTTAAACCTAATCCTATTTTTTCCAACTTCTTCCCACTCTTATTATATCAATAACTATTAAATTGCAACTTGTCAAGTTCAACTTTTCAATTATTCATCCTTATTAATGCACTTAATCCTAATTTTTCAACTACATCTCACCAAGACTATCACACGAGATCTTCTATTCTAAAATTGTGTTACATCTCATATTTCATTTCATATATAAATACAAAGCGTAAAAATTTCATATCACTTATATATTTTTTAAAAAAAAATCATATACATGACGTGCATAAGAAATTAAAATAGAATATGAAACACCATATTTGACAAAAAAGATCTAAATTGATTATCATTGATGCATTAAATAAGAGGCAAAGTCTTGACTTTGTAATCCATCATCTTATAAACAACATTTACTACAACTTACTTCTCAAACATCACAATGTCTTCTATTTTTTTTCTTTTTTCTATATGCATGTTTGGAATCAATTTTATGTTAGTTGTTTTGATTATAACAATTAGGCTTTGTGTTAGACCCCAAAATTATGTAAGTTCGTTTAATCAAAACATGAATAGGCTTTGAAAATTACATATGTACAAGACTTCTTACCTCTTTAGATTGTTAAGCTAAGTATCTGAACATTTGTAGTTAGCGTCGGTAAAATTCTAGGTGAATTATCAAACTAGAGTTGAAGATCAAGTGCCCAAATTCTTTAGAAGCTAAGATCTAATCAGCGCCGGAGCGTCGAAGCTTTGGCAAGCGGTGAAGATCGCTCAGTGTTGAATGAGCGTCCAACAAATGAAATTCACCTGAAGTTAATTTCTAAGTCCGGAGGGAGTTTAATGCAATTAATAACAGGTATTTAAACTCAACGGACATTTATTTCAAATGCATTTAATGCTGATAAGAGCATTAATTTTGATAAGTACCTCGGACGTATGAAAGAGCATTTCTATTAGAGAAGTTGGGATCGATGATAACGGAAGAGGTCTCGAGAGTCAAGTGGAATACCATGCCTACTTCAAGACAGGGCCTCGTGTCTCTCATCTCATGCTTGTAGATGATCTCACTCTGTTTGGGGAAGCTACTGATGCTCACTCAGATGTGATCACTCATACTTTAGAGGCCTATTGTTCTATGTCTAGCCAATATGTGAATCTTCACAAATCTAAAATCTTTTTCTCCGGCAACGTCCCGGGACCTCAGTCGAGGAGTATTAGTAGATGCACTAATTTGTGCCTCACATAGGATTTAGAGCATTATCTTAGTGCTCGCCTTCATCATACCAGGATTCTAAAAAGAGAGTACAAATTTATTGTGGTAAAGGTGCAGAAGCGTCTCAAAGGGTGGAAAATAAATCATCTTCTCTTATAGGGAGAGCGACTTTAATTAACGGAGTGGCAGCCACCATCCTCAACTATTACGTGCAAACGTTGCTAATCCCAGCTGAGATTTGCAATGTAATTGACAGGGAAAATAAACATTTTTTGTGGGGTGGATTAGAGGACAGAAACATAATTCACGCTTCGTAAATGCGCTAAAGCCTACAATGCCAGGTCTCACATGTGGTGAAGATTCAAGTCGAATTTATTTGTCATAAAATGGGGGCTTGACATGGAAGATTGGTAATGTCTAGAATGTTATCTTTAACTTGACCCTTTGATAGGAGATAAAGCACTCTCGCTGACTGCTCGACTTAGTTGTCTCCTGAGGATGACACTACCTAAGTCGTGGTGAGCTATTGGACCGTGGGATGTGGATTGAACTGAGATGGGCTGTCAGGAATTACGGATGAACTCAAGAGAGACCTCACAGTGGTCAACCTCGATGACTTCACTCACATAGAGGACATACTGATTTGGCACCCTACTTCTAGTGGGAAGTATACCTGTAAAAGTGCTTATGAGCTTATTTTGAATGATCAGACGTCCGATCACAATATGGATAAGGAAGCTTTGTGATTAGCTCGTGTTTTACGCCTTTTTGGGCGCCTCTTTCCTTGGATTTGGTCTATTTTTGAGTAATTTTATTATACATTGTGCTGTGAAGTGTGTTGTTTATGTGTCTCAGGCCCGGGAAATCATTTAATCCAGAAGATGGGAGAAAAGTCAAGAAAACACTCAAAACAAATGGATGTCGCAACATTCATGAGTTATTTGTCTGTCTAAGAAGATTGAAGTGCGATGCGTCAAAATCAAAGTTGGATGCCTCAACATCATTGATGTTGCAGCATCATAACCCGGGCAACAACTTATAAGTACGTGTTTTAGGTCATAAACTACATATCTAGACTTTGACTAACCGTTTTTCCACCTAGAAGATAGAGAGAAGCTTGGGAAGGAAGAAAAACCCTAGAGGACTTCAACTTTGTCTATCAAGACGAGGAATTCAAGCTAGAGCACTGAATTCAAGATATTTTCAAAGGTGTTTTCAATTATATTTCTTAGATTAGGTTTTACCATGTTTTTTAAATTAATTATTTGCTTTTCAGATTTTTTCATGAACTAATCTTCTTTGATTAAGGTCAGGTGAAGGCCAATTAGGATGTTTAATTTATAAATATTTTTCTTGTGGATAAATTTTGTTCAAGACTATGTTTAATGCTTTCAATTGTTTGTCCATCAATGCATGATTTTGTTCTTGGTTTAGATTTCAGGAGGATATAAATTAGGGATGCGTATAGGTAGTAGACATCATATTTTAAAATTGACTGGAGATAGATTCGATTTCTTTATGTAGCTTTTCGTGCAACGGGGAATTCATAGATTATTATTGCGTTTTTGTTAATACGTCATCTCATAAAGGAATATAGGGAATCGTTAACAAAGATAGATCAATTGCTATTCCAAGGGATTGGGTAGTAAATATATTAGGGGATTTCGCCTTAGTCTGAACAATCTAATAATTTTGTAAGACAAGATTCATATATTAAACCGAATAATTGGTTGGATCATGTGCTTTAGTCGTTTCACTATCTGATATTTGTTTCTAGTTAAATGCTTTCCTAGCTTAGTTCATAACTTCATATTAGTTTAATTGAACAATCCATCGGTAATATTTGATTTAACTTGGAATTAGGTACTACAGCAGTTTCAATACTGAAATATGTTGTCCCTTATGTACGATAATCCGGACTTAAAATCAACTATATTACTTGCACGATCTAGTGCACTTGCTAGATTTTTGCTTGTCAAGTGTTTTGCCCCATTGCTAGGGACAATTATTTTATTTAATATTGAGATTCTCTTACCTGTTCTAAGCTTAAGTCTTGTTTTCAATATATTTTTTTTATTTTGATTCTTGAAGTGATCAATGATAATAACTTTCTTTGGTCACAACAAGGATGGAACGTAGGAGTATATGGGAGAGTGCAAGATTTGTGTTCGTGGTGTGGACGCGTTCAGCATAGCAATTGCTGTCAACACAGGTTGAGGAGTCATCAAGATTTTTCGTTGAGTTATTATGTTATGAGATCTTCAGCCGCAAACCTGCAACATGGTAGTATGATGCAAGGAGAATTTTAACCGATGAAATTTCAGAACCAAGGGGATTATCAACAACAACACGATAAGAACACGAGTTTTGAAGAGTTGATAATCCAATGGATGAAGACGAATGATGAGCAGTATCAGAATATCGAATCATCTATTATAGATTTGCAAACACAACTGGACCAACTTTCTAACATATTGGCAGAGAGATCATCAAACACTGTGCAGAGTAGCATAGAAGAGAATGATGAAGCTTCAGATTCAAAAGTTGAACAAGCTTCTAATTTAGCACCACAGTTTTTGCACTCCATTGCTATACAAGCACTACCTTCGGGATCTATGTGTAGTGAATCAGAGACAACATCACTAGAGCACCCACAGTTCAACATAGAGACTACAAAGTGCACTCCATCAATTGACCATAAAAATACATTATCAATTTTCAAGAATCCAACACCACCTACCACCATATCTATTGAATTCTTAAAAAAATGTATTAATCATCAGAGAGATAGAGTGGAGGGGGTTGGAGCCAAGGTTTACAACCCAAGCTTTTTTATTTTTCTTTTTCCTTGCCTTTTGCTTTTGTTAGTTTAGTTTTTCTTTTTTTCATGTCTGTTTTATTTTGTTTTCGTTGTTGAGTCTGTTTTTCTCCCTTGTTAGTTTTAATTGGATCCTCTATTTTTTGTGTAGGTTAAAAATAAGTTTAGGGTTGACCACTCACCACCCGGGATCTTTCAGATACACTTCATATAATATCCGGTTTCAAATGCTCCACTCAGGGCAGTATCTCATCTCTTTTGTTCTTTGCTTGTTTTGACATTGGGGACAATGATAGATATAAGTTTGGGGGTGGGATACACGTTTTTCATGTTTTATGTTTTTGTGCCCAATTTTTTTCAATTTATACACATATTTGCAATTGATATACCTTGAGATTTTTATTTATTGATAATTATTTATTTTGATAAAGCATGATGAATTTGTTGTCTCAAATTGTAGTAAGTCAAAACCCATAGGTTTTGATAGACATGCTTATTTTTTGCCTTGATGACCCAAAGAGCCAACCCTTTACCCCAAGTCAAGGACTTATAAACCCAACTAAACTCATCTACTCAAAACTGTAAACTCATCTACTCGAAACGTAGATTAAGATTATCCAATGTTCTTTAGTATCCCGGATACTTACGATGTTCAAATTTCGTACATAAAGTGGTAGGAACCACACTTTGTAAAAACCCATTTTATCCAACAAAAAATTCTGAAATTATGAATTCGGTCAAGTTGTAGCAATTTTAACCAAAAGACCATCTTGCTTTAATATAGAAAACACATGTAGACAATATCATTATTTCACTACATTGAGAATCTTATGCTCGTAGTACATTATTAGGTGACTATATAATTAATATTATTTCGAACAAAATTAAGCCCACATGTACTATGTGTGCATGTTGAATACTGAAAAGAGCATTCGAGGATTCAGTGCTTGACCGGGAAAGCCTTTAGCGGCACTACCTTAGCAAGTGAAAACCCAAACTTATCATTCATATCCAATTCTTCTGGCCGCATCCCTCGTTCAAGTTGTCAGTCGAAGTTGTGAATCAAAGTTGCCAAGATGAGATGTACCACCACGTGAGCCAACGGCAACGCCGGACACATTCTCCTTCCCGAACTGAAGGTTATAAGCTCAAAATCTTGGCCTCGATAGTCTATTTTGCAATCTAAAAATCGTTCAGGCTCAAACGAATCTGGGTTTGACCATATACTTGAGTCTCTGCCAATTGCCCATACATTAACAAGTATTTGTGCATTTTTAGGAACCGTGTAATTTTGTATTTCTATATCAACCTCTACCTTGTGAGGTATTAAAAGGGGGAGGACCGGGTGACATCTAAAATTCTCTTTGATCACAGCATTTAAGTATGGAAGTCTTGATATGTCTGATTCTTTAATCTGTTTATTCTCCCCAATGATAGTCCTAAGCTCAAGTTTGGCTTTGGACATTTTCTCTGGGTTGCGTAATACTTCTGTCATTGTCCATTGCACTGCATTTGTGATTTCATATGCTCCAATAACATTCAAGTCCTGACATAAAATAAAATAGTATTTGCACTTTGCTTAATCTTGATGTGGGTTTTTTATTTATTGAAAACTGAGGGTAAGTTTAACTACCCATAATAGAATTAGTTGTTATATGATGTGTAAACCTTCATTTTTGAATTTCAAAAGTATCTAACAGAGTTTCTGATTGCTTACTAAGTGTCTCTCACATGTAAGCTCCCATATGTAAACCCTCATTTTTTTGCCAATTTATCAAAACATGCACAGGGGGTTTTATGTATTAATTAATCCCACATTTTTTAATTTCGTCAATTTCAAGACTTAACCAATATTTGAATTTCAAGCCAAACTAAACTGGAATTGTAACTGAGTCAATAAATGGTGGATTAAAATTTAATTATGTTATTGGAAAATCGACTGTTTTGATATGTCAAACTGAATTTACTTACCAATTATTGGCCACAAAAGTATGTGAAAATTGCCATTACCATTACTATACACTTCTCCAAATGGTTCAAAAATAAATGGCATTACACGCCCATCTCATTTTTCTATGTCTAATCATATTCATAAAAGACAAGAATAGAATATCGAGTGATAGTTCATCTTTTTCCATTTTCAAGACTTGAATCGGAAACATATGAATTTTTGCTTAATTCTTCAAATTTTTAATTCCTTTATTTGTGTTCATATAAATTTACTATTCTCTGTTCATTTTCAAAGAAAATAAATCTTTTTGAGATATCAAGCAAGTGCCTATGCTTTGAAATATTCTAATCTTTTTTCTTTTTCTCTTTTTTTTTTCCAGGTATTTTTTCTTTAGAAGTCTTTATTTTCTTTTATTTCTACTTCGCGTATCTAAGAAGTTTTCGTCCACCAGCATTTATTATATATTTTTTTAGAAAGAAAAAATAGATTATACAAAATTTTAAATTTGCCTTTTAAGCTATTCTACATTATTTATTTATTTTGAAAACATCCTACATTATTTTACAACTGCTCGCAATTGCAGTTTAAACGAATGCAACTTTCTTATTGTTCAATTCTCAATTGAGGTGTATATACCAAAAGATGATTCATCTTTTTAATTCTTTTTGTAGTTTTTTTCATCTTCACTGAAGCAATAATCAATTCATCATTTCGTTTCCTTTTATGTTTTATTCTTCACCTTATTTTTTTAAAAAAATTAAACTGTACTTGAACATGTATGCAAATGTTTTTTCAATTTTTTTTTCTTCATTAAAATTTTCAGTATGGAAAAAACATCAATTATGTCCCTTAATTTTCTAAACCTTTCAAATTTATTTATTAAAGAGTATAATTGTAGTAAATATTTGTTAAGAGTCATTTTTGTTTATAAGTAATATTTGTTAAAGAGTCATATGACAATATCAAACTATACATGAAATGAGGTATCTATAGTAAGGGAAATGAAATACTTTTCCATAGTTTTTTGTTTGAATTATAATAATTGATAAAAAAAAGTTTAATTTACATTTTTCTTTCTTTGCACACGCATCGAGTGTGCTCCGACCTCTAGTTGTATATAATAGTTGTCACTCACATCAATTAGTGACAAGATAATTGTTGTCACTACTGATAATTAACTACACATATTTACTACTAACTTCGTGACAACAAATATAGTTCTCAGTATATATGTGTTGCCAATGAGTTGTTAGTAACCATGTTTTACTAATTGTCAATAGTGATAATTTAAAAAGTTGTTTTTTCACTAACAAAAATTTATTGACACTCATTATGTATATCTAGTGACAATTTTAACATTGAAAAGTTTTGTCACTAATCTTATTTTTCATTGTAGCGCATTGTGTTACCGTTCTCACGCACATACCCATGCTAAATTCAACAATTGGTTGTGTGACAGAAAGTCAATATATGAGATCTAAAAATAAAGTGAAGAGTCTAAATCCTCGAGAAATTAATTACTTACTAGCATTAAATGTTTTATGTCGTTGAGGCTGAAGTCGGACTCATTTTCTTGGTTGAGATCGAGTAGTGCTTCGAGCATATCCTTTTTCCTAAGTGTGCCTCTTGATTGCAACCTTGGATTAAGTGTTTCGCCAAATATTTCATGTAATCTTCTTAAACTTGCCTCCGTTTTGCGCACAAGTCCTTGTGGATCGATGAATTTAAGAAGTGGAAAGTAGTCAACAAGGTTAGGAGTGCCTAAATTTTTTATGAGAGCATGAACATTTTCCATCATTTCTCGAGTTAAACTGGAATCGAAGTGAGCAAAGTCAATTGAAAAGAGTGTCGATGATAACAAATTCAGTGCGGTTTTGAATCCAATTTCACGAATATCCACAACTCGATCGCTATTGGAGCAGTCTTGCAAATAATTATGTAGTTGGACAAGGCTGTTGTTACCATCGAACTGATGCATTAAAGACACTTGTTCTTTCATGATTTTGCGAAGTGCACGCCATCTGGTTGCAACCGGCAACCAGGGTATGGATGACTTATGGTGGTCCATTGCATGGGCTGCGCTAGGTACAGCTCGACCCGAGCAGGCTTGATCATGCTTTGTTAGAACTTCTTTAGCTATTTCGGGTGAGGATACAACAATTGTATGTATACTACCAAGCTTTAGATGCATTAAAGGGCCATAAGTTTTGGAGAGTTTTGCAAGAGACCGATGGGGGTTTTGGCCGACTTGGAGAAGGTTGCCTATGAAAGGAATGGGAAAAGGCCCTGGAGGAAGCTTGGTTGATGATCTCTTGTACCATGAATTTGTTCCCAGTACAAGAAAACATGTTGAAATTACTGGGAATAGTATTAGCAAAAATACCGTAAGAAAATCCATTAACATATTTGTTTGTTTATTGTTAAATAGGACTCAAACTATGTATATATAGATATACATAGCTGCAAATTGACACATGAATTATGGTATTAGGGCACGTCATGTTAGGTACATAACAAATATCTGAATTTCAGTTGGTTTGGTAATTTCATAATTGCGGACCAGAAATGTTGTTGTCCATCCACATCATGTAGTATGCTAATGGAACCAAGGTTTTTAAAATCGAACCGGCCATAGATCTGGTCCGATTACACATGAAATACGGGTCACAACTGACCCAGTTCAAACCGGTAAAAACTGGCCAAAAATCGGCGACCCGAACAAATCGGCGTCACCGGTTCTGCAACTCTTCTTTCTCTTAGGGTTGGCCATGGCTTCTGTCAACGTAGCTCTTCTCATGGATTTTGGGGAGAGAAGGAATATGGAAAAAATAATCAGGGAACGAAGAGAGAGAGAAGAGAGAGGGAGGGTGAGAGAGATAAATAATGAATACTTGTTGGCAAGGTATTAAATCTCAATATCGGTATCGATATCGATATCGGGGTAGTAAATTTACAAAAATGAAATTTCGAGGATATTTAAAATTTTGATTTCGATTTTAAAGAAATCATGAAAATTTACAGAAATATTTGAAAATTTACAATGAAACTTTGTGTAACTTTAAATATCATAATTATGCATTTTTTACATTAATAACATTCCATGTATAATATATGCATAATGAATCTTGTTAAATAGAATGACTAAAACCTGCTTTGAAAAATATGAAATAATGGTAGTAAAATAATAATCAAATATCATCAGAACTTCATTAAAATAAAGTGTACACCATTTTAGTAAAAATCATTATTCAAAACCACATCAAACTTGTAAGAGGATTTTTATGAGATCTTATTTAAATAATTTTGTGTTCAGACCCAGATTTTTATTAACTTATTGCCTAATATCACTTTCAGATTCGTATTTAAATTTAGGGTTAATTACTAAAAACACCCCAAAAATAATTTCATATCTAAAAAACCCATGAAAATACTTTTCAATCTCAAAAACCCATTATACAAACTTTGCATTCCAAATACCCCAAAAGTGATGATTAACAACTTTTTCTGACTAAACTATCCTTCATTTATTAAATTAATAATTGATCAATTATTTTTCTTATTGGAATCATTTTGTTTTAATTCTTTCACGTTGATGAATAATAAAAAATGAATTTTATTTTGTAATGTTAATTTTTTAAAATATTTGTATATAATTTATTTTGATTTTAATATGGTAATTATCTATAAATATATGTTTTAAATTTTTAAAAAAGATTAAAAATTTTGAAAATTTAAAATTAAAATCATAATTATTACCAATTATCAATATAAAATTTTTAAATAAATAAATTTTATTGAAAAACTATAATTGATCAATTTTTAATCTAGAAGGCTAAGGGCAATTAAGTCCACAAATTTGTTAACCTTTAATATTGGGTTTTTTGGAATGAAAAGTTGATGGAGTGGGTTTTTTGGATTGACAAATATTATCATGGGTTTTTTGGATGTAAAAGTTTATTTTAAGGGTTTTTTAGTATTTTTTTCCTTAAATTTATTGCTTATTGGTTTAAATAGTTGGTCATTTATTATCTTTTCTTTTAATATGAATGATCATTTAACCTAATTTTTCACTATAATATTTTTAAAAAAAGATTTTAAATTTCAGGAAATTTCGGGTTTCGGTCAAAATTTCGATGGATATTTGACAAAAATATTTTAAATTTCGGGTTTCGACAAAAAATTTGGGAAATTTCAGGTTTCGGTCGAAATTTCGGAAGATATTCTGCAAAATTGGATCAAAAATTCGATTTCGCTTCGAGACCCCCCGAAATCCGAAATTTCGGTGTTTCAATCAAAATTTAAGACCATGCTTGTTGGAACCCAACAAGAGAAAAGTGTATAGCTGCACTAGGATTAGACACTTTGTATTGTACCTTTTGACTTTTTCACTTCTTCAAATATTTTTTATGTTTAAATAATAAGTAATAAATCATGAGAATTTGTTCAAGCATTGGAATTATTTTTTATCTTATCATTTAGGATAGTAGAGTGTTTTATATATATATATATATATATATATATATATATATATATATATATAATGTATATATATATAATGTATATACATAAAATACATATGTACATATAGCGAGTCAACCGGTTTTTTCGCACCGGTTGAACAGGTCGAACCGATAACCTAGTAACCCAATTATTTGTCCGGTTCGATTACCGGTCCGGTTTTAAAAACATTGAATGGAATAGCTTTTCCTATTATGTTCGTTGGCGTCTATATGCATGACTTGAAGCCAAATTTGATTGGTCATTTCAGTCATTTATTTGATTAACTTAAATACAAAGTTGAATTGTGACTAAAATTGGCTTGTTATTTCCGTTATATTATGACTCTATGATGCTAACAGGCCTATATATAGAAATATTTTTGAACATAAACATGAGTTAAGTGGACCAGTCTCTAAGTCGGAGAATATTGATGAGTTAATGCAGACAGGTCAACATGAAATGGAAAATGGAAACAATTAGAGTCGAAAAATTCACAAAATGGAGCAATAGCGGAGGTCGCCGCGGTAACCCAGTTCAAACATTTCCACTTTGGAAATTATCATAGTAAATGCGCTGCTAAAATGTTCGAAATTTTAGCCACAACGAATGCTTTAGCCTCGACTACTGGGAGTCAAGCTGTGGCTACCAGCGACATGCAAGAGGTGGACTTTGACTGAGATTTGAGACTTTATTTTTGGTAGATTTTTGGTAGAAAATTAGGCGGGTTTTTTCCTACTTTGATATGGAGTATTCCAGTTAAGTTAAACATCTACTATATGACATCTTCTCTTGTATTATGTATCAATCTAAAAATTAATAAACTCTCTAGTCTAGGTCGTGGACGTAGGCATTCTCAAGTCGATAAATATCAATCCGGGTTTTAGTTTTTTTTGCTTTTCGTTACTTTTCAAGTCTTTATATGCCTTAATTCCTAACAAAATATACTGTTTTGCACAAAAATAAATGAAGGGATCAAAAATGAATTTCATATTCAACAACTTTGTATTTCATACAATATCACCTTGCAATAATAGATAGGGGTGTTCATGGTTCAGTTATTCGTCCGAACCGAGCCGAACCAAAAATCGAAAATCGGGTTCGAGCCCAAAACCCAATCAAAAAATTCAGTTCGGTTTTCATTACAATTGTTTTAGAAAGAATTGATTTTTGGTTTTCAAGTTCGGTTCGGTGAACTAAAAAAATTGAATTTATTTTTCGATATTTTTTATTTTAGATAGTATAATATAGACGAAAAACTATAAAAAGTAATTTTTATAGAGACAATTTGTAGGAAATGAAAGAATATTAATTAAAATCAATCCTAATTAAAATTCAATTATTTCCATCTAGTTTTCAATTGTTTGTGGAAGTTTAAAAAATTCATTTGAATTGCATGCTCCTATAATTGATTAATTTTCTCAGTGACTTCATACTTTATATTAATGTTTTCCAACCTTGTACAATAAAAGGCAAGAGTTAAAATTCAAATTTGGCACCCAATGTTTGCTAGCCTAGTAATATCAGCTTCTACTTTCATATGGAAGGTCATGATTTCAATTCCATGTTGTTACAAATTGTGAATTTTATCTCCTTATTTGGAGTCTTATAGTGTCTGTGTAACCCATTATTGAAAACTATTAGCCCGTGTTTGTCGGGTCAGGGTATCCCCTTTGTCTAGAATTAAAAAATAAATAAGAAATTCAAATTTGACCAATTTTATTATTTTTTGGAAAAAAACCCAACCAAACTGAACTTTTTCAGTTCGATTTGTTGGATTAAAACTTCACAAACGGATCAAATGCTAATAAACAGAGAAATATTATATCGAGGCGAGAGAGAACTCTCTATCCTTAATGCTAAATTGCCCCGCCTAGGTGGTACGGGTTACTGCAACAAGCGTCCCAAGATACAACGATATACGTTCTAAATTCGAAACCACTTCAAATTTAGAACCGAACAAACTTAGGAAACTTAGAACTCTTGAGAGAGAGAATATGAGAGTGAAAGAAGAGACAAAGTTGAATGCTTTGGTGTGATTTTCTTGCTGCAGGAGGAGGCCTTTATATAGGCTTGGAAATCCTAAGAATTAAATATGAGAATTAATTAGCAGACTGAAACTGCACCTCACGTTCAAACGGTGACACCCCAACGTTCGAACGTAGGGTCAAAAACGTGTTCAGCTTTTAATCCAGCTGAAACCTCCTGAACGTTTTAGATTTTCTTCTAGAAGGGGTCAACGTTTGAACGTTAAAACTCAATGTTCGAACGTGAGACCTTCTAGAAGGCTAACTCGAACAAACGTGACCAGCGTTTGATAAGTTTCTATTTAACAGATCAGATTTTCCAACTGTTGGATAAAAAATTAATGGATCAATTTTATAGAATTAATTTTCTCCAAAAAATTAATTATCTTGCAAGCCCAAGCCCACGACCCGGACCCAAGCCCGAGCCCGAAGCTGCTTCGATCCTGTCCGGTCCAGTCCGGTCCGGGTGAGCGGACGGGCGGCGGCGACGGCGCGCGAGCGTGTGTGGTGAACCGGACCGTGGCTAAGTCCTTCCCCCTCACAATGCCCACAAAAATCTTCTGACCTAAAGGGTCAAACCTTTGTCTTAAGGCAATGGTTTATAAACCATTCCAAACTTTGATCCATTTCTAATGTGGGATAACCCACTTCAAGCACCCCACTTTAGCACTTAATTTCACATTCATTTTTAATGCGATTTGAAAAATTCAAAATGCTAAATTCATCTACTCGGAACGTAAATTAATATTATAAGATAATATTTTGTATCCCAGATACTTAGGGTGTTCGAATTTCTAATACAAAGTCAAGTCCAACACATTTTTCATAAACACAAATATCCAACAATCCCCCACACGAATGAAATTAATGCAATGCATGATCTCATGAGTTCAGACAAAAATTTATCATAAGAGGTAGCTTTTGGGTTTGAACCTGTCTTAGTGAGATATCATCGGATTTACTAGGCTCCCCAATGAACATGATGTCTTGAATTGGTCAGTCGTTCGTGTAAAACCAGACAATGATATTCACATGATAAACTCTCAGTTGCTTCAATTCTCACTGTTGGGTCCATTTTGGTCGTGGCACCCTTTCTTGGATTCATAAGTGTTTACATTTTACTCAATGTTGAGGCGACCTACAACTCACACTTACATAGGTGATCTCCTATTTAAGAGTATCCTACCATACTCCACTTCATTTTCATAACAGTATAGGAATCATTAAAAGTTTCGACTTAGCCTTTGCTACACTTGTAGGATGCACTTCTTTATCCTAGGCAATGGGTTTGGAGTTAAACACCTAAGTGCCATACTGAATTTTCACAACTTAGTTGTCCCATTGAACCATGATCTTGGGATCTCCAGTCAACATGGTTGGGTTTCCGCTGTGTCCATTCTTAATTTGTAGACTTTAATCGCATTCCTCTTAATAGGCAGTATATCTGATCTTTAGGCAATCCTTTTGTCAAAGGATCTGCAATATTCTCCTTTGATTTCACATAATCAATGGAAATAATCCCGTTAGAGATCAATTGCTTAATGGTATTATGCCTACGACGAATATGTCTAGACTTACCATTATACATACTACTCTCAGCCCTCCCAATTGTGGACATAGAGTCACAATGAACTAAAATCGGAGGCACAAGTTTTTCCCAACAGGGAATTTCTTCTATGAAATTTCTTAGCCACTCGGCTTCTTCACCAATTTTATCTAAAGCTATGAATTCTGATTCCATCGTGGAACAGGCTATGCAAGAACTCTAGTTAAAGCATTCCAATGCTCTACACTAGGATTACTCGTAAACCTACTCAACTTGCTCATAGAATAAGCAAGATCAGGGCGAGTACAGTTCATGATATACATCAGACTCCTAATGACCCTAGCATATTCTAACTACGATGCGGGTTCGTCATGGTTCTTGCGTAGGTGAACGCTCAAGTCCACTGGCGTCTTGACTAGTGCACTATCGCTCGGAAGGAACCTTTCCAAAACCGTCTCAACGTAATGAGATTGTGATGAGACTAGTCCTTCAGAAGTCCTCAGCATTTTAATCCCTAACATGACTTCTGCAAGTCCCATATCCTTCATGTCAAGGTTCTTCTTTAACATTCCTTTAGTATTCATGATAATTTCATGATTACTACCCATTATCAACATGTCGTCTACATATAGACACACTATGACATATGTGTTATGTGTTTGTCTAACATACACGCATTTATCACACTCGTTGAACTTTAAACCATTTGATAACAACGTGCTATCAAATTTTTCATGCCAATGTTGTGGCGCTTGTTTAAGTCTGTATAGCGACTTTACAAGTTTACATACTTTCTTCTCCTTTCCAGGAGCAACATACCCCTCGGGTTGTTCCATGTATATTTTTTCATCTAATTCTCTGTTCAGAAATGCAGTCTTAACATCCATTTGATGTATCTCAAGGTTATGCAATGGAATAGCAATGAATAATCTTATGGATGTTATTCTCGTTACCGAAAAATAAGTATCGAAGAAATCAAGACCTTCCGTTTGTCGGTATCCTTTGACTACCAAACAGGCCTTATACTTATCAATAGTTCCATCAGTCTTATATTTTCTTTTTAGAATCCATTTACATCCTAAAGGCTTACTTCCCTTTAGAAGATCAACCAACTCCCAGGTATGGTTGTGCAAAATAGACTCAATTTCACTATTGATAGCCTCTTTCCAGAGTTGAGCATCTGGACTGGACATAGCTTCCTGAATCGTTCTTGGCTCCCTTTCTAATGTATATGATACAAAATCGGGACCAAATAATTTTGGAACTCTTGCCTTTTTGCAACGACGTGGTTCTTTATCCCCGAGATTAGAACTACTCGTAGACTCATCAAATGTTCTTGATGCGGTTCTTTTTTACATCAAGAAAGTCCTGCAAATTCAAACACGACTTTATTTATATGAATATGAGAAATCTAATTTTAGAAGACAAATAGTTTCAAAAATACGTAAAGAATTTCAAATAAAAACTAGTAAGAAGAACACTTAAATTTCCATTTCTTTTATTTTTAACTTTCTCTCAAAGAAGATGAAGAAATACAATAATATTACACTCTTTTCTATCAATTGTGAATCTAACCCTACAAATGATGAGTTTTCTTCTATAAGTTGACCAACATGGCCGACTTTTTCCACCTTTGTGGGGATGAAGAGTCATCTCCCCTCTTTTGAGGGATATAAGTTAGGATTAGATGCGATTTGATCCTTATCCACTCTTATCTCTTCTTTAGCCATCGCTTCTTTAGCCATGCCTTCCATTATTTCTTTCTTAGGACCAACTTGGTGCCCAGCTTTCGCATACATGATTTCTTTCTTAGTGCCTGGTTTTTCACAGGGCTTATTGGTGCCCAACTTTCACATACAGGACTTCTTTCTTAGTGCCTGGTTTTTCACAGGGCTTATTGGTGCCCAGCTTTCGCATATAGGACTTCTTTCTTAGTGCCTGATTTTTCACAGGGCTTATTGGTGCCCAACTTTCGCATACATGACTTCTTTCTTCATGTTTTGTAGGGCTTTTGCCTTTTCTTTTGATACCTGTGTCAGTGCTTATCCTTCCTTTCGGCAAGGCTTGCTCATTTTCAATGTTAGCAGATTATGCAAATGACATAATGAACGATTATCAAGAAACATTATCATTTTACAAGAATCACAAGCATTAATATGGTGAACGAATAATATGAGTAAATGTAGATGCTTAGCAGATTGCACACATATATCTTGAAAAATAATTACTAAGAGGTATCAACACTTAGTTAATCATATATTTGACTTGACGAGTAATTATCAAGAAATAACAGCATTTTAGCAAATAATAACTACTTCAATTGTGCTGTAGGACAATAAGAAATAAACATGCACATACTGAAACCAACATGCGTAAGTATGACGAAAGAAGGAAGTAAGACAACTAACTTTTTTTTTCTTTAGGTCTAGCACTCTCGTGAGTTCTGAACATTCTAGGGCTTCGACAGCTTTCTATCCATTGACTTAAGTGTCCATTGTTTTGCAGCCTCACGTGCTCATTAATCCTAAATGCTCGTGAGGATAAATTGTTACATGTCCTTGACATCGCTTATATTTTTGCATCCAGTTTTTAGTGCCAACTTTTGCAGCCGACTAGTGGTAACCTCACTGATGGCTTTAGCCATAACGGCAGTGGCGTTGACATGATGAGTCGACTTCGCTACCAACTCTCTACTCCCCTTGAGGCTTCCAAGAAGTTGACTGAGTGGGAGAAGCGGGTCCTTTCGTTGACTAGTGATCTTAACAAAAGAACGTATCTTGAAGAATGAATTATCATCTGAGCTTGAGTAGTTGAAATGGATCATGTCCATGAGATTGAGCAGGCTTGTCAGGCAGCTCGAGAGAAAGTAAATGGAGAAGCAGTGACAAAATTTTCACACTCTATCAAGGGGCTTGCTTTAATGGAAGACAATCATCAGCGTCGTCTTGAAGAATTCTTGAAGTCCTCCAAATTTAAAAAGTTGTTGATTGAGCTCGGCCTTCAGTATTATTATTATGGATTCATCTAGTGTATGAAACAAGTGGTAGGAGCAGGGCATCTGTTTCCCGGGATAGATATTTCTTTCCTTCAGGAGGGAGTTGGTTTAGATGATGTGCCAGTGCCTGGCAAGGTGGCGCTGGTATTTTTTATGCCAGCTGTTGGGAAGGCTGATGAGCCTACTGGTATTGATGTTAGAGATAGTACAGAGGGGCGAGCTGTTGAGATCGCTGATCATGATGCTGCTTTGAAAGATTGAAGCCATGGCAATGGCGAACAGATGTTCCTACCGACCAGCTAGCTGGGGTACATTCTCCAATGGAGGCATGCTCGGGAGCAGGTTGTAGGGCACGGAGTTGTGCATTATCCAATGGCGGCATGCTCCAGGCCTCCTCTTTCAACTTTTTTCTCTTCACCCATGGGAGGTCCACTTCCGTATACCGGCAGTATAAATTCGGTATTCCCTCGTGTCGATAACACTATGTTGTGTATTTTTTGATGGCGACATGGTCTAGGCCTCCTCTATCAATTTTTTGCTCTTCACCCACGGGAGGTCCATTTTCTGGTAGTGCCATGCTTTGCCAGGTGCCAGGGAGCACCAGACGCATATATGCTAGCTAAGGAGCATTCCCCCTAGCATATAGCTCGAGGAGATGTCGTCAGGTGCAACAAGTGTGTACTCCTGTGTTCTTTCTTCTCCTTGATGCTCCTTGCCATTGACAAGTCCACTTTCTTATACCGGCAACGTAGGCTCGGTAAATCCTTGCGACGGGGGTGCTTTGGGCCAGGGTGCTCATAAGGGATAGATGATAGGAGTGCTGGCAGGTTAAATCTGGTACGTACGCCATCGCAGTCGCCTGTGAAGGAAGTGGGGCTCCCGGGATAGTTGATAAGAGTGCTAGCGGGATAAATCCTGGTGCGTACAACCTAGAAGTCGCATGTGAAAGAAATAGAGCTCCCGGGATAGCTTATAGGAGTGTTGGCAAGTTAAATCTAGTGCGTACGAGTTTCCTTCAAGCTTCCTTTGGGCCTTCTTCCTAATTTTACCCCACTGCTTCGTCCCTCTTTGAGCCCATCTTTTATTAAAGCCCAAGACTATGTCGTAATAATTTACGGGCATATCAGTTCTTTTAAGAGGAATTTGCTCATTTCTTTCCTTACTTAGAAAAACATCCTCGAAAAACAAAGGCTATGTATGGTTGTGAATCTTAAAAATATTTTCACTTTTTGGATCACCAAAAAATAAAAATACACAGTCCAAGCCAAATTTTACAGAAAATTGTCAAATTTTAAATACACTATACATTCCCCTATATAACAACCAATCATTTCAATTTTTTCACAATCTTTTATCATTAATTACACTATCCAACTCATTCTCTTTCTTACTTTTTCATATTTTATATAATAAAAATTTCTATTCAATTTTCCAAATATTCCAATTATTATTATTAAATAATATATAATTTGAAAAAAAATATAATTCCCACTATCCTTCCACTATTCCTCCCTGCAGGCCTGCACAACCCCCCTCCCCCCACCCCCCAAACCCATAGATGCCCCCCCTCCCCAACCCATAAACGCACCCCCTATCTCTCATTTTTAATTTTTTTTCATTCTATTGTATAATATATATTATATTATGTGTGTGTATATGTATACATATATATATTACTTTATATACATATTACTTTATATATATAAATTATGTGTGTATATGTATATATATATATATATTACTTTATACACATATACATATTACTTTATTACCAACTCATAACACTATTCAAAAAAAAATTATTTTAATATCTTTTCCCCCATCATCATCACATTCATAACCAACTCAATCATTTCATGTATTAAATCCTAATAAAAATCAACTTTATATCACATCTACACTACTTTCAATCAAATTTTAAAAATACATCCAAACAAACAAATAAAGTTAGCATTTTCACACGAATTTCTATAATACACATTCCCCAAAAAAAACTCAGAATTCTTTTCCGAAAACACAACCATACGGAGCCAAAGTATTTCTAGATTTCATGATAGTACCTCGTGAATCTCAGATATTTCTGATTTATGTACCAAAAATCGATAGGCGCTACTATTAAGTGCATAACCGATGAATATGCAATCAATAGTTTTAGGCCCTATCTTAACTTGTTTGGATTTGGGTATTTCTACCTTAGCCAAACACCCCCACACTTTGAGGTACTTGTAAGAAAGCTTTTGACCTTTCCAAAGTTCATACGGAGTCTCACTCCTACGTTTGTGGGGAATCTTGTTAAGGATATAATTGGCGAAGAGGATCGTCTCCCCGCACAAATTCTGCGGTAATCCAGAATTTAACAACATCGCATTCATCATTTCTTTGACAGTGCGATTCTTGCGTTCTGCAATGCCATTTGATTGAGGTGTATATGGTGTCGTCGTTTGATGAATAATTCCAGAGTTGGTACAAAATTCATCAAAAGGCGCTCCGTATTGTCCACCTCTATCACTTCGGATAGCTTTTATCCCTTTTCCAAGTTGATTCTCAACTTTCATTTTGTAATGTGTAAACGCTCCAAGCGCTTCATCTTTAATTCTTAGTAAATACACATAACAATACTTTTTACATGTCCTAGTCTAACATGCCACAAATTAGAATACTCAAGCAAATAAACAGAATTCTCAATACTTTTATTTCTTTCATTTTCAATTACAAAAAAGCGGATTACATTCATTACATTCATCTTGAAAAGGCCCTGCTCAAGGTAACCTTTTCCAACATAAAATCCTCTCTTTGTTAAAGAAAACCTATCAGCCTCGAAGACTATTTTGAACCCATTCTTGACCAAAGCTGAACCGGATACCAAATTCTTGCGAATCTCAGGAACATGTAGAACTTCAGTCAATGTAAGCTCTTTGCCTGAAGTCATCTTCAGCACAACTTTCCCCATTCCAACCACTGGAGACGTGGCTGATTTTCCCATATGGGGAATAGAACGAGAAAGCATCTCTGCTAGAACAGATGTGGCGAGTAGCCCAAGTATCTATGAACCACTCCTTCGGGGTGTCCGCCAAATTGGCGTTGAACACGACTGCAGTGAGATCAAGATCAGTCAAATTGATCGTCTCATTGATGCCCTGGACATCATCTTCAGCCAAGTGCACCTGATTCTGCACTTGGTTCTTGCCTTTGTTCTGATTTTTACTAGAACCTTGCCCTTGAGACTTATTTTTCTTAGGCTCTTTGCAGTCTCTAGCCTAGCGTCAAGGTTGGCCACAATTGTAACAGTCGTCTCCCTGTTTCAACTTGCCTTTCTATTTCTGGGAGTCCCCTTTGGACTTCCCTTGGAACTTTTTTTTCCGGTTTGAGCTTTCCGGAACTTCTGCGATGTTAGCCATTGCTTTCACAAGACGCCTCTTGTCAGAAACCCGGTTGTCTTCCTCAATTCTGAGTCGGACGACCAAGTCTTCTAGACTCATCTCCTTTCGCTTGTGCTTCATGTAATTCTTGAAATCTCTCAAAGACGGCGGTAACTTCTCAATGATAGAAGCTACTTGGAAAGTTTCACTCAAAGCCATGTCCTCATCTTAAATTTCATGAATAATTATTTGAAGCTCTTGGACTTGGCTTGTGACGGACTTAGTGTCCACCATCTTGAAGTCTAAGAACTTTGGGATCACGAACTTCTTCAGTCCGACGTCCTCAGTTCTATACTTCTTATCCAGCGCCCCCTAGAGGCCTTTAGCGTTCTTAACCGATAGATAGACGTTGTAAAGCGAATCATCCAACTCATTGAGTATGTAATTCCTGCAAAGGAAATCACTATTATGCCAGGCATCAGACGCCACCCTCAGTTAGCTGTCGGTTGAGTCCTCAGGGACATAAGGAGCATCCTCCCTTAAGAACCTCGCCAGGTTCAGAGTCGTAAGGTAGAACAGCATCTTTTGCTACCACCCTTTGAAGTCAGCCCCGCTGAACTTCGACTGTCTTTCAGCCTGAGCCGGTACAACCGGATTAGCCATTGGAACAAGTGAAGGGACCGGAGCAAGGACAAAATCGGAAACAGGACCTAGCCCTGAACTGGAACCTAGCCCAGCACTCCTACCAGAGCCAACGCCAAGACCGCAGCTAGGACCCAGCCCAGAATCGGAACCAAAATCGGAGTTGGAGCCAATACCGAGGTCAAGACTAGCACCCGGTCCAAGACCAAAATCAGGAGTAGCACCATCAATACGTCCCATATTAGCCATTTGAACAAAGTGACAGCTTTTGAACAACAGCGAAAAATTTAGCGTTGAGTTTGTTAGATCAAAACTTCACAAATGTATCAAATGGTAATAAACAGAGAAATATTCTATCGAGGCGGGAGAGATCTCTCTATCCTTAATGCTAAATTGCCCCACCTAGGTGGTACAGGTTACTGCAACAAGCATCCCAAGATACAACGACATACGTTCTAAATTCGAAACCACTTCAAATTTAGAATCGAACGAACTTAGGAAACTTAGAACTCTTGAGAGAGAGAATATGAGAGTGAAAGAAGAGAGAAAGTTGAATGCTTTGGTGTGATTTTCATGCTGCAGGAGAAGGCCTTTATATAGGCTTGGAAATCCCGAGAATTAAATACGAGAATTAATTAGCAGACTGAAAATGCACCTCACGTTCGAACGATGACACCCCAACGTTCGAACGTTGGGTCAAAAACGTGTTCATCTTTTAATCGAGTTGAAACCGCCTGAACGTTTTAGATTTTCTTCTAGAAGGGGTCAACGTTCGAACGTTAAAACTCAACGTTTGAACGTGAGACCTTCTAGAAGGCTAACTCGAACAAACGTGGCCAGCGTTTTATTAATCTCTATTTAACGGATCCGATTTTCCAACTGTTGGATAAAAAATTAATGGATCAATTATGTAGAATTAATTTTCTCCAAAAAATTAATTATCTTGCAAGCCCAAGCCCAATCCCAATCCTAAGGCCCACGACCCGGTCCCGAGCCCGAGCCCGAGCCCGATCCGAGCGGACGGACGGCGGCGGCGGCGGGGCGGGTGTGTGGTGAACCGGACCATGGCTTGGCCACAAAAATCTTATGACCCAAAGGACCAACCCTTTGTCTTAAGGCAATGGTTTATAAATCATTCGAAACTTTGACCAATTTTCAATGTGGGATAACCCACTTCAAGCACCCTATTTTAGCACTTAATTTCTCATTCGTTTATCTTATCCTAGCCGTGGGCCTGTTTGATCCACCCGAACTTTCTTCCTTAAGAAGGAGGACTGTGCCTATTGTCCCCTTTCGGCAGTGTCTTTGAATAGCAATTCCGGTAGAAAGAAGTTGAAGAGTAGGAAGAGCCGTACGTAGCAGGTCAAACCTCTTCTTCTTTTGAGTTTGACATAGTTAGGTGTAGACTTAATGGATTCTTTTAATTAATAAATTCAATTATTAATTATTAATAGTAAGGGTGAGTATAAAAGTATTTTCACAATGAAACAAATAATTGAGTTATTCACACATTTATATAGGGATCATGCAGATAGATTAAATGATTAGATTTCCCCCCTTTTAAATTCTTTTTATAATATTTTTATGAAAAGACTGATTCTTTTATTCTGAATACCAGCTCATAGACGTTTCAAAAGTCAAGTAAGCTAACAAAATTAATATATGCTTACATGTATATAATGTAGTAGAATATGTATATTTTAATATTTCAAAATCTAGATCTCAACAACATCTATACAATGATATATATGTAGCCATGTCCCTAGTCAGTGTGAAAGCGAAGCAAGTTGCATCTTTTTTAATATGAATACTTATATTTAAACATTGAGTTAATTATTGTGAAACCAATAAGAGCGAGAGGCCATGAAAAAAAATTAGCAACTTGCTATTTATTAGTTAATACTAATTAATAGACAGTTTACTTTGAATTTGGCAACTTGACGTGGTGATTGTGTACAAATTCTTTTTTTATTGTTAAATAATATAATAAAAAATAACACGATGCCAAATGAAGTCAGGAGATGTTATCTATACTATATATTATTATGTGTTAATCTCGAGTAAAGTGGTTCATTGACTTAAGGAACTTTAGCTGCAATGGTTAATTAACTCAAGGGAAAATTGCATTTTTATCTCATGATATGTTTGGCTTTTTTCGATTTTGATCTCATTTTGTTACGGGTTTCTTGTATTGTGTTCTATAACTTTTAAAAATTCTCACATTTGGTCCCAAACGACTTTTCCTTCCAAAATTTACCGGTCAACTCCATTGATCAATTTTTTAAGTCATTTTTTCGGGAAGATCTTGTACGTGATTGACATGTGATATTGGATAGAATCCGTGTGTGAGTAAATTCACACACAAATTCTTTCAAAAAAAAAGGGTCAAAATGTTGACTGATGGAGTTGACCGTTAAATTTTGGACGAAAAAGTCCTTGGGACCAAATGTGAGAATTTTTAAAAATTATGGGATACAATGCTAGAATTCCATAACGAATGAGACCAAAATTAAAAGGAGACAAACATATGAGACGAAAAATGCAATTTCCCATTAACTTAATATGATTAACAGTCAAGTCTACCAACTGAGTGTGCAAGAGGCTCAAATTCTTTCAACAAACGGGTCGGATTGGAGCTCTTGTTTTTGTTTATGAAGATAAGTCTGTAATTACATCTTGGAGTAACTTGAGAGATTATTTTTGAACATTTGGACTTGAAGTTACTTGGAAACCACAAAAGAAAAATCAAGTCACATATACAAAATTCAGCCTTTAATATAATTTTCTATTGGTTGTAATGTTGGCCAAACTGGTTCATTGGATAAGAACATTAGCTTTGCTTAATAGTGTGTTAATTATTGAATTTGGAGAGAGACGGAGAGAGTCATTTAGTTTATTTAATTAAGAATGTCAAGGAAATTAGTAATCCGGAAGTAAATTGTAAGTAGTCTACATTCCAAAGAAATGATAAATATCGATAATGTAAGGTTAGAGAATTCTAGCATGTACCGCGATAAAGTCTAGCTCTATTAGTGAAGCAAAAGATCCAAACTATTAGAGATTTTGAGTTCTACTCCAACCCAAAATGTTTGGGGCCTTCTCTGATTTTATAAGAGTTCTTAGCTGATTGTAACAATTGTTACTTGGTAGTAATTTGTCACAATTTAATACCATGACTTGTATCATGCATGTAACAGGACTCATTAATAAAAAAAATTAAAAGAAGGTATTTGAGATTTTCTAGTCAAGAATTTTTTATACAAGAATCTCATCCATGCATAACAATTATATACAATTCATATCAATTTTATAATTCAGGAAATATATAATTTACGATTAAATCAAATATAAGATGAAATATCATTTTACAAATGAAAATCTAAATGTATTTGAACGGAAAGGTGGAAAGCCGGTCAAAATTTAATCGGGCAAATTTGCATTTTTTGTTCCATAACTTTGCTCAAGGTTTCTGTTGGTCCCAAGTGGCATATGAAAGGGTCTAGTGTTAGGTTTGTGCCCTCGATACCAATGATGACTTAAAGAATAGGGCACTAGTTTATATTGTACAACCTATAAATAATATAAAGGCATTAATGAGTTGTTCATATAATACTTAATGGCATCTATAAGTTTTAAATGAACAACTAGTCCATGTGTCTCAAGGCAAGCCTTCGCACTCCTTATAGTAGTTAAGGAGATGGGCACTGGAAGAGTTTGATACTTGATCACTTAAATAGTTCGCAAGTCGGAGAATCTCAATTGGGTATTGAGATTCGTGTGGACTTGTATGACACATGCTCTAATTAGGAGTGCCACTCTAACACTATGGGATAGTGGGAGTTTGTGTCATGGATACATTGACTGGATTGGATTAGTGTATTCGAACACGGCTCGTAGTATCCGATCACATGAGTTTTTACTCAGTGACTGTCAATGACCGGATTACTGATTATGATAGTATGCGTGAGCCTTTGACCTGAGTAATCGAGTTGAAGATGTGCTTGTGACATCAAGTCTGTCATTAGAGTAGTTAGATCCATTTCACCTGTTGGTGGGATCGACCTCGAAGTGCGGCTTGATGGGCAAGTAGCAGTCTTAATTGGTTAGCAAAATGGAATTCACTGTCTTGAAAGTAAACGAGAAGTATCCTATGCAATCATGAGTAAATGAGATTAAAGTCTCTGGCCAGAGCTCATGAACTAACTCGTGTTTGACACGGAGGATAGTTCTGTAATCTCATGTCACTATGATTTTTAGCATAGCATCGAGTCCTGTGAGTTTGACATATTCCATGACTCTCACTCGATCAGGATACGTAAGCGAAGGGCTTATATTCATACAGTATTCATAATCTAGAGGTTCGTAATGACATAATCATTTCGTACTCGGTTGGGCTATGATGTGGGGTCACGGTGCTGGCTAGGTGTCACCCACATCCTTTGGCTTCCTCCCATTGACAATCGAGACGAACCTAGAGAGTTGCGCTATAGGAATAGACGGGAAATCGTTTGTTGTATTTGGAGGACGTTTTGGTAATTTGTCCTTTGGAAGGACGAATTAATTAATTGGACTAATTAATTTAATTAGTTGTTTAATTGGATTAAACATAGATAATTAAATTAATTATATTGACTAGGTAAACTATGGTATTAATTAATTATTTAGTTAATTAATTAATTAGAATATTAATTTAATCTTTGTATATTTAATTGGATTAAATAGTAGAGGATTAAATTAATAGGGCGAAGTTGATTGAGTCAACATAGCCCAAGTACAAGTCCAATTGGGCCCCTAGGGGGCGTGTGTTTTGGTGGGCTTAGTTGGAGGATTTATTTAATCCTCTAACACAAGCCAGAAAATACAACAGTTGTAATTTACAACACTGAAATCCTCCACTAGAAATACAACACAGAGAAAAAATAGCCGCCCCTGGAGAAAAGAGATGGAGATTTTCGGAGTCAATTCCGACATGTGATTATCTAGAGACGGGACACGTGGACCGTTGAACGAAAATTTGAAGATTCACGGGGAATTGATTGAATACGCGAAAAGGTAGGTTTTCGCATTTATCCTCTTAAATTGAAATCAACGAACAAACAAATTGATCTTGGCTGTGAGAATCCGGATATGATTTTAACTTCCGCTGTGCATGATACCAAGATTCCCAACAGTGGTATCAAAGTCAAATTTGTTGGCTTTGTTGATTTTTATATGCTTGTTTTCCATGTTTATTTGATGTTCATGATTGAATGCGTAATTTATTGATTTTGAATCAATATGTATTGTGATCGAAAAATCTGATATGATGTTTTAAGAAATTTTAATTGGATTAAAAACTCTGGAAAACAAATCTGTGCAACCGGGCTGTTATTCAAATCTGGGAATTTGAAGTTTTTGTGTTTTTCTGAAATCGATTATATGAAATTTCTGAAAAATCGAATCTGTAAAATTCTAGAAATTTCAAGCTTTACAAATCTGAAAATTGAGTTTTGAATTTCTGGAAATTGCAATTTCTGAATTTTGGGGCTGAAAATTGGATTTTGAGAATTTCTGAATTGCAATCTGTTTTGGGTTGAAATTTGTATTCCTGGAAAATCGATTTACAATCTGGAATCTGACACTTTGGTCTCGAAGTCGTTGCCGGTATTTCGCGTTTGAATCGCGGCTTAAAATCGCCGGAGAAGATTGTCTTGCTTTTTTGGGCCGGAAGACTCGCATTGAGCAGTGTCGTTCGCCGCCGGAAAAGCCATGGAGATTTCTGTTTTTCGTCGAGAAAAGGACGCTATGCGTCGCTGAATCGCAATGGAAATCTCTGGGTTGCGTCGCTGAAAAGAGGCGAATGAAATCCCCGATTTCAATCGCCGAATTGGCTTCGCCGTGCGCTGCGGAAACTCGCCGAAATGGAGGTGCTGGGTTTGGTGTTTACGCCGGACTTGGTTTCGCCGATTCCGGGAGTGGGACCGGTCATGTGGCCAACGACCGGCGACGGCGCCGGCGATGACGGCGCCGTTGACTGCTTGAGGAGGAAGATGACGGCTGTTGCCTTAGGGCAACAGCCGAATGTGGTGTTGGCTAGAGCCCAGCACACATTAAATCTTGGGCTGGGCTCGGCTCAACACAAATAAGTGTAATTTGCGCTGGGCTTGGCCCAACGCATTAATAAATATCGTGGGTCAGGCCCAGTGAGATTGGATTTTAGTTGGGCTTGAGCCAATGTAAGATGGGTTTGGTCCAGCAAAGGTTGGGTTTTTGTGTTGGGTTTAATTGAACACCTTAATTGGACTTAAACCTATCCAAATTAAATTGAATAAATTGGGTTGGATCCAATATTCAATTTGGATTAATTGGTTCTTCATTCTTCCTTATTAAATTAGAGCTTTCAAGTAAATTAAATAGGATTTAATTTATAGTAAATTAAATAGGATTTAATTTATAATAAATTAAATTGGATTTGATTTATATTAAATTAAATTGATTTTAATTTACTTATCAAAATTAAATTAATTTTAACTAAGTTATTAATTAAATCGGATTTAATTTTGTAAGATTGATTAAATTGGATTTAATCACCTGTCGAAATTGAATTGAGTTTAAGTATATAATTAGTTAAATTGTTTTTAATTTTGTAATGATTAAATTGGATTTAGTCATTGGATTTGTAAGCCCATGAAAATTAAATTAGATTTAATTTCACTTTGATTAAATAAGATTTAGTCCTCCCATAGAAATTAGATTGGATCTAGTTTCACTTGGATTAAATTATATTTAATCTTCCCATGATAATTAAATTGGATTTAATTATTTAAAGTTAGATCTTTCGATCGCATGAAAATTAAATTGGATTCAATTTTACTTCGATTAAATTGAATTTAGTCTTAGTATGAAATTTGAATGTGATTTAATTTTGCAATAATGAAATTGGATTTGATTAAATAAATAAATTAGATTTGATTAAATAAATTAATTAGATTTATTTTATTCTTATGTTCACATATATATCTTGTATTTGATGCATGGTTCTGATATGTGATGGATACTCTTTTCATGGACTTAGGATTTATTTATTTTATGTTAATGATGCATGCTTAAAATATTTATTTGTTGATTAGCTCATTGGCTTGGGCCGATCAAGATAGTCCATGAAAATGTGTGACAGTAGAATTGCTAGGTTTTTCTACGCTTTATATGCATGTTAGCATGTTAGAAGTAATGTTAATATGCTTAGTGAGACCTGATTTAATGCTTAAATTCTCCCAATTAAATAATAATGACTTAGTAAAGGACACTGGGTGTCCTCTCCCTCCACTAAGCTTAATGAGGTTAAGAATTGAATCTAATATATGACATCTTCCCAGTAAGTGGGGGTCATATATTAAGACTCAATTTTAAAATTTCATTAAGTGCATTAGATACCTTAATCGAAGCATATTTCACCCTAAATATCGTTAAAGGGTTGCAAGGTGAAATTCAAATGTTAGATTATAAGGAGTTAGTGGGATGAACTCAGGTAGTTCACGAACTTATATATCGTTAAAGGGTTGCGGTTTGGTGAATTATGGGAAAAGAAGATTTAACCATCTATTGGATAGATTGGTGTTAGACACCACTTTAAAAGGTTAGTGGGCCAAATATCGTTAAAGGGTTGCAACCCACTTAACCATTTAAAGAACTCAATCACTCACTACGAAATCTATCCAATGAGATTTCCGAAAATTGCAGTGAGAGTGCAATGTTTCGAAAAACGTAGTGGGAGCCAAGTAAAATTAAAGTCCTAAATTTTACTTGTGTACAATATAAACACCTGATTGAAATCTTGTTTCATTTTCTGTATTAGTTTATTTCCCTCTTAGATAAAAACCCATTTAGTTAGTTATGCCTGAGAATTTTGTCCAAACTGGCCTAACCAAATCAAATGACTTGGAACTTGAGGAAGTTCTTCAGTTTAGAGTCATTGAATTGTATGCTTGAAGCAAGCATTACTCAAGTCTAAGTATGAGACGATGAGTATGTGCTTAAATATGAGGCGCACTAGGTATAGAACTATGTGTTTTAAAACTAAGTGTTCTATGACCGGTTTTTCTCAGCTTCTTATATTCTCCATTCTAGATTTAGTGCTCATGATTGAAGAATTAGAAAGAAGTGAAAAGCTGGAAGAACGAGAGCTGATTTATGGTGGAACCAGACATTGTGTCATGGGTATCCACATAAGATCCAGCTTTGTTCTTTTATATATTCCGGACATTTTTTATTATGTTGGATGATTGATTAGTTTTTCCAAATGGTACTAAGAATGTTATCCTTTCGTGACTGGGTCAAGAAATGATTCTTCTTTAAGTTTGGAAATAACTTACCTGACATTCATTTTGGAAATGATTGCAGGAACAATGCATCCTTACTAAAATTGTTAACAACGATTTAAAAGTTCGGAATTAGTGTACTGTGAACAAATATACTAAAGAGCATAGTATGCCAGAGACAAACTAGAGAAATTGTTTGGCACCTAAGATTAGGTTATGCCTTAAGAGCCTAAGATTCATGAGTTAGGAGAAACATGGGGGTAAAAGCCCATTGGGATTGGATCCCTATCCAAACTTAAGAATCTCATCTCAAGGATAGGATGACCAAATCTCCCTTCACCGGGAAAAATATTAAAGGGCCACTCAGGTTTTGAAGTTTGGTGCATATTGACGTCTATGGTTGAAAATGGAATTCATACAAAGACACTAAGATTGGATCGCAGTGACAAGTATATGATTATCTAATTCGATCCGTTCTTAAAAAAACGTAGTATTGTTTCACAGCTGACACTTCCAGCGACTCTACAATTGAATAGAGCAGTAGTGTGCAAGAACGAGGCATTGTTGGACATGACTCACTCTATGCTAAACTACATGGAATTGCCCATATTTAAAATGAGTCATGCGCTGCTCATAGGTATATCTTGAATAGATGTCCCTCCAAATTCATTCCTAAAGCACCATATCAGAATTGGAGCAAGTGGAAGCCTAATCCTAAGTACGTGGTACGGCGATACCCAACCTACGTATAAGAGACAAAAGGTAAAGAATCTGGAGGTTAAGTCCTTGAAAGGATATTTTGTTGGTTGTCTCAAATAATTCAGTGGGAGACCTCTTTTTACCGACATGATGATTAGAAGATCATTGCAGCCTTAAAAGCCACCATTCTCGAAGATAAGATCATTTGAGAAAGTCAAGTTGGTAGAAAGATTGTTCTATAAAGAACAAAAACAAAACTCCTTAGGAGACTACTATTCAAGAAACCCTCACCAAGCCCATTATAACACAACCACTGATGAGTTGGTCTGGTAGAGTATCTCAGCCGCCTGAGATAGATGGTTGTCTACTACAAGGAAGTATAAGCAAAGACGAACCATGGATATAATCCCTCTACGCATGACAATTCAATAGTAGATATGGACTTTACGTGAAGGTGTAAGGCTATGAAAGTGAAGATGGATTAGATGTCTTTGAATCAATCCTAGACTCTAGTAGATCGCCTCAAGAGTATTGTATTCATCATAGGCGAACACATCTACAAGAGAAAGGTTGATTCGAATGGCAAGGCCAGGTTGATGGCGAAAGGGTGTAGTCAAAAGAAGGGCATTGACTATGACGAAGCCCCTTTGCCACAGCTATAATCAAATCCACTAGAATCTTACTTTCGATAGTAACACACCAAGATTATGAAAATCTGGCACGTGGATGTGAAGACTTGTTCATAAATGGATTCCTCAAGGAGGACATCCTTATGGAACAGCCCAAAGGACCTAAAGCCGATTCTCATAAGGTCTACATGCTGTATAAATTCACTTGTGGATTTAAGCGGATATCTCGTAGTTGGAATCTTCACTTTTATGACATAATTTGGAATTATGATATCATCAAAAATGAAGAGAAACCATGTGTGTGCGAAAGGCCAGTGGAAGCGAAATGTCATTTCTGGTACTATATGTAGAGAGTGCTCTACTTATTGGAAATGATGTGGGCTCGTTGACTGATCGAGACACAAATGTCGAGCATATTCTCCATGAAAGACTTGGGAGAAGCCACTTATATCCTTATAATTCGCGTCTATGGAGATAGAACGAATATGATCAAGGGGTCCTCCCGAGCCCTTTGCTTAGAATAAATCCTAAAGTAAGTTAGGATAGAAGATCTGAGAAAGGGCTCTTGCCTAGAGAGGAAGAGCAATAGGTAGACTTAGGATATATTCTTCGTCTATGCCTGTGGAGAACTGATAGTGGAAATTTATACTTATTTGGACTTTAAGTCTGATAAAGATTAAAATTCCACTTTGGGTTTGTATTCACTCTCAACTGTGAAGTAGTAACCTGGAAGATATCCAAGTAAATTACTCCACTACTGAGAATGAATTTAAAATTGCCTTAGAACCTTAGAGGTGGTCAAGGAATTTTGTTTGGATCTGAAGTTCGTTGTAGAACTTCTATTGGTCCCTAGCGTAAAGTTTGCATTTATCACTTTATTGTGATGAAATGGAGCTGAAGCGCAAACTGGGGAACCAAGGTCTCACAAATCCAAACATGTTGAGAGAACGTTGGAAAAGACAATGTAGCCTTGTAGAAAATAAACCTCAGCCGGAAACACGGTTGACCCACTCGCTAGGCCACTATCACAGGCGGTGCTAGAGCAACGTCTAATAAGATGGGTATTGGATACCATAGCGATTGGCATAGAGTGCAAGTGGGAGATTGTTAGGTTTGTGCCCTCGATGCCAATGAGGACTTAGAGAATAGGGCACTAGTTTATATTGTACAACCTATAAATAATATAAAGGCATTAATGAGTTGTTCATATAATACTTAATGTCATCTATAAGTTTTAAATGAACAACTAGCCCATGTGTCTCAAGGCAAGTCTTCGCACTCCTTATAGTAGTTAAGGAGATGGGCACTGGAAGGGTTTGATACTTGATCACTTAAATGGTTCGCAAGTCAGAGAATCTCAATTGGGCATTGAGATTCGTGTGGACTTGTATGACACATGCTCTAATTAGGAGTGCCATTCTAACACTATGGGATAGTGGGGGTTTGTGTCATGGATACATTGATTGGATTGGACTAGTGTATTCGAACACGGCTCGTAGTAATCCGATCACATGGGTTTTTACTCAGTGACTGTCAATGATAGGATTACTGATTATGATAGTATGCGTGAGCCTTTGACCTGAGTAATCGAGTGAAGCTGTGCTTGTGACATCAAGTCTGTCATTAGAGTAGTTAGATCCATTTCACCAGTTGGTGGGATCGACCTCGAAGTGCGGCTTGATGGGCAAGTAGCAATCTTAACTGGTTAGCAAAATGGAATTCACTGTCTCGAAAGTAAACGAGAAGTATCCTATGCAATCATGAGTAAATGAGAT
Organism: Buddleja alternifolia; assembly: GCA_019426215.1. Lineage (NCBI taxonomy): Eukaryota > Viridiplantae > Streptophyta > Magnoliopsida > Lamiales > Scrophulariaceae > Buddleja > Buddleja alternifolia. Next base: position 25,799,123 of record CM033397.1, on the reverse strand, counting down.
TAAAGTTTCTGGCCAGAGCTCATGAACTAACTTGTGTTTGACACGGAGGATAGTTTTGTAATCTCATGTCACTATGATTCTTAGCATAGCATCGAGTCCTGTGAGTTTGACATATTCCATGACTCTCACTCGATCGGGATATGTCAGTGAAGGGCTTATACTTATACAATATTCATAATCTAGAGGTTCGTAATGACATAGTCATTTCGTACTCGGTTGGGCTATGATGTGGGGCCACGGTGCTGGCTAGGTGTCATCCACATCCTTTGGCTTCCTCCCATTGCCAATCGAGATGAACCTAGAGAGTCGCGCTATAGGAATAGACGGGAAATCGTTTGTTGTATTTGGAGGGCATTTTGGTAATTTGTCCTTTGGACGGACGAATTAATTATTTGGACTAATTAATTTAATTAGTTGTTTAATTGGATTAAACATAGATAATTAAATTAATTATATTGACTAGGTAAACTATGGTATTCATTAATTATTTAGTTAATTAATTAATTAGAATATTAATTTAATCATTGTATATTTAATTGGATTAAATAGTAGAGGATTAAATTAATAGGGCTAAGTTGATTGGGTCAACATAGCCCAAGTACAATTCCAATTGGGCCCCTAGGGGGCGTGTGTTTTGGTGGGCTTAGTTGGAGGATTTATTTAATCCTCCAACACAAGCCAGAAAATATAACAGTTGTAATTCACAACACTGAAATCCTCCACTAGAAATACAACACAGAGAGAAAATAATTTCTCATCCTCTCTCTCTCATCTAGCCGCCCCTGGAGAAAAGAAATGGAGATTTCCGGAGTCAATTCCGACGCGTGATTATCTAGAGACGGGACACGTGGACCGTTGAACGAAGATTTGAAGATTCGCGGGGAATTGATTGAATACGCGAAAAGGTAGGTTTTCCCATTTATCCTCTTAAATTGAAATCAACGAACAAACAAATTGATCTTGGCTTTGGGAATCTGCGTATGATTTTAATTTCCGCTGTGCATGATACCAGGATTCCCAACATCTAGAAGGGGGGGGGGTTGAATAGACCCTGAAGTCTTTTTCGACTTCAAAAAGGATTCGTATAAAAAGGATTTTGGACGCTTGAAAAGTAGACGTTTGACTGAGCATTTACTTGAAATATAGACGCTTAGGCTAAGCGTCTGATGAAGACTGTTTTTAGAAAGTTAACTTAGATTTCAAGATTTGAATACTTTAACCAAGTAGGTTTAAGCGTACCGTTCTTTAATCAGTGTTAGCACAGCGGAATGATTTTTGTAGTCTTTTTTTTTTAAAAGACTTTAGCGTCACAGAAAGTGTATTTAGTTGCTTAGCGTTTGATTAAGTTTTACTTGATCAGTTTATGATATGACAATATGAAAAACTGAATGTAAAGTAAAGAACACAATATTTGTAAGGTTCGTTGGGTGGTGTAATCCCAACTACGTCATTCTTCCCCTTGAACACTTGGAGGCAATCCACTAAAATGATTCTCAAAGAATCACACAAAATCTTCTACAAATTAGGGAGAGATGGATGTTGATGACTTGAGCTCCTTGATCACACAGATTTCTGCTCCAAATCACTTCAATCCCCTTGCTTCTTTCACCCAGAAATACGGCAAGTATCCAACTTCGACTTCACACATATCGCGAGGCTTGGATAGGGGTTTTTCTAAAAGGTTTGTTTGATTTTGATAAAGTTCAAACAACTAGGAATATCTCAGTAGTAATGTGGGTTTCTCTGAAAAGAATGTTTGAGATATTGGTTGACTGTCTCAGGAATTTGAAGAAAAGCAAAGAGAAAGTTTTCTTGAAAATTTTGGCTTTTCTGAGATTGTAAGGAACGAGACTTCAATGCAACAGCAATTCAACTCGATAATTGTTCTCTATCTTTTGGCTTGTTGTTGAAGTTCTATTTATAGGCATTCTTGGAAAAAGTGTCTGTTTGACACATGCACGAGCGCGTGTCTCTCACTTCCGCGAGTGAACAACTTTTGTCCTTTTTCCTGAAAATCTGCTGCACAAAAGTTGGTGCTGCAGTCTTTGAATAGTTAACAGTCCAATAGGGTGGCTTCTCCGTACGTCTGAAAGTGCTTATCACATTTAATGCATTTGAATTAAATGCCCGTTGGCACTTAATGCATTGAGAATATTTGCATTAAACTCCTTCTGGACTTAGAAATAAATTCAGGTGAAATCAGTCATTGATAGACGCTTATTCAACCTTGAATCACTTCTATCCTATAAGGTGACGCTTGGTGTAGCTGGTCATTCTAGACGCTTGGAATCTTCATCTTTATTCAGACTTCAGGTGCTTGAGTCTTCAAACTTTACTTCTGATAAACTCACTCAAAACATATCAGACGCTCAGTCTAAGACAACTTAACCTAACAATCTAGAATAAAAATAAAACAAAGCCTATTGCAAATCTAACGCTTCAAAGCTGAAAACAAACTTACATATTTTGGGGTCTAACAAAAAATCCTAATTGTCATCATCAAAACATTTAACATGAAATTCCTAACATTTTCAATAAGATCGTAGCATAGAACACCAAGATCCTTAAAAGCGGCGCCCGACTCCCTAAACTTGGGGGTAGTGCGTCAGCCCTTGCCCCCCTTCCCCATAAGCCTCATCTGCACCACATACACATTCTAGCTGAAAACTTTTGCCCTCACTGTCCTTTCGAAACGGAATTCTCCATGTGCTTCGAGACTGCACAAAAGCGAAAACTATATGGAGGTAGTGCTTCAAATATATATTATCAAGCTGCTATTGATTAAAATGAAAAGGGCAGGTACTGGGGTGATAGGTCCAACCCCATATGAAATCACTGGACTTATTCTGGATGCTGAGATTGAAGAGATTCAAGAGTATGTAAGTAAGTTTAAGAAAAATTGGGAAGTATATGGCGTGACCATTATGTGTGACGGATGGAGCTCGACAACAAAGATATCAATCATTAATTTTTTGATATATTGTGATGGAAAAATTGTGTTTCATAAGTCTGTTAATGTTTCGAGTCGCGATAAAGATGCAAACTACATATACGAGCTTATGGATGATGTTGTGGAGGAGATTGACGAAAAGTATGTCGTTCAAGTGATAACTGATAATGGTTCTAATTATAAAAAGGCTAGAGAATTATTAATGAGAAAGAGAAAGCATTTGTATTGGACTCCTTGTGCTGCCCATTGCATCGACTTGATGTTGGAAGATTTTGCTGAGAAAACAACTGTGAAAGTTGTCATTGAGCAAGCAAAGAAGATTTCAAATTTCATATATAATCACGGTAAGGTGCTTGATATAATGCGAAAATTCACTCATGTGAGAGAACTCATCCGTCTTGGTATTACACGTTTTACCACTAATTATATTTCACTTGAAAGTATTCTTGAGCAAAAGTCCAATTTACAAAGGATGTTCACCTCAAAGGAATGGTCTAAAAATTCAGCTATCAGGGATCGATCTGGAAAAAAAATACAAGATATAGTTCTAAACTCATCATTTTGGGGTAGTATGGAACTTGTCTGTAACTTACATGCACCTGTGTCAAGGGTCCTGCGCATTATGGATGGCGAGAAACAAGCTACAATGGGTTACGTTTTTGAAGGAATGCGGCGCAGCAAGTTGGCAATTGAAGTAGCTCTTCCAGGATCACACAGAAAGTATTGTGATATAATTGATAGGCGCTTAAAAGATCAAATGATACGTGATATACATCTTGCAGGTTAACATTTAATACTTCTTTTTATTCACTTATTTTCTTAATCATGTATAAACTTTTTATAGGTGTAATTTATTTTGATTGTTTTGACGCAGCATACTTCTTAAATCCTGCATATCACCATGAACTGGAACTTTCTCACAAGCAAGAGCTTTTAGATGCACTGAAGAAAGTGGTGCAAAAAATTGAGCTGGACGAAAATATAGCTACACTTGCACTTTCTGAGGTATATCTCGCTCATTGCATGTTGTTGTACTCATCTGTTGTACTTTGATTTTGATATTGGAGGATATGCAATGAAATAAAAATTTAGATATGTTGTTTAAGTCTAAATGAAAAGATTTTTTATCTAAAGAAAAAAATAAAAGAGTATTATTTTTTCTTTTAAATCACACACACAAAGTAAAATAAATTGTGAGACACTTTCTAAATTCTTTTTGTAATTTTTCTAGGTTGTTGATTTCAGTAATGTGACACAAATTCATCTTGGAATTTATGTAAGGATAAAAAAAATCCAACTTTGAAATATTTACAGTAACAATTTGGATTTCTTTTTATTCCTAGACTTTAAGTACATAAATTAAAAATAAGTCTATTTATGAAAATATATTTTCTTCCAGTGGCCTTGCATTTGTTTACGGCATAATTTTTTCAGAATTATTTTAATTGATTAAGTATATATTCATCTCGTGTAGGGAAAATATTTTCGAGATGCCATGTATGGTTTTGCTGATTCCACAGCGATTAGAGAAAGAACAAAAACTGATCCAGGTATAAATTGGAATTACTTATCTTCTTGAATGTTATACCAATAAAAGTCTTAAAGTATTACCCCTAAATTTGCAGCGGAGTGGTGGTTTATGTATGGTACTGATGCTCCTAACTTGAGAAAAGTGGCTTTGAGAATAGTATCTCAAACATCCTCATCTGGTGGATGTGAAAGAAACTGGAGTACATTTGCATTGATACATACTAAAGTTCGTAATCGGCTTAATTATCAAAAACTAGAGAGATTAGTCTATGTTCATTATGACATGAGACTGAAATTGCGTCATCTACTGAAGGATAAAAGAAAAGTTGATCGGGAATTCCAGCCAATTGACTTAAGTCACATATTTGATGATGACGATGATGATATTTTGTCTGAATGGTTAGATGACCCAGGAGATGCTCTTTTGGATGAATATGATGATGATGGACAACCAGTTCGACCTAATACATTTTTAGCTACATGGGCTGAAAGGTTAAGTGGTCCTTCCAAACATGGTGAAGGATCAAATGAGGGGGCTCAGAAACTCTCAAATGTTGTTGATGTGATTGATGAACAAAGTGAAGAAAGTGGGTATGATTTATTGATGACTGGAAAAACTGCCAAACGAACTCCGCAAATTAGAGATGACCGAGGTGGTTATGATGGTGGAGATAATAGCCATTATGATGATATAACTTATTTGAACACATCCAAAAATGTTGAGCAAAATAAAGATGGAGGCTCTTCACAAGGAAATCATTCTCTAGCTAGTCAACTAGGCATTTATTTCACTGAAGAACAATTTTTTGATCATGCCACTCAAGATGAAGACCATTCTAGTCTTCGATCAAAATGTTAATGTTGCACTTTTCTATAATTTGCAGATATGTTGAGAACTATGACAATATTTATATCAATTTTTCTATTTAGAAATAATATTGTTTATGATTTTATATGCACAATTTAAGTTATTAGAAATTTGTTGAGCATGTAGTTTATAGATGATAAACTTGAACCCAACATTACCTCTTTTTCTTTTACTTATTAGTGAATTTGGATCAAATTTTAATATGGATGAAATAAATCTAACAAAAAGTAATGACTTTATGTTAATTCACAAAGGGAACGACTCTAATTTACTTTTTTTTCTTGCATTTCTAGCTTGTTTCTAGTATTTTATAAGTTTTCTATAGTGTTTCCGAAACGTTTTTTATATTTAACAACCCGAAACCTACCTTCGAAATGAAATTTTGATCCTTGTTTCTATGAAATTAAAAAACGAAAAGTTTCGGCCGTTTCGGATTAAAAGAAATGAAATTTTGAACCATGGTTTGTATTAGATTTCTTTTCCCAAATAATTTCCAATAAAGTACTTGAATATAGAAATTCTTTGTCATATAAATATGTAACCTATGTGCAACGCATGTAACTCCACTAGTTATACTAGTAATGTGAATCTTGAAATTGAAGATATTTCTTTCAATTGTGAATTTATTTCTCTCCCACTATTAAATAATCTTTATATTTATTTGTCATATGGTAAGAGTATGATCACTAATAAAACTTTTCAAGTCAACTTTCAAACATTCCAATTCCTCATCAATATAAATGTACTTAAACCTAATCCTATTTTTTCCAACTTCTTCCCACTCTTATTATATCAATAACTATTAAATAGCAACTTGTCAAGTTCAACTTTTCAATTATTCATGCTTATTAATGCACTTAATCCTAATTTTTCAACTACTTCTCACCAAGATTATCACACGAGATCTTCTATTCTAAAATTGTGTGACATCTCGTATTTCATTTCATATATAAATACTACACTACTACAAAAAACGCCTATTTCAGCGTAACCGCTGTAATAGGCACCGCTGTAATAGAGTTTTGGCCTATTACAGCGGTTAAAAACCGCTTATAATTATAACCGCTGTAATAGGACCCCCTATTACAGCGGTTATAGCTATAACCACTGTAATAGAGCGGTTTTTTTATTTTTTTATTTCACCCCTATTACAGCGGTTATGGTAATAACCACTGTAATAGGGTAGATTTTTTTTTATTTCACGAAAATACGGGTTGTAATTTTACTGTGTCAGAATGACATGAAATTTGCATGGTCATAAAGAAACGGCGTGCTGAACAAGACGCATGCAAAGCATGCGGTCTTGTGATTTTAGCCATTCGAGATCGTTTAAGGCCTCAAATTTGCGTTTTATTCGTAATAAAATGCAAATTCGAGGCCTTAAACGATCTCGGATGGCTAAAATCACAAGACCGCATGACATAGCATGCGTCTTGTTCAGCACGCCGTTTCTCTATGACCGTGCAAATTTCGTGTCATTCCAACACAGTAAAATTACAACCCGTATTTTCGCAAATACACAAATAATACACCCACACATACACAAATATACATACACCCACACATACACAAATATACATACACCCACACAGACACAAATATACACACACCCACATATACATACACCCACACAGACACAAATATACATACACCCACACATACACAAATATACATACACCCACACAGACACAAATATACATACACCCACATATACATACACCCACACAGACACAAATATACATACACCCACATATACATACACCCACACATACACAAATATATATACACCCACACATACACAAATATACATACACCCACATATACATATACCCACACATACACAAATATACATACACCCACACATACACAAATATACATACACCCACACATACACAAATATACATACCCCAACACATACACAAATATACATACACCCACACATACACAAATAAACATACACCCACACATACCCAAATATACATACACCCACTGAGAGAGAGAGAGAGAGAGAGACGGAGGGTACGAGAAAAGAGTTGTGCAGGTGGCGTTCGGCGACGGCGGCGGCGGCGGTTTGGTGGCGTTCGGCAGCGGCGGCAACAGGGAAGTTTTGAGAGAGAGAGAGAGAAAGATTTATCTTCCCGCTTCTCTCTGTTAAAAGGGTTTCAAGTTTTGAGAGTGAGAGAGAGACGCGGGAAGATAAAGGGTTTTAAATTTTTTCGTTTTGCTATTACAGCGGTTCACATATGAACCGCTGTAATAGGATACACCTATTACAGCGGCTCACATAAAAACCGCTGTAATAGGACATTTTTTTTTAATTTTTTTTCTATAATAGGTACCATTTTTTTTTGTCCGCTGCCTAGAACCGCTAATATGGGTACAGATTTTTTTTAATTTTTTTTTTGAAAATGTCTGCTGCCTATTACAGCGGTTTGCTTTAAAACCGCTGTAATAGGTCCCTCCGTTCAGCGGTTTTACCAGAACCGCTGTAATAGGTGCGCTGTAATAGTGTATTTTTGTAGTAGTGCAAAGTGTAAAAGTTTCATATCACTTAAATATTTTTAAAAAAATCATATACATGACGTGCATAAGAAATTAAAATAGAATATGAAACACCATATTTGACAAAAAAGATCTAAACTGATTATCATTGATGCATTAAATAAGTGGCAAGGTCTTGTCTTTGTAATCCATCATCTTATAAACAACATTTACAGCTTACTTCTCAAACATCACAATGTCTTCTAGTTTTTTTTTTTTTTTTTATCTATATGCATGTTTAGAATCAATTTTATGTTAGTTGTTTTGATTATGACAATTAGGCTTCGTGTTAGACCCCAAGATTATGTAAGTTTGTTTAATCAAAACATGAATAGGCTTTGAAAATTACATATGTATAAGACTTTTTACCTCTTTAGATTGTTAATCTATGTATCCGAACATTTGTAGTTAGCGTTGGTAAAATTCAAGGTGAATTATCAAACAAGAGTTGAAGATGAAGTGCCCAAAGTCTTTAGAAGCTAAGATCTAATCAGCGCCGGAACCGTTGAAGCTTTGGCAAGCGGTGAAGATCGTTTAGTGTTGAATTAGCGTCCAACAAATGAAATTCACTTGAAGTTAATTTCTAAGTCCGGAGGGAGTTTAGTGCAATTAATAACAGGTATTTAAACTCTTATTTCAAATGCATTTAATGCTGATAAGAGCATTAATTTTGATAAGTACCTCAGACGTATGAAAGAGCCTTTCTATTAGAGAAGTTAGGGTCGATGATAATGGAAGAGGTCTCGAGAGGCAAGTGGAATACCATGCCTACTTCGAGACACGGCCCCGTGTCTCTCATCTCATGTTTGTAGATGATCTCATTCTATTTGGGGAAGCTATTGATGTTCACTCAGATGTGATCACTCAAAATTTAGAGCCATATTGTTCTATGTCTAGCCAATATGTGAATCTTCACAAATCTAAAATCTTCTTCTCCGGCAACGTCCTGGTACCTCAGTCGAGGCGTATTAGTAGACGCACTAATTTGTGCCTCACATTGGATTTAGAGCGTTATCTTAGTGCTCCTCTTCATCATACCAGGATTCTAAAAGGAGAGTACAAATTTATTGTGGTAAAGGTGCAGAAGCGTCTCATAGGGTGGAAAAGAAATCATCTTCTCTTATAAGGAGAGCGACTTTAATTAACGAAGTGGAAGCCACCATCCCCAAATATTACGTGCAAACGTTGCTAATCCCAGCTGAGATTTGCAATGTAATTGACAGGGAAAATAAACATTTTTTGTGGGGTTGATTAGAGTACAGAAACATAATTCACACTTCGTAAATGCGCTAGAGCCTACAATTCCTGGTCTCACATGTGGTGAAGATTCAAGTTGGACTTATCTGTCATAGAGTGGGGCTTGACATGGAAGATTGGTAATGTCTAGAATTTTACCTTTAACTTGACCCTTTGATAGAAGATAAAGCACTCGCTCATCGCTCGACTTGGTAGCCTCCTGAGGATGACACTACCTAAGTCGTGGTGAGCTATTGGACCGTGGGATGTGGATTGAACTGAGATGGGCTGTCAGGAATTACGGATGAACACAAGAGAGACCTTGCAGCGGTCAACCTCGATGACTTCGCTCACATGGAGGACATACTGATTTGTCACCCTACTTCTAGTGGGAAGCATACCTATAAAAGTGCTTATGAGCTTATTTTGAATGATCAGACGTCTGATAACAATATGGATAAGGAAGCTTTGTGATTAGCTCGTGTTTTATGCCTTTTTGGGCGCCTCTTTCCTTGGATTTGGTCTATTTTTGAGTAATTTTATTCTACATTGTGCTTTGAAGTGTGTTGTTTATGTGTCTCAGGCCCGGGAAATCATTTAATCTAGAAGATGGGAGAAAAGTCAAGAAAACACTCAAAACAGATGTATGTCGCAACATCCAATCTGGATGTCGCAACATTCATGAGTTATTTGTCTGTCTAAGAAGATTGAAGTGCGATGCCTCAAAATCAAAGTTGGATGCCTCAGCATCATGAACCCAGGCAACAACTTATAAATACGTGTTTTAGGTCATAAATTGCATATCTAGACTTTGAATAACCGTTTTTCCACTTAGAAGATAGAGAGAAGCTTGGGAAGGAAGAAAAATCCTAAAGGACTTCAAATTTGTCTATGAAGATGAGGAATTCAAGCGAGAGCACTGAATTCAAGATATTTTCAAGGGTGCTTTCAATTATATTTCTTAGATTAGATTTTACCATGTTTTTGAAATTAATTATTTGCTTTTTAGATTTTGTCATGAACTAATCTTCTTTGATTAAGGCCATGTGAAGGCCAATTAGGATGTTTAATTTATGAATATTTTTCTTATGGATAAATTTTGTTCAAGACTGTGTTTAATGCTTTCAATTGTTTGTCCATCAATGCATGATTTTGTGCTTGGTTTAGATTTCAGGAGAATATAAATTAGGGATGCGTATAGGTATTAGACATCATATTTTAAAATCGACTGGAGATAGATTCGAATTCTTTATGTGGCTTTTCATGGAACGGGGAAGTCATAGATTATTATTGTGTTTTTGTTAATACGTCGTCTCATATAGGAATATAGGGAATCGTTAACAAAGATAGAATTTCTATTCCAAGGGATTGAGTAGTAAATATATTAGGGGATTTTGACTTAGTCTGAACAATTTAATAATTCGGTAAGACAAGATTCATGTATTAAACTGAATAATTGGTTGGATCATGTACTTTAGTCGTTTCACTATCTGATATTTGTTTCTAGTCAAATGTTTTCTTAGTTTAGTTCATATTAGTTTAATTGAACAATCCATCGTTAATATTTGATTTAACTTGGAATTAGGTACTACAACAGTTTCAATACTGAAATATGTTGTCCCTTTTGTACGATAATCCGGACTTAAAATCAACTATATTACTTGCACGATCTAGTGCACTTGCTAGAGTTTTGCGTGTCAAGTGTTTTGCCCCGTTGCTGGGGACAGTTATTTTATTTAATATTAAGATTCTCTTATCTGTTCTAAGCTTAAGTCTTGTTTTCAATATTTTTTTTTATTTTGATTCTTGACGTGATCAATGATAATAACTTTCATTGGTCACAACAATGATGGAATGTAGGAGTATATGGGAGAGTGCAAGATTTGTGTTCATGGTGTGGACGCGTTCGGCATAGCAATTACTGTTAACACAGGTTGAGGAGTCGTCAAGATTTTTCGTTGAGTTATTATGTTATGAGATCTTCAGCCGCAAACCTACAACATGATAGTATGACGCAAGGAGAATTTTAACCGATGAAATTTCAGAACCAAGGGGATTATCAAAAACAACACGATAAGAACCCGAGTTTTGAAGAGTTGATAATCCAATGGATGAAGACGAATGATGAGCAGTATCAGAATGTTGAATCATCTATTATAGATTTGAAAACACAACTGAACCAACTTTCCAACTTATTGGCAGAGAGATCATCAGACACTGTGCAGAGTAGCATAGAAGAGAATGATGAGGCTTCAGATTCAAATGTTGAACAAACTTCTAATTTAGCACCACAGTTTCTGCACACCATTGCTACACAAGCACTACCTTCGGGATCTATGTGTAGTGAATCAGAGACAACATCACTAGAGCACCCACAGTTCAACATAGAGACTACAAATTGTCCACTCCATCAATCGACCATGAAAATACATTATCAATTTTCAAGAATCTAACACCACCTACCACCATATCTATTGAATTCTTAAAAAAATGTATTAATCATCAGAGAGATAGAGTGGAGGAGGTTGGAGCCAAGGTTTACAACCCAAGCTTTTTTTATTTTTATTTTTCTTTGCCTTTTGCTTTTGTTAGTTTAGTTTTTCTTTTTTTCGGTCTATTTTATTTTGTTTTCGTTGTTGAGTCTGTTTTTCTCCCTTGTTAGTTTTAATTGGATCCTCTATTTTTTGTGTAGGTTAAAAATAAGTTTTGGGTTGACCACTCACCACCCGGGATCTTTCAGATACACTTCATACAATATCCGGTTTCAAATTCTCCATTCAGGGCAGTATCTCATCTCTTTTGTTCTTTGTTTGTTTTAACATTGGGGACAATGATAGATTTAAGTTTGGGGGTGGGATACCCGTTTTTCATGCTTTATGTTTTTGTGCCCAATTTTTTTCAATTTATACACATATTTGCAAGTGATATACCTTGAGATTTTCATTTATGAATAATTATTTATTTTGATAAAGCATGATGAATTTTTTGTCTCAAATTGTTGTAAGGCAAAACCCTGAGGTTGTGATCGACATGCTTATTTTTAGTCTTGATGTTCTTCTTAGTCAAGATTATGTGAATTTTAAGAGGACTCGAGACATGGAATTTCTACGTGTGTTAATTTGAAGGATGCATATATTGGGTAATCATGACATGATTTAGGCCATTTTTTATCTGTCTTTAGCTTTACATTAGCCTACACTATATTCATTATCTCTAGACCTTTATTTGAGTCTTACTGATAAGAATGGGGTGTGTTAAGCACACCATAGACCACCATTCGATTTTCTTTCATAAACCACATCAACTATCCTTTAGCCTAAAAGAAAAACAAAGTAATTACCTGGTTATGAGAGCTTAGAACTTGTTATCTTTTAGTTATTATTGGTTATGCGCTTTGTTTTGTGAGAGGTGGACTTTGTTTTATTTTCAGAATTCATGAAGGTTTTGAGGTATAATAGACAAAAAATAGGGATATGAGAAGCACTTGAATAAAGTTGGGGTGAAATAGTTGGAAACTAATGATGAAAAAAAAATTCATCTCGACTAGGCTATATATATGATACTTCGACGATCATTGGTTGGATAGTGTAACTCGTGTACAACCCAATATCTGTTGGATTACGCGTAAAAACTCATAAACGCAGCTAAAAGATTTCAAAAATTTAATTAAAACTCAAAGTGTTATCTAATTGCAAAATTGAATCTAAAATACTTCAACGAATAATTATCTTACCCGTTGAAGCGAAGTGGTAGGAGAATCCAATTCTTCTTCTAAACTTCGAATTGATTAACTTCTGGAATTCCTCAATTCTCGTATTCTTAAAGTCTTGATTTCTTGAAGCTTCTTGTAAATAAATCCAAACAACGAAGCACGTTGTCTCTAAATTATCACGTACGAATTGATGATGAAAAAATCACACTTCTTTCTCTATAGGGGCGACGGCTAGTGTGTATAGAGGGAGAGGAAATTTTTCTTCTTCTATTATTTGGAGAGTTACAATGAATTGTATCTTGTGTGTCTAGGTTAAAGTCAAGAGAAGCCTTTTATATCTCAATGACTTATTGACCAAGACAAAACAAAAGAGACCAAATTGATCATCCATCTAGCCCTAATGAGTGTCCTCTTGGACGCCCCATATGGGGCCCGGAATTTTCCTTTTGCTTTGTTTAATTAATCCTTTATTCAATTAATAATTTATTTTATCAAATAAATAAATAAATAAATTAAATAATGAAATTAATTAATTAGATAAATTAATTCATTAATATATTTCTCCAAGAAATTAATTAATAATTAATCTTATCCATTTAATTAATTATCTTATACAATAAGTAATTAATTAATTATTCAATTTATCCAATAAATTAAATCTCTCCAAAATAAAATAGAAAATAGAAAATCCTTTTCAATTTTCTTCATCAATTCTATAGCGCGACTCTTTAGGTTCGTTTCATTTGGCAATGAGAGGAAACCAAAGGAAGTGGGTAACACCTAGCTAGTCACGTGGCCACTTTGTAGCCCAAATGAAATACGAATGAATGGATCATTCCACAACCTTCCAATCGTAAATACCGTATATGTATAAAATCTTTGTTCACATTCCCTGGTCAAGTGAGATTCACGGTTATGTCAAACTCACTGGACTTGACCATATGTATAAATTATAATAATACAAGATCATGAGATTGATTAAGTGCCTAGCACAGTCGTCTCTTTTGCTTTGGCCAAAGACTTTGATCTCTATTTATCTATAATTACATAGGGTACATTCTCATTCACTTATGAGAGAACAAATCCCAGATTAGATATCTGCTAAGACTACCACTTGCCCATTAAGTCCGTTTTTCGAGGTCGACCTCACCAACGGGTGAATTGGGTCTAACTACTTAAGTGAAAGACTTGACGTCACAAGTGCATTTTCAGCTTGATACTTCATGTCAAAGGTTCACATATACCTATTACGCATAATCAGTTCTGTCATTGACAGTCATAGAGTGAATACCCATGTGACAGAACCGATGCGAGTCGTGTTCGAGCATATCAGTTCCACTGATGTGCCTACAGTCTTAAGCTCTCACCATCACATGGTGTTCGACTGGCACTCCCATGTCAAAGCTAAGATTGTACAAGTATTCGAAGTCTTTATTTGCCCATTAAAGACTTCATATTACTTGCGAACTAGTTTTAGTAATCAATGACGATCTCTCTAGTGCCATTCTTCCTATCCCATAGGAAGTAGAGGGGTCGCACTGAAAACACGGACAAAATGTTTTACACAACTTATAGATGCAGATACGAATTAAGTGAAAACTAAATAATGCCTTTTATTATAAATAATATTTTAGTTCAATACAAGATAGATGCCCTAATCATACTATCCTCTATGACATCTGAGGGCATAATCCTAACAATATCGACAAGAAATAAGTTTGGGGGTTGTGAGTTCGAAAAAAAAAAAGAGGAAAGAAAGTGGGCGAGAATTCTTGAGTTTTTGATGATTATTTAGCGAGTATAGTTTGAGGATATTGAGTTTAGGCTCTCTAAACCTTTAGTCACTTTTATCCATATTTTCCTAATCAAGCCAATACCTGAGCCCTACATTACAGGCCGAAAAGACCTTTTCATCATGGTTATTGCGTTTTGTGCATTCAGACGAGTTTTGCAATTTCGAAGTTGTTCTGTGTCAAAGAGTTTGATTATTTTACATAATCTTGCCTAATTTGGATTTTTGACACAGGAAAAGACATAGGAGTCGTGACTTGGGGTAATGATGAAAATATTTTGAGACGTATGAGTTTTGAATGTTTTTTTGACAGACATGTGTTTCTTTTTCATAAGTTAGTTTCTTAGGTGGGGTATCTTGCGTTTATGTGTTAAAGTTGTAAAACGATTTGTTGAGCTTATGTGTGTGATTTATATTCTTACCTCGAGAACGATCAAACTCAAGTTTGGGGGTGTTGATAAGCTTGTATTTTACACCTTTTTTGGCGCCTCTTTCTATAGATTTGGTCTGTTTTTTAGTAATTTTATTCTAGACTGTGCTTTGAAGTGTGTTGTTTATTTGTCTTAGGCTCGGAAAATCCTTCAATCCAAAAGATTGGAGAAAAGTCAAGAAAATACTCAAAACAGTTGGATCTCGCAACATTCATGAGTTATTTATCTGTCTAAGAAGATTGAAGTGCGATGGCTCAACATCAACATTGGATGCCTCAACATCACGAATGCGGACAACAACTTATAAATACGCGTTTTAGGTCATAAATTGCATATCTAGACTTTGAATAGCCATTTTTTCCACCTAAAACACACACATAGAAGATAGAGAGAAGCTTGAAAAGGAAGAAAAAGCCTAGAGGACTTCAACTTTGTCTATGAAGACGAGGAATTCAAGTGAGAGCAACGAATTCAAGATATTTTCAAGGGAGTTTTCAATTATATTTCTTAGATTAGGTTTTACCATGTCTTTGAAATTAATTATTTGCTGTCTAGATTTTTTCATGAACTAATATTCTTTGATTAAGGCCATGTGAAAGCCAATTAGTATGTTTCATTTATGAATATTATTATTATGGATAAATTTTGTTCAAGACTATGTGTTCAATATTTGTGTTTAATTCTTTCAATTATTTGGCCATCAATTGCATGATTTTGTGATTGGTTTAGGTTCCGGGATTCATATAGGTATTGGATATCATATTGTAAAGTGAACTAGGGATAGATTCGATTTCTTTATGTGACTTTCCGCGCAATGGGGAGTTTCTTAGATCATTATTGCGTTTTTGTTACTACGTCGTCTCATATAGAGATATAGAAAAACGTTAACAGAGATAGAATTGCTATGCCAAGGGATTGGGTAGTAAATATTAAGGAATTTCACCTTAGTCTGAACAATCTAATAATCCGGTAACACAAGATTCATGAATTAAACTAAATAATTTGTTGATCATGTACTTTAGTCGTTTCTCTATCTGATATTTGTTTCTAGTTAATTGCTTTCTTAGTTTAGTTCATAATTAGTTTAATTGAGAAATCCATTGTTAATATTTGATTTAACTTGAAATTAGGTCATACAATAGTTTCAATACTTAAATACGTTGCCCCTTGGGTACAATAATCCGGACATAAAATCCACTATATTACTTGCACGATCTAGTGCACTTACTAGGTTTTTGCGTGTCACTTTGAAACAACTTTGGAAAGTGAAAGTGGCACATTGGTGCAGATTTTTCTTTGGATAGCTTGGCATCACAAGCTCCTCACTAGTCACAATCCTGCTAAAATGAACATAAATTCAAATGGAGTGTGCCAAATTTGTGGTAAAGATAAGGAGACTATCCTCCGAGCGTGGATAGATTAGAACTTTAAAGCGGACGCCAACATGTATGTTACAGGGAGAACATGGGATATTACCTTTACAGGAATAGTCTATGTGTTGTGGCAGGTACGTATCTAGTTTGCTCACGGCATGGATGGGACATCTCCTTGTGTTGATGTGGAGACAGTCCGCAAGCGCTCGCAATAGGCTACTGAAACTTGGATTTCGACAACTCAGGTAGCCTTACATAGACACTTATATGTATGGTAGCACCAGAATCTAGCCACAAAGTATGTCTAGACACTGAAACCAAATTAACTTCAGAACAAACAAGACTAATACGTGTACCTTTCTTTGCATGCCAAGCGTGATATTTAGCACAAACTTTCTTGGCATGTGAAGGGTCTTTATAAAAGAAGCATTATATATCCTCATTGGGGCCATTGGATCCGTTTAGTTGCTTCTTCTTTGGGTTTGAAATGCTAATTTCCTTACCATTTTTTTTCTTCTTATTGATGCCCGAGGAGGACACCAAATGAGCACTTTCAATCCTTTCATGTCTCAACCTCTCTTCTTCTTGCACACAATATATTGTCCCGAATCTTTGAATTTGATGGTAATCACTAATAAAAGATAAACTGGAAGCGTGTCTGAATCCATGAGAAGAAATCATGCATTTGGATTATGTCTTCCAGTTTTGGTGTAGATCATTTTTTTTAGTTTTCTCCAGATGATGGAAGTTTTAGAAAAGAAGGAAAGATGTAATATGCTTATACACACAACTCTGGACCATAATCCCTTTTATAGATAAGTATGGACTTAATTGCCAATTAGCCCATCATAAATTAGAATTAGGTCCCTGGTCTTCACGTATTAGGAACATCTTATTTTTCATACCATAATTGACCATCTGTACACTTTTAATACCAAACATTTTGGATATCTCACTTTTCATACAAACTTGGCCATTTTTTCTCACTTTTCATACCACCGTTAACTTTGTAACAGAAGTTGTCATGTGAGGAACACGTGTCGTTAAGTTATGACTGGGGTGTGAATAAAAAGGGGCAAAAACACAAAAATTAGGGGTGGGGGGGAATGAAATTAGGGTTTAGGGAAGCAAGAAATTTGGGGATTTGTGCGTTTTCTTCACAAGTAGGTAAGAAGTGGCCGATTTCTTCAATAATTGATAAGAGGGGTTCTATTTCTTCAAGTATTGGATTAAAATGTCTTCATCTTCATCATCCAACAAAGCAAGTCGAATAAATGGAGAAACAAATTGTGTGGGAAGAAAGTCTTCTTTTGTTGGACTTCAAAAACGGATGATAATCCATTTTATGGTTGTGTTTATGGTGCTAAGGATTTTATGACCTTCCAGTGGTACGATCCACCATATAGTGCATGGGTCTTTGATGTAATAACAGCGCTCTAAAACAATGTAAGGGAATTGGAGGCTGAAATTGTACACAATAGGGTGTTTGAAGTGGATGGAGATCCAAACCAAGTCGATGAGCTGAAAAATCAAATCGAAAAGCTAGGAAGTGCCCTGATCAAGAAACAAAAGATTGAGAAGATGTGGAGGACTTTATGTGTTGTATCAATTGTGTTTTCCATGTTTGTTTGGTTGTTTTGAGATTAAATCTTAAAACAAAATGGAATGGTAGTGGTTAAATTGCAATGTATTAGGATGAAAATGCATTATTAGATTATTTTGTGGTTAATTTGATGTATTACTAGGTTATTTTGATGTGTAATATTACATATGAAGCATTTGTGTTGTTAGGTTAATGAAAATGATGCATTTGATGCGTAATTTTTTGATGTATTATTAGGTTATTTATGGACAATCTGTGCAGAGTTTAGTGTAAAAATTGTGCAGAGTTTTGAGTCCAAATCTGTGCACAGTCTAGATTGTGCACAGTTTTGGACACAAAACCTTGCATTTTTGAAAGGGGTGAGATTGGAGAATTTTTAGGGTGAGTTTGAAAGGGGACCGAGTGATTTTAGGGATTTTGAAGGAGAAATATGTTTTTTTTTTAACCAAGTATTTAGGGGGCATAACTTAATGGCACAAGTTCTTCATGTGACAACTTCCGTTACAAAGTTACCGGTAGTATAAAAATTGAGAAAAAATGGACAAGTTTGTAGAAAATGAGATATCAAAAATGTTAGGTATTAAAAGTGTACAGGTAGTCAATCATGATAACATATTTGATTAGAAGCCTATATATACATTTGGGCATCCTTCCATCATCTTTCTCCTATATGTACGAATCCAACTTAGAAACAAAAGAGAGAGAAGAGGGAGAGTACGTCTTGAATGGATTTAATATCTTATGTACTAATATTCTGCCTAATTTGGGCTTCCTTTCATTTCCTAAAGTCAAACTCACCCAAACTTCCTCCGGGGCCATACCCTCTTCCCATCATTGGAAACATTCTCGAACTCGGCCAAAACCCCCACAAATCACTAGCCAAACTTTCCAAAATTTATGGCCCTATTATGCATCTCAAGTTTGGAAGCATAAACACGATTGTCGTATCATCACCAGAAATCGCTAAAGAAATACTACAAAAACACGACTATGCCTTCCCAACCAGGATAACAACAGCTGCAACCCAAGCACACGGTCACCACAAAACATCTGTAGCCTGCCTGCCAGCGGGCAGCCAATGGCGAATTCTTCGCAAAATATGCAAAGAACAAATGTTTTCGACTCAAAGATTAGACGCCAGCCGAGGCCTTCGCCATGCAAAGCTGCAGAAACTGCTTAAATATGTGCAAGAATGTTGTGTTAATGGTAAAGCTATGGATATTAGAGAAGCTGCATTCGTTACATCTCTTAATTTAATATCGAACACTCTCTTCTCATTAGATTTTGCTGAATATAACACGGGTTCGTCTCAAGAACTTCAAGAAATCGTTCATGGAGTGATGAGAGTTATGGGGAGTCCAAATTTAGTAGATTATTTTCCAATTCTTGGGTGGTTTGATCCACAAGGGATTAAGAGGGAGGCTGAATATTATTTTGGGAAATTGTTAGCAATATTTGATGGTATTATTAATCAAAGACAGCTGGAAATGGAGCAGAATTTAGTATCTCCAAGGAAAGATGATTTGCTGCAAGCACTGCTTCAGATCAGTCAAGGAAGTGAGTATGAGTTAAGCCGCAATGACATAAATCATTTGCTTCTGGTGAGTGAAGTTTTTTAAAAGATTATGCAAATTTATTTGAGAAAAGAAAAAGATTCTTGAGACAATTGCATTTATCTCATGTGTTTACTAAGAGTTCAATGATTTGAGGATGTATTCTGTATCTATCTTTTTCACACAAATATGTGTAGTGACACCACATATAATATGTGCGAAAGATAGACAATTGGACCATGGAACTTAGCTTAGAATAAATTCTTTTCATATGTAATTAATGTTAATTCCATATTAACTTTATGGGCTCTCGGGAAAAGTCAATTGCATCAGATCTGTATCATTTCCAGGGACGGAGGGACGGGGCCTAGTGGGGGGGGGGGGCGTCCCCCTCAATTTTGGGGAAAAATCTTTTTACCTACAAAATTTTAATTTTTAACATTTTGCCGCTTATAAATTTTTTGTTTTTGATATTTCGCCTCCGTTAAAATCTAAAAATATTAATGTTTTTCCAAATTTTTACATTCGTCCCCCGAGCTCGGAATCCTGGCTCCGTCCCTGATCATTTCATTAATTTCTGAGGAAGTGTATTTGTTTTGAAATTTGAAAATAACTATGCATGAAAAAATGAATATTAGTCTATAATATTAGAGAAAATGCTATTGAATGGATAAATTTGTCAGAAGTTTTGATTTTATTTTATTATGAAAAAAAGAAATCTTATCCGAGTGCTATCCTGACATGATTAATCTTTTTATACGAATCTTTTTGCCTTTCTTCTCGTGAGTATTTTATTGTGTAAAATAAATAGATGCAATTTTAAATAAAGTTCAGCCCCCGAGGCGTGAAAGCAGGTGAATAAAATTCACTTATATTCCAACTTCCAAGATTCAAAAATGCAAGACATTTAAAAGGAAGGAAAAATTACTACAAACCCCCTAAAATAATCTTCTAATATCCAAAAAATTCATGATAACAATTTTCAATCTAAAAAACTCATTCCACCAACTTTTCATTGCAAAAAGTCAACACTTAGGGTTAATGAATTTATTGACTTAATTGCCCTTAATCTTATAGACTAAATATTTAATCAAATGTAGTCTTGTATAGAGATTTATTTATTTAGAAATTTTATATTGATAATTGACTAAATATAATTTTATTTTTAAATTTTTGTGATTTTTAATCTTCTTAAAAAAAATTAATTTTTTTTTTGACAATTATCATAGTAAAATAAAAATAAAATTGAACAAACGTATATAAAATATTAATTACTAAAAATAAAAATTTATATTATTCAACTTATCAATTTGAAAATTAAAAAAAATTTGATAAAAATGATCAATCCTCAACTTAATAAATGAAGGGTAGTTTAGTGAAAACGTTTTTAATCTTAACTTTTGAGTTTTTTTGAATGAATAGTTTGTAGAGTGAATTTTTGAGATCGAAAAATATTTTCGTGGATTTTTTGAATATAAATATTTATTAGGGGGATTTTAGTAATTTTCCCTAAGAGTAATCAAGATATGGATATAGCTGGATGAAACAAGGCGGGGCCACGTTCTTATTTGACTCTACATTCCTCTTATTTGCAAGCTATGATGCACATATACAAATATGAGTACGATATAATACGAATACGAAATACGACAAATTTCAAAATTATAGGATACGATACGTTGGGGATACAAATATATATATATATATGTATAATATTTAAAAATAAATTTGAGCCAGTATGTATACTAACATATATAAAACTGCAATACTGACACAAGTTCATTGTTTATAAGTTCAAAATTTTTTGGCAGTAAACAAAATATTTCATCATTTGCGGTGTATGAACATAATTCCATTAATACCAACATTTACTTTCTTATCCAAAATTTTTGATGATAAAGTGTAAATGATAGTTTTCACGTGGAGCAAGAGAAGAAAAAACAAATAAGAAGTGAAACAAAAACGGTTTTTTGCTTCTTTACATTTTTGTTTGTTTAATTTTTTTAACATGTGGTCAAAGTCATTATTATTTTCCTATTTTAACCTATAAAGTAATATATAATATTCAAAAAATATTATATTTGGTATCCAAGGCGTGTTAGATACTTCAAATTTTGTATCGGATACGGTATCCGAAATTTTCTTTTGTATTTAATTTTTGGATACGTCAAAAAAGTATCCGATACGTATCTGGATGGTATCCCTAGAGTATCGTATCCGATATTGTACGAGTCCAATTTTAAAAGTATTCGTACATCATAGCTTGTAAGATACGGTGCCCCACACTACTTGAAATATGATTATTAAAATTTCTTTGTTTGCATAATATTTTATTTCTTATCGAAAATCAGAATTCAATAGTATGAATAAAATAAATTCTAAAAGTTCAAATAAATCTTTTTATAAAATTGATTTATTTAATTTAGGAAGTACACTCCTAGGGACGGAGTCGGGGGAGGGGGGTGCTGGAGGGTGCCACCACCCCTTAATTTTTTTATTTCTAATTTTCAAGTATAAATTTTTTAAAATTTGTATTTTCGCCCCCCTCAAAAATAACAAAAAGCAAAATTAATTCACATTCCTAACCCACAAGCTAACCCAAACCCACATAATAGAACAATTAACTCGGTTGAATATTCCAGTAAGCTATATAATCAAAATTTTAACTTAGAATTCTTGTTATAATTTTACATTTTTTCCTCACCCATGATTTGTTCAAATCTCATCTACTGTTTCTCATCTCTTCTATATGATAATTATCTTTTAATTTTTGCTTTATCCTTTTATAATCGATTTCCGCGAAATTGGATATTATTGATGAAATGTGACGATGATTGCCATTTTTAAATTTGAAATGCTAAAATTGATATTAGTCAAATCATATTGCTTAAGCTTTTTATGTTATATTTTATTTAATATTAGGCCCATTTTCCATTTAAGTATTAAAACTATATTTTATTTTATTAGTTATGAAAAATGTATCAAATATTATTTCTATGTGGTTCGGCAATTACTTACGTCCATGGGAGAGGATAAGAGAATTTTATTATTAGCAAAAGAGGTACTAAGTATAAAGTATGTCAAAAGTTCTAAATCTAATCCCCAATTTTTTCGCATACATATAGCATATCCTACGGCGGGGGCAAAAAAAACATGTATATCACAACAATTCCGCCCCCCCCCCCTTTCAGTATAATTCCTGACTCTGTCCGTGTACAATCCTAAATTAAATTTACCCCCAGATCGTGGCATCTCGTGACTGGTGAGGCCCTAGTCACCTAACATGGAGCACGGACCAAAAATGTCTAAGAAATTTTGAGATTTTATTGAACCATTTTTTATGTATTTGTCACCCTAATATTAGGAATACATAAAAGGGGACTAGCCGGACAAGGAAATTACATAATTAATGAGATTATGAGCAAAAGAATCATGTCTAATTGATATTTGTTTTAGGACTTATTTGTTGCAGGGACTGATACAACAACAATCACGGTAGAATGGGCAATGACAGAATTATTGAGCAACCCTCATCTGCTATCAAAGGCCAAAAGAGAATTGCTGGCTATTATCGGGGAGAATAAACAAGTTGAAGAATATGATATCTCAAAACTTCCATACTTACAAGCGATAATAAAAGAAACATTCAGATATCATCCTCCCGGCCCTTACATATTACGTTGCAAGGATGGAAATGAAGAGCTAGAAATCAATAACTACATAATACCCCACAATGCACTGATCCTTGTTAACATATGGGCAATTGGTAGAGATCCAAGCGTGTGGCCAAATCAAAATTCATTTGAGCCAGAAAGATTTTTGAGTGGCGAAATTGACATTAAAGGACACAATTTTGAACTAATTCCATTTGGTGCAGGGAGGAGAATTTGTCCAGGATTGTCTTTAGCATACAGGATGGTACACCTCATGTTGGCATCTTTGATTCATAACTTTGACTGGAAACTTGAAAGTGGAATTAAACTAGAAGAAGTAGACATGACTGAAAAGTTTGGTCTTTCGTTACAGAAAGCTGTAGCTCTAAAGGCTGTGCCTCTAGAACGCTTAATTAAGCCGGTGCTTCATATATCTTGATATCTTTGTACGGATATGTATCTTAAAAGTTGTATTAAATCGGATATTTCATTTGCGGTTAAATTATAGCAAAATTTACTTTTAATATTACTCGAAGCCATCCGAATGTTCAAGCACATCCAACCTCCGTGGATCAATTAGCGTGACATTATGGTTCTATTATGTGTTAAATTCATAATTTGGATATATTGATGCCGGATATCTCTCCGATCATTATAGAGGAATAACGCAGTTTGATTCTTTATTAATCTATAAAGTCACTGTAATTACTTTGATATCTATTAAACAGATGATGGCTATGTCTTCAAATCATTAAGATAGTATGCCGATGTGGGAGATGTAACAGTGGCTTTGAAGAGAGAGCCATATAACATTACCACATGCACGATCATACGTTGACGAACAGTACGGGGGTATACATGACCATTCAGTGGTGGATCCAGAAACTAAATATTTTCTGGTACCGAGGCTTGCGCTGCCTCGTTGCCAGCCTCTTCATTCTCAACAAGACCCAATGAATCAAATTCCAGAAAAGCGATAGCAGGTGAGTTGGGCTCGACACATGATTCTCGAAGCGGCGCGGCCGCGACGAACTTCTGAGCAAAGTCCTCATCGTCAAAGTCCTCGGGCAGGATCTTCTCTTTCTTCAAATAGTCCAGAGCCTTTGTGAAGCCATCAAAAAGGAAATCTGACTCCTTCTCCTCAATCAACGTCTCAAAGACAATGGAGCTTTTAAAATCATTTGCCCCTTCGAAACGAGCCCTCCGGAGACTCTCTTGGTACTCCTCCGAGGCCATGAACTTTGACTTCCCTTCGGCCAAGCCAGATTGGAACTCGGTTTCCTTTGCAGCCTGAAGATTAACCTACAACTTCGTCAAATTAGAATGAAGCTCTTTCATCTGCTCCCTCAAGGAGTTGACCTCGAACGTGCGAGCATCTAACTCCTTCTCAAGCTTGGCCTTCCCGCTGTTGAGGAATTCTGTAGCCTCGGAAGCCACAGCCCGAGCCTCCCTCAACTCCCTTTCGAGCTTAAGCCTTTGTTCCCTATATTCGGCGTCGGAGGTAATCTTCCGATCACGCCAGAAGGAAAGACCAACTGAAAGCTAGTGTAAGCAGAGAGCAATCTAACAGAAGACGATACCAGTGTTAGAACTAATATGGTACGAACTGAAGTAGTACGAAGTGAAGAAAGCACGAGGAAATTACCTTCGCAGTGGCCTCGAACCCTTGTTGTTTGATGAGGATGTGGGGAAGAGTTGCGAAGCTGGCCTTATCCTTGGACAGGATAATACCTTATACCAATGCAGAGGCCGTTAATGGCCCCCCTGGCCCCATGATGGAGCTGTCATCGTAAACCCGCCAATTTGAAGTAATGGCAAGTTTGGTTAGATTTACAAAAGGGTGATCACGACCCCCTGTGGCTTCGACCCTGTCTTTCAGCCAAATCCCCTCGAACTTCTCCACGAGCCGAGCAACGGATGTCTAGTGAAGCTCACCAAGTAGAGTGGAACCTGGCTCGGGGCTATACCCGGAATGGTCAAACCTCCCTTTTTTCCTCAGCTCGGATGCCCCTGAACCTACTAGGGAGGACGGATTCGTACGCAAACCCTCTGATATTTCCACCACAGACTCCCGAATGGGCCCCGCTTGGTTCAATGGTGGAATATCGTACACAGGCTCATCGGTCTGAACGGGCTTGGGCACCCCTCCGCTAACGACACGGGCACGAAGTTGTGGCCTCGTAGCAGCAGCAACAGCCCCCCTCCTATTCCGCCCGACGGCTCTCTTCGCCAAATTCCTCTCCATACAAGCTGCCTTTTCAGCCATATCTGAAATATGAAGTAAAATAAAAATAAATACAACGAAAGAAACCATAAATATAAGAGTACGAACCGGATAAAGTACGATGCTTACCCACTCTAGCTGATTTGATGGGAACATGACTTATCCGGCATCAAACCAGTACTTCTTCGATGAGGAGAAAATTAGCATTATACAAATGAAGGAAGTGCTCCTCAATGAAGTGTTGACCCCATGTCACCTCACCCACATCCTCAGGATGAGGTAAATCTAGCCTCCACTCACGAGGTACTCTCCACTTCTTAAACTTAGGATGCGCTATGTAAAAATACTTATTTTTCCAAGTCCTATACAAAGAGGTATTTTTCTTAAAAATACGAACACGAGGGTTACGAGGGGAGATGTAGAAGAATCCCTCGTCCCCGGTACCTAACCTACTGAACTTAAAAGTTTCAACAAAATAGGCTAACGAGGCCGCAGCACCCCAATGATGCATAACAATAATAAAGGCATTAATATGCCTGTAGGAATTGGGTAGATGTTGGGTCAGACATAATCCTAACCTAGATAGAATACGAACTGTGGTAGGGTGAAGAGGGAATCTCACTCCTGCTTGTAAATGAGCAAGGTGAAAGTTTTGATAACCAATGGGAGGAGTATCTATACGATCCGCGGGGCCAGGAATTTTTATATCCAACTCCTCGGATATGTAATATCTCTCCCTCATCTCTGGGATCATCATAGGGGTTAAGGTGGATCACATATCAGTCCAAGAGTGATATACACAAGGGACTCTACGTACCACCTCGTCCTCTGACTCCTCTTCATCATCACCCTCCCCATCTTGATCACCCCCAAGATCAGATTCCCTATTCACACCTTCCGCCTCATTTTTTGAGCCTCGTATTCTTCTATCTCTAGCTCGTCATCGTCAACAGTCCTAGACAGAGAATCTAACTGCTCTACCTCCTGTTCCCAAGCTAACGACCCCAGAGACTCGTCTGATCTAGTCCTAGAAGTTGAACGAACCATAGTACTACCGAAAACAATCAAATACGGGAGCTAAAGGAAATACGAAGCAAAACAAAAAATAAACCAAAGAACCCAAAAAGTTTGAGGATGGAGACAGACAGATATGAGAAAGAGGGAAATACCTAAAAATGGGATCTTGCAAGTAGATTAGATGGTATTTTAAGGTGGAGAAAGCCCCAATCTACGTGACTCGAAACGGTGGCCTCTAACCAGAATTTCTTCTTCTTTAATCTGTAAGATTCAAATATGGAACCTCAAAAATCTTTGTGAAAACACAGTAAAAAAATCCTTCCGAAAAACCTGCTGATTCTTGCGAAATTCTTCCTTATTCTTTCTTTGTTTTTCCCTTGAATATTCTCTGTAGAAGGATCGAAGAAGTGAAAAGTGTTTCTACTTCAACCGCTCTGATACCACTTGATGGTCCCAAGTGTCATACGAAAGGGTCTAGAAGGGGGGGGGGGGGGTTTAAAGATCCTGATGCCTTTTTCGACTTCAAAAAAATTTTGTATTACTTTGAAGATTTTGAAAGCTTGGAAAGCTTAGCGCTAGGTTAAGCACTTAGGGATAGATAACTTAGACTCAGTGATTTCAACGATTATCAAAGTAGGATAATGTTTCAATCGCTTAATTAGGGTTACCACAGTGAAAATGATTTTAGCTTAACGTTCTCTTGAACTTGAATTAGTCGCTTAACCGTGTTAAATGCCTTTTTCAAGATATAATATGCAAATGTAAAGTAAAGCAATAAAATAGTAAATAACACAAGATATTGTAAGGTTCACTGGGTGATGTAATCTCAGCTACGTACTTCTTCTCCTTTGCACTCTGAGGAATTCACTAGATTGATTATCGAAGGATCACACAGAGGCTTCTACAAAATAGATGAAATGGAAGATCATCTTGCGCTCCTTGATCACGTAGACCTCAGCTCCAATCAAGATTTTCTTCAACAAGCTTCTCTCACACAGAAATGCTGCTTATAGAATCAACAAACTTTCTCACTCAGATGAAAGATGTTGAGGGTTTAGTCACAGATTTGTTGTTGTTGGGAAGTTTAAACAACTTGGGATATCTCAATAGGAATTAGGGTTTTTCAGAAGAGGTTTGAGATATCTTTGACTGTATTTGGAATGTATAAAAAGTTTGAGAGGATTTTTGGCTATGGAGTTTATAAGCTTTTCTCTCAAATAATTTTATCAAAGTTTAGACTTTTTTCTTGTGCATGTACGTGTGTATATTTAGGGTTTGCTGAAGGGTACTATTTATAGAGGGTTTTTGGGATTTGTCCGTTGGACACATGTGAGCGCATGTATCTCATGCAGTGCGTTAAACAGTCCCTTTCTGACATTCCTGAAATTCTGCTGGTTCCGATTGGAATGGAGCAGATTTTGATTTCTAAAATCTGACAGTCTAGTTAAAAAGTGGCTTGTCCACAAGTCATAATAGCTTATCACATTTAATGCACTTATCAGGCATTTAATGCATTTGAATTTATTTCCAGTTGAAAATAAATATCCGCTAATGATTGCATTTAAGTCCTCCATGACTTGAGAATTTATTTCAGGTGAATCTTATCCTTGATCGCTTGATTTTATAAATCCTGAAACAGTCTGTTAGCGTTTGACAGATGCTAAGATCAAATTTTTATCTTCACTTGACTTCAGACACTGATCTTCAACTTGATCTCTAATAGACTCACCTAGAATTCTGTCAGCGACTTGGTATCTAATTCTTAGTCTAAAATCTATAAAGATAAAAATTACAAGCCTAACAGAATAACAAACATTCAAACACTTATACAATTGTTCTATGAAAACATAAACTTACATTCTTTTTGGGGTCTAACATAAAATCCTATCTTGTCATCATCAAAACATCTAACATGAAATTTCCTAACAGTTTGCTAGTGGAATCAGAACCAGCGTCCGCACCTCAAGATTTGAGCCTTCACAAGAGAGTAGTGATAATGATAAGCTAGTGGATGATTCAGCGCTAATCTGTCTCATGGACAGAGATGATGAAGAGTCTTCAGACTCACTATCTGAGGTAAATACTGAATTAGCTTATCCTTTCTCTTTTGAAGAATTGCTTGACAAAGTAAAAAAATATCATAAAGATTGTCAAAATGCCGGGAAACTATATCAAAATCACTATAATGAGATATCAACGCTTAAATGTGAAAACGTGATGCTCAAGGCAGAGTTGCAAGCTCAGCAACAATGCATTGAGAAGAACCAATCACTTATGACTGAAATCACTGAGTTAAAAGGCGATCTTGATATGGTAGTCAAGAGAGAAGCTGAGCTGATCGCTAGACTTGCTAAATCAGAGCAGCTCGTCTCATCATTGTCTAAAGCGTCAAGAAAGCTTGACAATGTGACTGAGGTAACAAGATTATTGGGTGAAACGACCTATTTATGATGCAATCAATTCGGTAAACAACCAAACAAATCAAATGTTACGACAAACAACAAAGGAAATGGTGTGCTCTTTGTTGAGAAAGGTTCAAAGATTCAAATACCTTTTGAACTAAAGGACAATGGTATGAGGCCAAATGAGAAAGCCAAAGCTAAATCAGACAAGGAAAAGATGAAACTGAACAAAGAAAGGTTTATCTAAACATTCAAACGACTAAGGAGAAACTTTACCACTGTGAATCTAATGCTAAGCGTCAAGCGCCCAAGGTGCACCCGAAGCCAGCGCCAAGGAAATACCAGCGTCAATATCCACAACGATCAAGGTCATATTATTAATACTATTATGATTATGATTACGACTAGGATTACTATTATAATCAAGGATATTATTATACACCCAAGAAGCACACACAACACAAGGTCAAACCCAAAAAGACTAACCCTTCCACAGTGAAGACTAAGCAAATATGGTTCCTAAAGTTTTAATTTAGACTAACGCTACTAATGTGAAAGGACCCAAGTCACAATGGTACCTAAAAAGAACTAGAATTGCCTTTTGAATGCAGGTACCTAGAGCCAGAGCCAACACATCTATTTGGTACACCAATAGTGGATCGTCAAGGCACATGACAGGCTCAAATGATCTCTTAATCAACTACCGTGCAACCCACTACTACAAAAATACACTATTACAACGCACATATTACAGCGATTTTGGTAAAACCGCTGCACGGAGGTACCTATTACAGCGGTTCATTGGAAACCGCTATCACAGGATGACTTGGTTTGAACCTATTACAGAGGTTCAGAAACGAACCGCTATAATAGGTCGTACTTATTACAGCGGTTCGCTGTGAACCGATGTAATAGGAAGTTTCTTTTCCATTTATCTAGCTAGGGCCGGCCACACACACACACACATCACAATCTCTCTCTCACCGATGTGGGTTCATCTCCAGGTGACACGAGCTACGGCCCCACATTCCGGATGCAGTAAATTGGTCGACGTGGAGGCACTGGTCTCCACCATGTATGGCTTTCCTCAGCTTTATTATTTTCCCATATTTATCTTATGGGGTTTTACTTCATTACCTTAGCTGGGACCTTCTGGGTTTGCTTTTTGGGTAGTCACTATTTTCTTTTTCTTTTACCTCATCGTTGAATGAAATTTCAGGCTGTCATGAGTCTTTTAACTTACGTTGTAATTATGCTGCAGTAATTGTTCATGGTGTTTCGGATTCGCAAAAAATGGGACAGAAGAATTTGGATTCAGACTGAAAAATCGGGGTGACACATTTTCTAAAGGCAAATTTCCATAATTTGTTCATTGTCGGTCTTCATATGTGAGGAAATATGGGGATTGATTTTCTTGTTACGCTAAGGGTTTTGAACGGATATTGGCGAAAATGTAAGGAAGGGTAATTACTAATTACTCCACAATTCTTGTTAACAAACAAGAAAATAGTTAAGTTGTTGTTAGTTAGTTACAATTATATAACTACTTTTGCTTTCATTAATATATTGCTGCAACTTAAGCAATTGTTATTAGTTGAAATTTAGAGTTAGACTTATAAAAGGATGGCTGATTTGTACAAGGGTTGATATGGGGTTGACTCAGATTCATGGTAATTCTTATATGATATATTATAATTTGTCTACCAAAAAAACAATTAGCTTATTAGCCCAGCTTAGCCAAATTTCAGAATTCCGGGATATAAATAGCACAGGTCCTTTGTATGCAGGCAATTATTTATGAGTTGGAACCCATTTTAAGAAATCTGTCTAAGTGTGTTTTTCAGGACAGATTTATTTTCAATTTTTTTGCTATTATATTTTAAATTCGACAATCTTGCTATCTTTTTTGGTAAAAGAATGAGGTTAGGTGCATCTAATTTCTTCCATTGGTTACTGAAATAAATAACCACATTCATGATTTTATAATTCGTTATTTCAATTCTTGTGTTTGAAATAAATCAATTCTACAAACTTGTCTGACGGAGTTATGTTTGAATATGCAGATTTCAGCAAATTTCGTTTTACAGTTGATTTTGCATCCAGCTGGATTTGTGATTCGCCTTACCTAAGGTTTGTTTATTTTGTGTTCCAATCAATTCTATACTAGCGTATGTTGTGTGTTATTTAGTTTAGTGTTACAATTTTGCTCGTCTTTTTTGCTGCTTGTATTGTTGTAAAAAGTTAAATTGTCGTGTTTTTTTTATTAATATGACTCAGTTGAATAGTGCTACATTCATTAGTGATACACGTAAAAGAGATAGCTATAATGAAAAAGGTCGTGATATTTATAGTAAGACATCTGAGCAAGACAAAAGGGACAAGAAAGAACGTTGCCAAGCAACTTATGCACAAAAAACTTTGTTAAGAAAATATCACATCGCAACCATTAGTGGAGGTTTGTCAAACTTAGAGTTATCAAGTTTTTGCAGATTATCTAAAGCAGCGGAACAAACTTGGTGCCTGTTGTTTAATGAAGCTCGATTTGAAATAATTGTGTGTTCTTAATATGCGAGTCGTATAATCTTTCTAACGAGTATGAGATTTTGTCAGTAGCAAATTGATTCAAATCCTGCAATTATTCTTTATATTTCTTTGATTTTTAATGTGATTGTTTGTGTACATTTCTTGGACTTCACTTTTATGTAGAAACATAATGGAAATTAATTCCTTGTTATAATCTGCTTCCAACTGCATACGTTTGATGCAAATCAATGCTCATGATTTTCGTGGATTATTGGGAAGTGAGTGTGTTTCTTTGATCTGCAGGATATTGCTATTGTTGAGCTTGCCTGAACTCATCCAATCCGTCTTGGACTAGCACTTAACTTCTCAGTGTTTTACTATGAGATTTTGAATTCTCCTGATCGCGCCTGCACTCAGGGTACCTTAGGAGTAATTTTAGTTGATCATTTCTTTGCATAGTTTCCTTTTTATTGTTCTTGAATATTGAGATTTTGTTATGGTGCCTCTCTTAAAATGTTCATGTTGGGCTGGTAGATGTTCTGTAACTGGCTTTTTGTTTTGTACTGTATTTTGTGTTTGAGGGATATTCTTGTTTGTGGATCTATGTACTTCACTTATATGTATGAGCAGTAAACCTAGTTTCACTTTGTGGGAATTACAATTGTACATGTTATTTAACTTTGAGCCGCTATCTAGGATCAATGTTGTTACATTATCTCCACATTGCTCAAGATATCAACGCGTATGTTATAAAAAAAACAAACTTATACAGCGGTTATTTTTATAACCCCTGTAATAGGTACACCTATTACAGCGGTTTTTAACAGCTGTAATAGGTCCAAAAAAATTGCTGGAATAGGTCATTTCTGTAGTAATGACTAATTGGTCCTTAGGTTGTATTTGGTGACAACTCCAAAAGTAAAACCAAAGGTATAGGTACTATGCATGGGGGGAACATCATAATAAGTGATGTATATTATATTGAGGGTCTTAAGCATAACCTTTTAAGCATAAGCCAATTTTGTGATAAAGGTTTTGAAGTAAAATTTTCAAGTGACTACTCCTATATTAATGACGTTAAGACTGGATCTACTAAATTGAAAGGAAAAAGAACAAAGAATATTTATTTGGTAGATTGGGGTTCAACAATTTATAGCAACCCAACATGCTTTGGGGCTAAAGTTGAATCTAAAATGGGTTGGTTATGGCATAGAAAAATGCATCACCTCAACTTTAAACTAATCTCTCAATTTATAACGCTAAATCTTGTAGAGGGATTACCTAAAGGACCTTTTTATAAGGATCGCCTTTGTGACGCTTGTCAAATTGGAAAATAAGTTAAATCATCTTTCAACAAAATGCCTTGTCTATCTACCTCTAGGATGCTTGAACTACTTCACATGAATCTATTTGGACCTGTTCAAACGATCAATGTGAGCGGCAAAAAGTATTCTTTGGTAAGAGTAGATGATTTCTATCGATTTATTTGGGTGGAATTTTTTTTCATCCAAAGATGAAACATGTGACAAGCTCACAACACTTATTTGGCAATTTCAAACCTTGAAAAATCTTAAGGTTGCAAGAATAAGGAACAATCATGGTACTAAGTTTACTAACAAGGTTGTTGAGAAGTTTTGTGCAGAAAATGGAAATATCATGAGTATTCAGCTCCTAGAACTCCTCAACAGAACAGTGTTGCTGAGCATCGGAACAGAATGCTTAAGGAAGCTGCTAGGACGAAGTTAGTAGAGTCCAAGCTTTTTCCTAGGTATTATGCCGAGGCAATCAATACTACTCAAAACCGTTGCATGATCAACAAACAACATGGTAAAACACCATATGAACTATGAAAGGGATGTAAGCCAAATGTGTCATATTTTCACATCTTTGGTTTAAAATGTTTTATTCATAATAATGGATCCCAAATCCTAAATACACTTGATCGTAAAGTGGATGAGGGAATTTTCTAGGCTATGCCAAAAATGGAAAGAATTTCCGTATCCTCAATAAGCTCAAATCGAAGGTTGAGAAATCTGTTCATGTTGTTTTTGATGATGCTAACCAAGAGCCGAGTAAGGTTAACGTTAATGATGTAGGAGTTGAAGATTTATGTCATCAAGCATCCAAGATCATTATTGATGATGAAAGCGAAGACGATGATGAGATCTTGGTGCCCCCTCCTAAGGGTACTCATGAGGTTATTAAGGATACTATTTTAAGAATGGTTGATGGTCATGAAGAGAATGATCATCAAGAGCAAAATGGAAATTGTGAACATCAAGCGCCTGTACAAGAGGTTAATCAACCACCTGAATAACCTCTAAACCCGTTCCAACCAGATAGACCATGGCTACATGATCATCCACCAGAATAAATTATTGGATGTATTGGAGCTCCTGTTAGGACTAGAGCCGCTACCTTCAATGAGGCCATGTTCGCAAGTTTCTTATCTCAAATGGAACCTAAAAAAGTGGACGAAGCACTAAGTGATCCTAGTTAGATTGAAGCCATGCAAGAAGAGCTTAATCAGTTTGAAAGAAGTAAGGTTTGGACGCTAGTATCAAGGCCAGCTCATCAAGGAGTTATTGGAACTAGATGGGTTTACAGAAACAAGATGGATGAGAATGGTATTGTTATAAAGAACAAAGCCAGACTTGTCGTTCAAGGGTATTGCCAAGAAGAGAGTATTCATTTAGATGAGACATACGCTCCTGTCACCCGTCTTGAAGCAATTTGCATGTTCCTAACATATGCAGCATTCAATAATTTCACAGTGTATCAAATGAATGTGAAGAGTGCTTTCCTGAATGGTAAACTCCAAGAAGAAGTTTCCGTGGAGTAGCCATCAGGATTCATCAACGACCAGGGTAACAGTATGGTCTACAAGCTAGATAAGGCGCTCTATGGATTTAAGCAAGCACCTCGAGCATGGTACGACACTCTCTCTATTTTTTTTATTAGTAAAGGTTTTTCAAAAGGTAGCGTTGACACAACATTATTTAAAAATACCAATGACGAAGATATTCTCTTAGTCCAAATATATGTTGATGATATTATTTTCGGATCTACTAATAAGCGTCTGTGTGAGAAATTTTCAAAAATGATGCAAGATTAATTTGAAATGAGCACGATGGGTAAATTAATTTTCTTCTTAGGATTACAAGTTAAACAACTCCATAATGCCATATTTATTAACCAAGCTAAATATACAAGAGATATGATTAAGAAATTTGGTATGAAAAATGCATCATCTTTGAAAATTCCAATGAGCCAAACACTTAAGTTAGATAAAGATGAAAGTGGGATGAAGGTTGATATCACTAATTATAGAGGTATCATTGGATCACTTCTTTATCTTACTGCTAGTAGACCTAATATTATGTTTTCGGTTTGCATGTGTGCATGCTTTCAAGGAGATTCTAAAGAGTCACACTTAATTGGTGCCAAGAGGATTCTTAAATACCTAAAAGGCACACAACATGTGGGCTTATGGTATCCAAGGGACTCTCCTTTTGAACTAATTGGTTACTCGGATGCAGATTTTACAGGATGCAAAATAGATCGAAAGAGTACTAGTGGTACATGTTAATTTCTAGGTGATAGGTTAGTTTCATGGCATACTATGAAACAACAATCGATAGCTACCTCTACAGCTAAAGCCGAGTATGTAGCTGCAGGAAGTTGTTGTGCACAAGTTTTATGGATGATGCAACAACTTAGAGATTATGGTATAATCCTAGGTCTAACCCCTATTCATTGCGATAACCAAAGCGCCCTAACCATGACTCAAAATCCTATTCTTCATTCTGGAACTAAACATATTGACATTAGATACCATTTTTTTTGTGACCATGTTCAATAGAAAGATATTTCCATGCATTTCATTGGAACTGACAAACAACTAGTAGGTATCTTCACCAAAGCACTCAATGAACAACACTTTCTCACTTTAAGAAGTGAACTAGGTATGATAGATTTAAATGCTTAATCATTCGGCATCATATTTTACTTAGGCATACAATTTAGGGGGAACCCACTTTATTTATGTCTAAAAGGTCTTTTGAAAAGTTGTTGCAACTTATCAAATTTTAGGGGAACCTTAAAATTGTACTTGAACAAGCCAGTGAGCGTCAATGATCAAAATTGTTTTCTATATGCATAGATCATCAACATTAACCTCTTATGTATGATAAGTTGAACGCTCAAGCTTAAAATGTCTTTACTTTAAGCGTCAACATTATATCTTTTTTTTAAAAAAACTTATTAAGCGTTGAACTTATTCCCTTCAACACTTAGTAAAAATATTTATAATAGTCATGCATATTTTTTAAAAAAATATTCAGTGACGTGATGGATAGACTCAAAGATTCATTATGATCTCTATTCATGCACTCCTATCACATAGAACTAGCGGTTCAGAGTCAATACGTGTTTGTATACGTGTTAATGTATTATGAGTGCGTACTTTACAGTATGAATATGCCAAACGATTTTCAAAAATTACTCCAGACATGGAAAAATTTATGCATGGGAGTTACCAAATGTAACTTTACCTATTTTTTGGAATTTCACGTCAGCGGTTAAAGCTAAAAATAGCTGAGATTCATCAACTTTACACATGACAAAATCATATTGATGAGAGGAACCGCAATTTTCAACTGTTTCATTTAAAACAAAATTTGCAGAAAAATTACTTTCACTGTTTACACAAACTCTCTGCAAAATCTCTCTCTCTCTCTCTTTCCAAGCGAAAACCTTCTTGAATCTTTACTCTTTCAAATACTCAAGTGGCACCACAGAAGTCCGTCAATGTTATTGAAGATACATCAAGGTCAGTGAGGGCGTACTGGTGGACTGGAAGTATTTGTATGATCAAACTGAGACTCCGATGAAGGATATGCTAGACTCTGTCGCCAAAGCCGGCCCTCAGACATTTTTGACCAGATATTCTTATTACTTCTCCGATGAAGTTGCTGAGTTTTGGA
The DNA here is from genome assembly GCA_019426215.1 of Buddleja alternifolia. Classification (NCBI taxonomy): domain Eukaryota; kingdom Viridiplantae; phylum Streptophyta; class Magnoliopsida; order Lamiales; family Scrophulariaceae; genus Buddleja; species Buddleja alternifolia. The sequence continues at coordinate 25,762,730 of CM033397.1, read as the reverse complement.
AATCTGCAAACCTTTTCAGAGGACAAGAAGTCTATCTCTTGCTCTTTCTCCATTCTGAAGAAAAATTTTGTTTGGATTTTCATTCTATCCACAGAATCCATAGCCAAGAACTTCAAGTTGCCAAATGAGGGTGAGGCTTTGGAATCTATCTCTACAAGTCAGATCGAAGCGACTTGGGCAAAGATTCGTTATTATGACTCCATGGAATATAAGCCCAACTTCGACAAGAAGGATATTCTGCCTAAGTACCATTTGTTGGCAGATTTCTACAGTGATGCAAAGTGGGAACGTTCAACAAGGTCACTCCACTGCAATTTCAGATGATGATAGCTATACTCATGGATATCAAAGTTAGCTGGAAAGAGTGTGTTTTCAGAAGATTCAAGGATTGTTTGGAAACTTCCAACAAGCCCTATGGAGTGGTTCTGAGTGATCTTCTATTCGGAGAAGATTGTGTCAATTCAACTGGTCAACCTTTAGCCAAGGCTAAGTTTTAGGGGAAGAGGATAGTGCACAATCTCCTCAACCCACCCAAAGTTGGTGGAGCGGCACTGCCTTTATCTGAGCATCAAGTCATTCAAGAAGCATCAGATGAAGAGGCTAAGCGTCCAGCCAAAGAAGAAGCCTTGAGGACGTGGAAGATAAAATTCCACTAATAAGAGGCAGAAGTTGGTCTCTATTATTAAAAAGATCAATTTTGAAGAAGAGCCAGCTATCCCTAATGCTCCTGCTAAAGCGTCAAAGCCTATCGAAGGGGTAAATGTCAAGAAAATCTTCAAAAGATCCTAACGCTCAGGCAAGCGTCAATCTGTTCCTGTTCCCAAGGAGACTGACACTGTTGAACTAAGCGTTCAAGTTCCAGAAACAATTGTTGTTGAGACAAGCTCTCAGTTAAGTTTATTTTTCCCCACAACGTCTCTTTTCCTACATCTGTAGAAGATCATGCTCTTATAGATAAGATATCTTATGCTACAACTCTTATTCCAGCTACTGTTGAAGAACTAGTTGACGTCCATCTGGATATTGACTTTGCAGAAGTGGTGGTTATTGCCAAACATGTTGTAGCAGAGGCGCTCTCTAAAAGTCAGAATGTCACTGTGGACGCTGAGAGATCTACTACAGAAGGGATCTAACCACCATGACTGAGGCAATTCTTAAAGATGGATTCTTTAAAGACCATTGATCATGCGATTAATTATATGCCACCAACGCATGAAGAAGATTACATTCCCGCAGGCTATAATGAAGATAGATACGATATTGTGGAGAATGAAATTGCCAACGTCATAGAGCGTGACAATATGCTTTGCTATATCTTGTATAGCTCAAAATTGACAGATGTTGAGCATGCATATTACATGGCTATTGAAAATGGCGAGGAAATCACCCAAATCCCTACTTCAGTTGCCATATACGAGAAGCGTCAATCTCCGAGGACTTACCTTGCTGATACAAATCTTGCATACTTCCTGGATATAAATCATAGTAGGTCATTTGGTTTTGCTCCCAAAAACTTCAAGATCAGAGTTTATGAGCGTCTACAAGTTGAATTCCTTAACCCTGCCGAGGAAATTTTGAACAGAAAGGGGTTATTCGCACTTTCTAGAAGTAGTGCATAACGCTACAAATCAAAACTCAGCGCACCCTCTACGCTTATGGACGAACAAGAATGTTCATGTTGGTGACCACACATCGTCCTTAATTGATCCGAGAAGAAGCTCACGACTTCTTTAGTAGCATCTGGAACGCTAGCTATCATGTGATCAGAGACATTCATCATGAGGGAATTATAGCCATATACAACACTGGGGCTGAATTCTGCATGAATGAATTGAGTTGGTGTGAGGCATATGTGGGCAACAAATACACTTTTTAGGAGTTGATTAACACTCCACATATATTCGGTATACGCATACATGACAAAAAGTGTTAGTTTGCTAAGTATTGCCTTAAGAAGCGTCAAAAGCGAGTGAGGCCAATTGACCAATTGCCAAGCGTTAGATGACAGGTTGAAACGTGTCTACGAGAGTCATTACAAAGGCTTGCAGACACTCCACTCAACTTTTGTGGAAAAGCATTAACCAGTGGCACATGTCCAATATCTGATCTCACTATTACTCCAAGCAACAGAGATGAAAATAGGGCAGATGATCAAGATTATGGCTTTAGTGAAGCATTTTGATCACATCTTCACTACCAATCTATGGAAAATAAATGGTTCAATCATCAATCCATTCAAGGGTTACCCATTACTCCCCTCCATCAGAAAAGAGCTGAGCAACCACTACTCATTCGTCCTTTCTTTGCTGGAAAGAAATCAGGACATAGCTCAGGCCGTTTATCCGTATCTAGAAGAGTATTACAGACTTTATGTCGCAAACACCAATCCGCTTCGTCTTCCAACCAATCGACTCATAGCCTTCTCTCTGACTTATATCCCAGATGACCTCTTCTTCATTCCTCTGGCGAGGTCAAGGTTATTTCCAAATCATGTGCTGGACATCTTAGGTCCAATGTGGGTTAGAACCATGGATAGTCCCCTCTACACATTCATTTCTAGCACCTGCACGTCAACGAATCACATCTAGGAGTGATAAGAGTCGTTTTTATGTATGTTTTGGGCCCATTTTGTTAACAATTTAGGATTGTTTATAGCTTGATTTCTGTAACTTGTGCATTTAATTTGTCTGTTGAGTGATTTCAGGTGTTAAACGAAGATGCACGAAGAAAAAGGCAAAAGATGACGTATCAAACGAACTCAGGATAAGTTGTTCACATGTCGGTGCCCACGCACCAGTTTAGCGGCGCCCAGGCACCAGTTTGAAGAGCTGGAAAAATAAAGTTTGCAGTATGGCACCTAGGGGCCATCTTACCCGCTCCTAGGCGTGGCTGCATCCATGCCCGAGCACCAGGACGTCCGCGCCCGGGCGCCCCTTACTTTTTCCCTAAGATACATTAGTCACATAGGTGGAGCCTAGGCGCCGATCTACCCGCGCCTGGGCACCGCTGTAGCCGTTTTTCAAAAGTATAAATCCCAAAATTCAGCACATGGAAGGAGTTCGAATTCTTGGGGATTTTTGGGTATTTTTTAGGATTTAGACCATCTATTCATCAATTCTAAGGGAGCAAGGAAGAGAATTAGCTAGAGTTTGAAGCTCCAATCAAGGATCCGTCATCCATCAAGCTTTAGGGAGTTTTAATTGCTTTTCATTACATTTTTATGTTCATCAGGATGTATATGAATTCATTAGATTTTCTTCAACCATTGATGATGAGCTAATCTTGTAGAACTAAGGCCATGTAGAGGCCAATTTGTGATTTGTTCTTATAATAGATGATCGTTGAATTAATTCTTGTATTGCTATGTGTTGTGAATTTTTGACTATGCTTCTTACATGTGTTTGATCATCATATGTTTGATTTATTGCCTAGTTGAATGTTTTGAGAAAAACTTAAGCTAAGGTTCTAGAAATTCACAACATCACCGACCAAATAGGAATTGCCCTAGACATAAGTAAAGATTCCCGGGTGTAGTCATTCGATGTATGTCGAGGAAGCTCTAGCCCATTAATGCATTCTTAGTGATTAGATTTCCGGGTAGACATACATAGCAGACCGTCATTTAAGTATAGGAAATCTATCGCGAAACATTGGGTAGTTATTATTATAGGATCTTCCACTATAACAACGTGGGTCTAATAATTCAACGAGAGTCTTTATAAGAATAACAGATCAAATTGAGCCTTGCATGTGCCTTAGTCGCCTTTCATACTTGAGTTTCAATTGTTTGCTTGTCCTTTCTCTTATGCTTCACCCATTGATTTGCATTATTCGTACTTTAATTGTTTACTTCATTACGAGTCTTAAGCTAAAATTCAAGTCCTTGTGGTTCGACAACCCAGACTTTTTGTCCATTTATTACTATCACGACTAGTGCACTTGCTACTAAAGTTCGTTAGCTTCTAGCGTGTCAACGAGCTTCTTGACAGTGCTACAGATTTCTATACAGGTTCAGCGTTTGGTAAACTTAACTTTCAATTTGATTATTATAGCCGCATGCTTCCAGCGCCCATTGATGTACCTGTGGTAGAAAAATTCCTCTCAGTTGAGCCCATTGCTGATATGCTCAAGTGGACTTAGTTGCTCAAAGCGTCCAAATAGAAATAGAACCGTACCTGTTATGGCCTCTATTGCTGAAACTTCACTTATTCCTGGGGTTGTAAGTTTTTTTTACGCTGAGGAGCATGCACCCACAAGTGCTGAAGCGTCTCTACAGTCAAAGCTTGACACTAGCGTTGCAGAGTTTGCTGATCAATTAGGATAAGCACAAGGCAAAGCATTTGATTCAGCACCTCAACCTTCCCTTGAATCCTTGAAAACCACATCAAAATTTAAGCCAAAACTGGTTACTCAAACAATTATCTCAGAAAATATTGGTCAAGAGTACACTCTTATTCTGCGAGAAGCTTTAGAAGAAGTGCGTGATCATGCTACAAATAGCACTGATGCTCTCCATTGGATTCAAGAAGACTTTGCCAAGATCGAATCACAAAATTTGGACACTCATATTGTCCACATACGCGGAGCTGCTCAAGCTGCCATTGCTAAAAGTCTTAAAGCGTTCACTGAAATGACTGACGCTAACCGTGCAGCCTCGCTTGAAATGAAGCAGCACTTTGACAAGCGTTGTGATGATCTAGCAGGTTCTATATCTCAGATTGCCCATCAGATCGGGTATTCTAGCAGAACACATTTTGAAGATTGATGATGGCAATAAGGGGGAAAAGAGGAAAGCGACAAGTTCAAGAGCTACCAGTTCATCTGCAAAGCGTCAAGAACTTTAGCCTGCGCTAACTTAGAGTATTCCAATCAGATTATTCCTTCTCCTCCTCCGCCTAATATTGAGTCTCGTTACCCAACTTGGGTTGCTGCTGTTGGAGCGCCTAGTCGCATACATGGGTTTCCTTCAATAAAGCAAAGAGCGGATCTTCCAATGCCTTCACAAGCTTGTTTCAAACAATTCAACTTTCCAATTGAACCAGTGCTTCTCCCAGAGCTAACATGTACTAAAGAAATTGTTGAGTAGAAGCAAATGTCAGAGTTCAACCAAGCGTTCTGAATCTGTCTAAAGGCACATTGGCATTAATCCATCTGAATGGGATACGGATTGGATTGCTTTCAGTGAAAGAAGTAAACAAGAAAAAAGAGCGTCATTAATGCAGACCATGCTGCTACGATAGCTCTGGATGATCAACTTATTGAAGCAATAAGAGCTGAAATATCAAGAAGATACAACTTAATAAAGAAGAGCGAGCGTTAAGAGACCTTTCAGAAAATTCCTTTATCTATTGTCTCTTTTGTATCTTTTATCTTTAGTGTAAATGCCTTGTACTTTCATTGATATATAAAAGGTGTATTTCCAACTAAAACATCTCGTTGAGGCTTTCATTGTACTTTAACGGGCATTTATTTCAAATGCAATAAATGCTGGTAAGAGCATTACATGTGATAAGCACTCCAGGATGTACGGAGAATCCTTCTCATTGGACTGTCAACTTTTCAGAGGTTGCGGCATGATAAGTCCATATTTTACAGTATTTTATGCCCCATTGTAATATGATTTGATCGTTACTTTGATCATTTTTTATCCCTCATAATGCTTTGATTGGTATATATTTTGTTTTGTAGGATAAAAGTTGATTTACGCATGAAAGACGAGAAAAGAGATCCAAATTGAGCTTGAAATTGAAGAAAGAAACAAAAGAAGATAGTTGACGAAAGATTTTACACAATGCTCATATATAAATGAGGTTTTCGTCCTCTTACAGGCCGAATCATACTAAGGTTTCTTCTTCAATATTGTAGATCTCTTTCTTAGCTTCGCGTAGCAACTTGAATCAACTCAATCAGACATTTGTAGAGAGAGTTATGATCAAAATACGAAATCTGTGAATTCTGCGTCAGAGGACCGCGGTCTGATAAGAGTTTGTGCCGCGGTCCAATTCTCCCGAAGCCCTAAAATTAAGTCCGCCGTTTTCTCCCTTTATAACACACTTTTCTCTTGGAAAACAGGAAGAAATGCTCAAAAACACCAAGGGGAAGCCATGGGAAGTCCTAAGGAAGCTTGAAGAGCCATCTTCATCCTCATCATCATCATTTTCATCATCAAAGCTTGGATTCACACTTTATAATAGGGAGTAATTCAATTCTTTCTCTTGATTAGTATTTCAATTATGTCTTGTAGAGTTGTTGAATCACTTGTTGTTGTAAGTATGAGCTAAGCATCTTTGTGGTTGGGTTATGTGAATACTTTGTGATGTTTTGTGTTTAATGAATGATTAATTTCCGGATTTATTACATTCTTGTTACATGTTTGATTTTATGCTTAATGCTTTCACATGAATGATCACCATGTGTTTGATATAATGCTTTGTCTTGAGACCGAGAGGAGATAGATAAAGGGAGATCGAAAAATCAAACATCATAACGTAACAATTGACTAGAGATAGAATCGATTGCGTTGTGTGGCTTTTTGTGATAAGATGACCCGATTGAATGTAGGATCTTCATAAACAAGGAATTCCTTTGAACCTAAATGCATGTTAGTTAATTCAATCTTCACTATAGAGATATAGGAAGTTGTTAACTAGTATAGGCTTGTTATTTCAAGAGATTGGATAATAAATACATTAGGGGGTTTCGCCACAACAAGAGCGTTCTAAAAATCCGGATAATTGAGAGTTCATGAACATAGAATCGAACATAGTAGGATCATAACCCAATCACCTCTTTCCATTTGAGTTATTACCTTGATAATCATTTTAGTTATCTTTAGTTATTTTCATAGTATAAACACCTATCATCTTATAAATTGATTTAGCTTAGAAATAGGTAATATAGCAATTACGAGCATTGAATCCAATTGTCCCTGTGGAGACGATACACCCCGGGCTAAATAGTCCACTTTATTACTTTGCACGACCTAGTATACTTGCTAGGATTTCGCGTGTCAAGTTTTTGGCGCCGTTGCCGGGGACAATTGCGTTATTTGATATTGTAATTCACTTATCTTCTGTAAGACTAAGTTGCTGTTTTTGTGTTTCTAGTTGCTGTTTTTGTGTTTTAAGTTTTTTGTGTTTCAAGTTGCTGTTTTTGTGTTTTTAGTTGCTGGTTTTGTGTTTTAAGTTGCTGTTTTTGTGTTTTTTGTTGCTGTTTTTGTGTTGTAAGTTGCTATTTTTGTGTTTCAAGATGCTGTTTTTTGTTTTTTTAGTTGTTGGTTTTGTGTTTTAAGTTGCTGTTTTTGTTTTTTATTAAGTTGCTGTTTTTGTTTTTTTTAGTTGTAGTTTTGTTATGTTTTTTTTATTTTTTATTCTTGAATAGATGAGCATTAATGACTTTTATTGGTCAAAACAAGGATGGGATGAAGGTGCCGAGTACGGGAGTCGAGTGCAAGATTTATGTTCGTGGTGTGGAGACGCTCATCATAGCGATTATTGTCAACACGGATGGAGAAGTCAGCAAGACTTGCCATTGAGTTATTATGTTATGAGAGATTCACAAGCATACCTGCAACAAGATAGGTCCCCCTTTCTAATGCAGAGAGAATTTGAATCGGCTAACTTTCAGAACCATGGGGATTATCAGCAACAATGTGATAGGGACCCAAGTTTTGAGGAGTTGATGATCCAATGGATGAAGTCGAACGATGAGCGGTCTCAAAATCTCGAAGCATCTATAATGGAATTGCAAACACAACTCAACCAACTTTCCAACTTATTGGCAGAGAGATCATCAGACATTTCTCAGAGTGGCACAGAGGAGAATGATGAGGTATCTGATACAGAAGTTGAACAAGTTGTTGATTCGACACCACATTGTCTACAACCCATTGCTACAACAGCACTACCTTCAGAATCTATGTGTGGTGAAGTAGATACAACATCACTGGAGCACCTTCAATTCAGCATAGGGATCCCAAAATCCACTCCATCAAATGACCAAGAAAAAGCATTAGAAATATTCAAGATTCCAACGCCACCTACCATCATATCTCTTTATTTCTTAAAAATGTGCATCAATAACCAGAGAGCTAGAGTGGTGGAGGTTGAAGACAAAGTTTACAACTTTAGTGGCCCGTTCGAGGCATACACTAAGAACCCAAGTGATACTACGGTTGAGAATGAGGAGATCCGAAGATATACAAGTCACTGGGATATATCACCACTAAAGTTGTCAGAATCAAGGCTCAGGGAGTTAGGCCTGGCCACATACTTATTAAAACCATCAATGGAAAACTCCCCATCTTTAAAATTCACTTTTAGTTATTTACAATTTTATTACATTTTTATAAAAGTGAATCTGAGCTCATATCTTAGTTTTTTAGGATTTGTGAATGTGATGGGAAATGAGAAGCCTTTACGCAATTGGAAAAAGCACAAAAAGGCTCATCTATACAAAGTTGGCATTGCTCCTTATGATCCACCATGAGCAGTGCAAGGGAGTCGAGCTACCGACTTTAAACAAGCGCTTCGTGGGAGGCAACCCACGCTTTACATGCTTTCTTTCATTTTCGTTATTTTTTTTTTGTTTTGTTTCTTTTGTTTTAAGTGTTCTAAGTTGTTTTGATGATGTTTTTTGTCTCTTCTTGTTTTTCTAACTTCACAGATGGCTAGGCTTTATTGTCAGACTCTTCGCCTTGTTGCTCTTTCGCTTTTTGGACATCACTTAGCTTCAAACATCAGGGACGTCTTTCCTTCCTTTACTTTACATTTGTATGTTCGCTCATTGGGGACAATGTGCTAGATTAGTTGGGGGGTGGGGTAGACGTCCTAATTTTATTGTGATGTGGTGATATGGTGTAACTTGTACTCATTTGTTAAGTTTCATGCTTGATTTGGGATTAGAAAACTGTGATAGTCAATGATTTCATATTCATGATTTGTTATACTTTTGCTTGGAGCATGATTCGTTTGAGTGTCTCTACTTCATCTAAGATGAAATAATTTGTCATATTTTATATGTGAAAGCCTTTTTAGCCATGCTTATGTGAATTGTTGAGGATTTAAAGCATTGAGCGTTCAATTTTGTCAACTTTGAAATGTGTGTTGAGTGTGCGAAGTCATGAAATGATTTAGGCCATCTTTCATTTTCTTTAACCTTACAATTGGCCTTCACGATATTACATAATCTCTAGACCTTATTTTGAGCCGTATTGATAAGAATGGAGTGTGTTTAGCACACTAAAAACCACCATTCGATTTTCTTTCGCAAGCCACACCAACCACCCTTTAGCCTAAAAGAAAGAAAAACAAAGTCTATTTCCCAAGTAAGAGAGCATATAACTTCATATCATTTGGCTTTAATTTGGGTTTACGCTTTGTTTTGGGTGTCGAATCTCATGGATTAATGGGTTAAAAGGTGTGTTTGTTCTTGATGATTTTGAAAAATTTTGAGGTCTTGAGTTTATGTGAAATCAAGAGAGGAAAAAGAAATGTTGTAAGTTGACTAAAGAGTCGAGACATTGGAAGTTACCGAAAAATATATTATGTGAGCTCTCTCTCGACTTGGCTACGAACTGAGCATCAATGTGATTTATTTGGTTTGGGAATCATTTTTCCACCCTTAACATCAAAAGAAACAAGTTTTGAGGTTATGAGTTCAAGGGGAAAAGAAATCAAAAAGCTATAAGTGGCGAGATGTGGAGATTTATTCGGTTGATAAGTGAGTGTTTAGCTCGATGATATTGAGTTGTATGCTTTCTTGAGTTTAGTCACTTTATCCATATATTCCCGTCCAAGCCATTACCTAGCCTTACGTTACAAGCCAAAAAGACCTTTTGATCTTGACTTTCACATTTCATGCACACCGATAGGTTAACAAGTTTTGAAGTGTTTTAATGTTTTTATTATCTAATGAGTTTGCATAATCTTGTTTAAAGTGTGCTCTTGGCATAAAAATGGATATGGAGTTCATGATTTTGAGATGGAATCGAAGATGTTTTGGAGGCTTTCAAATTGTTGAGTGTTCTAGGTAAAGTGTAACTTGTCATAATCATTTTCGAGGGTTTAATTCGTGTACGTGCTTGATAATTGAGACATAAAACCTTTCAAGATCCCAAAGCAAGTTGTAAAATCTGAACTTATGAGTACTTGTTCGCCATTTATTGATCGAGACGATCATAGCCTAGTTGGGGGGTAGTTGATAAGCCCATATTTTACAGTATTTTATGCCCCATTGTAATATGATTTGATCGTTACTTTGATCATTTTTTATCCCTCATAATGCTTTGATTGGTATATATTTTGTTTTGTAGGATAAAAGTTGATTTACGCATGAAAGACGAGAAAAGAGATCCAAATTGAGCTTGAAATTGAAGAAAGAAACAAAAGAAGATAGTTGACGAAAGATTTTACACAATGCTCATATATAAATGAGGTTTTCGTCCTCTTACAGGCCGAATCATACTAAGGTTTCTTCTTCACTATTGTAGATCTCTTTCTTAGCTTCGCGTAGCAACTTGAATCAACTCAATCCGACATTTGTAGAGAGAGTTATGATCAAAATACGAAATCTGTGAATTCTGCGTCAGAGGACCGCGGTCTGATAAGAGTTTGTGCCGCGGTCCAATTCTCCCGAAGCCCTAAAATTAAGTCCGCCGTTTTCTCCCTTTATAACACACTTTTCTCTTGGAAAACAGGAAGAAATGCTCAAAAACACCAAGGGGAAGCCATGGGAAGTCCTAAGGAAGCTTGAAGAGCCATCTTCATCCTCATCATCATCATTTTCATCATCAAAGCTTGGATTCACACTTTATAATAGGGAGTAATTCAACTCTTTCTCTTGATTAGTATTTCAATTATGTCTTGTAGAGTTGTTGAATCACTTGTTGTTGTAAGTATGAGCTAAGCATCTTTGTGGTTGGGTTATGTGAATACTTTGTGATGTTTTGTGTTTAATGAATGATTAATTTCCGGATTTATTACATTCTTGTTACATGTTTGATTTTATGCTTAATGCTTTCACATGAATGATCACCATGTGTTTGATATAATGCTTTGTCTTGAGACCGAGAGGAGATAGATAAAGGGAGATCGAAAAATCAAACATCATAACGTAACAATTGACTAGAGATAGAATCGATTGCGTTGTGTGGCTTTTTGTGATAAGATGACCCGATTGAATGTAGGATCTTCGTAAACAAGGAATTCCTTTGAACCTAAATGCATGTTAGTTAATTCAATCTTCACTATAGAGATATAGGAAGTTGTTAACTAGTATAGGCTTGTTATTTCAAGAGATTGGATAATAAATACATTAGGGGGTTTCGCCACAACAAGAGCGTTCTAAACATCCGGATAATTGAGAGTTCATGAACATAGAATCGAACATAGTAGGATCATAACCCAATCACCTCTTTCCATTTGAGTTACTACCTTGATAATCATTTTAGTTATCTTTAGTTATTTTCATAGTATAAACCTATCATCTTATAAATTGATTTAGCTTAGAAATAGGTAATATAGCAATTACGAGCATTGAATCCAATTGTCCCTGTGGAGATGATACACCCCAGGCTAAATAGTCCACTTTATTACTTTGCACGACCTAGTATACTTGCTAGGATTTTGCGTGTCACGGCACTAACTTTTTGCAACAGAATTTCAAGAAAAAAGGACGAAAGTTGTTCACGTGCGAAAGTGAAAGACACTCGCTTAACCATGTGTCCAACGAGCACTTTACCCGAGAAAGTCTATAAATAGGACTTCATCAACTAGTCAATATATACAAAAACAAGCTTACATGCCAAAACTCTATTACAATGAAGTCTCAATCCTTAAACTTTCAGAAAAGCTCGAATATTCAAATCAAACATTCCTTCTGCTTTTCTCTAATCCCTGAGACAGTCAACCAATATCTCAAACATCTTTTTCAGAAGAACCATACACTACTAATGAGATATTCCAAGCTGTTTGAACTTCCAAAAACCAGACAAACCGTTGAACAAAACCTTTAGTCAGCCTCGCGATCTGTGTGAAGTCGAAGTTGGATACTTGCATTATTTTCGGGTGAGAGAAGCAAACGGATAGAAGTGCCTTGGAGCATAAATCTGTGTGACAAAGGAGCTCAAGCCATTCACATCCATCTCTCCCTTATTTTGTAAAAGTTTCTGTGTGATTCTTTGAGAATCATTTTAGTGAATTGCCTCCGAGTGTTAAAGGAGAAGAAGGACGTAGTTAGGATTACATCACCCAATGAACCTTTCAAACATTGTGATCTTTACTTTAACGTCAATTTTATTATTGTCACATCATTGCATAATCGATTACGTAAACACATTGATAAAATCATTTAAAGTTAAAAGTAACTAAGATAAACTTTGTGACGCTAAAACCTTTCAAAGGGAAGAATTAAAATCATTCAGCTGTGCTAACCCTGATTAAAGAACTGAACGCTTAACCTTATTTGGTTATAACATTCAAATCTTGAGTCTATGAAACTTTATCAAAACAGTCTTCAAGTAGACACTCAACCAAGTGCCTACATTCTTAAGCGTCCACAATATTTTGAGTACGAAATTTTTGAAGTCGAAAAAGACTTCAAGGTCTATTTAACCCCCCCCCCCCCTTCTAGACCCTTTCATATGCTACGGCGGCGACGCGGGTTAGGAGAGAGGGGTGGAAATTTCCATCTTTCTTTTGCTCTATGTTTATTGACACGCTAAAAGCTAACGTGCTATAATAGCAAGTGCACTAGTCGTGTGTAGTAATAAAAGTGGACGAAAAGTCCGGATTGTCGAACCACAAGGACTTGAATTCTAGTTTAAGATTTTATAACAACAAAGATCAAAACAATAAAGGCAAAATGAGTGTGAAATGCGTAAGATAAGAACAAGGTTGAACAAATGATTTAAAACAAAATAGAAAGGGAGACTAAGGCACATGCTAGGTTCAAATTGATCAATTATACTTATAAAGATTCTCGTTGAAGGATTACGCTTATATTGTTATGGTGAGAGCTCCGAGGATAGAGAATAACCGATGTCTCGCGTATAAACTCCTATACTTAGATGGTGATTTCCCAAATATTCCTATCCGGAAATCTAACCACTAAACATGCATTAACGTACTAGAGTTCACTCGATTTGAATCGAACAACTTCACCCGGGAATCTTTACCTATGTCTAGGGCAATTCCTCATTAGTTACGGGTCATGATGTGAATTTCTTGCACCCTAAGTCAATTTTCTCACGAAATATTAACCTAGGCATAAGATTCTAACATATAGTGATCAAGTATATGCAAGATAGGCAAAAACACAAATTCACATCACATAACAATATAAGAACAACCTTAACAATCATCTATTATAAGCATATATCACAATTTGGCCTTACATGGCCCTAGTCTTATGAATTTAGTTCATAATGAATAATATGAAAAACATAAATGAATTAATACACATGTTCATAGACATAATTGAAATGAAAAGCTATAAAAACTCCCTTAAAAGTGAATAATGATGAATCTTGAAGTTGAGCTTTCAATCCCCAAGCTCTTTTCCTTCCTCTAGTTTTCCCCTCCAAGAGTGATGAAGAATGGTGATGAATGGTGGACAAATCAGATTAGGGGCTGCCCCCCTCTCCTCTAAGAATCTGAAATTGATAGTGAATCATGAAGAGTATGGGTTCCCCCTCCTTTTATAGCCAAAATTCCACTAAAGTATGCATTAAGAATTCCCATTAAAGTTCCCCAATGAGAATTCCACCTAAGGTGATGCTTAAAGTTTGGCTTTTAAGATTCCAACCAGCTAAAAAATGCTAAACTTTCGGCCCTTAAGAATTCCACCAAGCATTACCATGTGAAAACTTCAACAAAACACATGCATGCTGCCATTTTCTTGCTTTCCATCGCAGTCTTAGTATTTTCCTCATAAAATTCTCCACAGATCTCCAAATTGGATGATTCAAGTCCCCATGTTCAGATACAACATAGATCTACAACTTTCCAGAAGGACATTTTGTCCAATTCAGTCTCTAAATATACCTAAATTACGTTTCAATATGGAGGTTGTTTCTGATTTGGCACCCATAAAGTAAATCTACCAAGAAACACACTTATGACAACCCCTCAACACATGTGCTGAATTATGGCCAAAAGTGATTCTTACCCATCATATAATGCTGGAATTTAGGCTGAAAAGGAGTAACATTCGGACTATCCATGCCTAGGCATGACTAGGAGGGCGTTGGGGCGTATCCTGGCACATGTACTTCTCTGTTCGGCGCAGCAATCGTATTTCCTTCACAATTATCTCTATAGACCTCCGATTTGGATGTTTCAAGTTCCCATTTGAAGCTAAGACATACATCTAAAACTTTGTAGAAGGAAACTTTGTCTAAGTCGGTCTCGAAATATACGGAATTATCGCTCGAATGTGGTAGGAGATGCATAAACCGCCTAGGTGTTGAAAAACATGCTTGAACTTGTTTTGTACATCGTTTTTCTTCCCTTTTCTTCATGTATTCTCATTTATTACCTGTATTCACTTAACACACCTATTAAATGCAAATGTGACATGATTTAAGCAATAAGTGAATCCAAATCATAAGAATTACGGTCTTAAAAACACGTAAAAACACCTCTTATCAACACCCCCAAACTTATCAATTGCTCGACCTCGAGCAATAAGAGCTATAAGGCAAGACCAACATCATTCAATGGGAGAAAACAAAACAACTAACTAACTCACTTTCGTGGAGTAAATGATTGCACTTAGCGGGTGCAACAAGCCTTTAAACCTTTGAGTTACCTCAAAGGACGAGTTATAGTCTCGTGAGGGTTTGCATACGATATACCCACAAAATCTAGCAAATTTTCAATCCCAACCGAATCAACACATCTCAATATGATCAACAAGAATGAATGGCATAAAATCAACCTTTAAAGTTCACAAATATATATATACATATCAACTACTTTTGCTCATGTGACACCAATACTTGAAACGACTCCCTAGGGTGTAGTGAAAAATAAATCTAGGGTATTATAGTCGAGAGGCATCCTTACCAAATTTTGGACATTAATCCCATATCTATCAACTTTTGATCAAACACAAGGCACAATAATTATAGATAATCTCATAGCCATTTAAATTTCATCATCTCAAATATTCAACATTCAATTCATATGGAATTTCCATTAAACTTCATTAAGGCTAGATCATGTGCAATGTTTTATTCCATTAGGCTTTCTATGACACCCATGTAACAAGTTTTAGATCAATGAATCCCAAACTAGATAGTTTTGGGGCATTAAGTGTAGAGACACTCCTAAGGACTTAATCACTCGAGTATCAAAGGCCACGAAATAAAACTAGATCTTTTAAACAATTCACTTCTTTTGGCTTGAGCATAGCTCAAATTAGCATAATAGTACAGTATATAGGTATGAAACTTTTCACCTCCGGTACGTATTAGCCTGACCACTTTTGGTCATACCAAAATTCAACCTTTTCAATTCATTGTTAGCATATAAAATTACTACTCAACTTATAACTTTATGAGAAATCTAAGTTAATATTTCTGGGAATAATTCCTTAAGTGTCTCAAGATGGTTATCCTCTCAACTCCTCTACCTTCGATTTAAGTGCATTGTGAATCATCTAAAGAATCAATTCTAGTCTAAGGTCTCCACGAGCAATTTCAAAGATATATATTCCATTAAATTCAAATTATTTCAAGAATTCATGCCATTTTTCCAAGTCAATCAATTTCAATGCATCAATTGGAAGGATTAAAAAATTTTCATGCTTGATTTTCTCCACAAAGAAGCATAAAAACATGATTTCAAACAAAATTTCCCCCAAAATTAAGCTAAAAATTAGGATTGCACCATCAAAGTTCAAAATAAGTACTCTTCTACCCCCAAACTTAAATCCAACATTGTCCCCAATGTTGTTACAACAAGCATACACAACGGTAAAAGAACACTTACAACTAAGGATGTTGAAAAACATCCTTAAACTTCCAATACATAATCCTATAACTTCTCCTCCTCTCGAGTAAAATGAGCATGGTCCAAACTTGCATCATATCTAACACTTCAACTTTTCAAACCATCAAGCATAAGAAAACATACATGCCAAAAGTGCATGTTTGAACACAACATAAAGAAACAAACTAAACAAAACAAAAACAAAATCAAAAAGAAAAACAAACTTACAAACTTGGGTTGCCTCCCAAGAAGCGCTCTTTTAAAGTCATTAGCTTGACTTTACCGAGTTATTTTAAGGCAGTTTCCGAATGAATGCCTTGTTCATTCTCCAATTCACTCTCGGGTATCGCTTCAACTTATGGCCATTGGTAGTGAAGGCTGGCCCATCATTTGTGCTACATACCATAGGTTGGGACCAAGCAATCATCCACTCCCGAATTTTTGTATGGTACCTCAACACCTCAATTACTCTTTCTTCCCCGTGCGTTGGGTGATGGTGTGAACTTTCTTCACCCATCACTTTGACATATGCGGAGTCCATGATGTAGGGATGTAGAAGATGATTGGTTCGTTTTTCCTGAAAGTGCTCAACACTAAAAGGGTCAAAAGCATCAATGTGTAAATACAAATCAAAATCAAGTGGATGCTCAAAAGCCTCATAGCTATCACAAATAACCATGTCATCTCCTACACTAAAGGACAACTTACCATCATCGGCATCAAATACCGATTCACTTGTGGTTAGGGGAGATGGTAAAGGAATGTCAACAACCTTAGAAAGGATAGGAGTCAAATGCTCATCATTGGAGGAATTTGCTTTCGAATTTTTCAACTTCCTTTCATTCAATGTCACGGTGTTGCATTCCTCCTTTTGATCTATCTCAATGGTACCAAGCAATGCCCATGGTACTTTCTCAGATATGTCGCTCGTTAGTTGCTTGAGTTGATGATTCATCTCCTTCATTTCACGCAATGCGTCCTTCATCATAAGGCGGAGCTCTCCAATGGAGTTATCACGTTGTTCCTCCAGCATAGGAATTCTTTCTTGGTAATGTTGTGGAAAGAACCCTTGTGCATAACATGCTTCAACGACGCTTTGCAGCCATAATTGATTCTCTGGTAGTGTCATATTTGGGAAATTGCTATCCTTTGCAAATTGAATGATGTTTTGCAGCCATAATTGATTCTCCGGAAGTGTCATATCTGGAAAATTGCTAGCCATTGCGAGGTAATCGTGCTACAAAAAAAATAGACAAAAAATAAATACATAAAACTTGCAATAAAATCAAAAATTAAAATTAAACAAGTCCCCGGCAACGGCGCCAAAAACTCGACACGCTAAAAGCTAACGTGCTATAATAGCAAGTGCACTAGTCGTGTGTAGTAATAAAAGTGGACGAAAAGTCCGGATTGTCGAACCACAAGGACTTGAATTCTAGTTTAAGATTTTATAACAACAAAGATCAAAACAATAAAGGTAAAATGAGTGTGAAATGCGTAAGATAAGAACAAGGTTGAACAAATGATTTAAAACAAAATAGAAAGGGAGACTAAGGCACATGCTAGGTTCAAATTGATCAATTATACTTATAAAGATTCTCGTTGAAGGATTACGCTTATATTGTTATGGTGAGAGCTCCGAGGATAGAGAATAACCGATGTCTCGCGTATAAACTCCTATACTTAGATCGTGATTTCCCAAATATTCCTATCCGGAAATCTAACCACTAAACATGCATTAACGTACTAGAGTTCACTCGATTTGAATCGAACAACTTCACCCGGGAATCTTTACCTATGTCTAGGGCAATTCCTCATTAGTTACGGGTCATGATGTGAATTTCTTGCACCCTAAGTCAATTTTCTCACGAAATATTAACCTAGGCATAAGATTCTAACATATAGTGATCAAGTATATGCAAGATAGGCAAAAACACAAATTCACATCACATAACAATATAAGAACAACCTTAACAATCATCTATTATAAGCATATATCACAATTTGGCCTTACATGGCCCTAGTCTTATGAATTTAGTTCATAATGAATAATATGAAAAACATAAATGAATTAATACACATGTTCATAGACATAATTGAAATGAAAAGCTATAAAAACTCCCTTAAAAGTGAATAATGATGAATCTTGAAGTTGAGCCTTCAATCCCCAAGCTCTTTTCCTTCCTCTAGTTTTCCCCTCCAAGAGTGATGAAGAATGGTGATGAATGGTGGAGAAATCAGATTAGGGGCTGCCCCCCTCTCCTCTAAGAATCTGAAATTGATAGTGAATCATGAAGAGTATGGGTTCCCCCTCCTTTTATAGCCAAAATTCCACTAAAGTATGCATTAAGAATTCCCATTAAAGTTCCCCAATGAGAATTCCACCTAAGGTGATGCTTAAAGTTTGGCTTTTAAGATTCCAACCAGCTAAAAAATGCTAAACTTTCGGCCCTTAAGAATTCCACCAAGCATTACCATGTGAAAACTTCAACAAAACACATGCATGCTGCCATTTTCTTGCTTTCCAGCGCAGTCTTAGTATTTTCCTCATAAAATTCTCCACAGATCTCGAAATCGGATGATTCAAGTCCCCATGTTCAAATACAACATAGATCTACAACTTTCCAGAAGGACATTTTGTCCAATTCAGTCTCTAAGTATACCTAAATTACGTTTCAATATGGAGGTTGTTTCTGATTTGGCACCCATAAAGTAAATCTTCCAAGAAACACACTTATGACAACCCTTCAACACATGTGCTGAATTATGGCCAAAAGTGATTCTTACCCATCATATAATGCTGGAATTTAGGCTGAAAAGGAGTAACATTCGGACTATCCATGCCTAGGCATGACTAGGAGGGCGTTGGGGCGTATCCTGGCACATGTACTTCTCTGTTCGGCGCAGCAATTGTATTTCCTTCACAATTATCTCTATAGACCTCCGATTTGGATGTTTCAAGTTCCCATTTGAAGCTAAGACATACATCTAAAACTTTGTAGAAGGAAACTTTGTCTAAGTCGGTCTCGAAATGTACGGAATTATCGCTCGAATGTGGTAGGAGATGCATAAACCGCCCAGGTGTTGAAAAACATGCTTGAACTTGTTTTGTACATCGTTTTTCTTCCCTTTTCTTCATGTATTCTCATTTATTACCTGTATTCACTTAACACACCTATTAAATGCAAATGTGACATGATTTAAGCAATAAGTGAATTCAAATCATAAGAATTACGGTCTTAAAAACCCGTAAAAACACCTCTTATCATTTATTTCTTAGAGTCAGATTCTAAAGTGACTGAGAGTTGGAGTTATTTTATTGGCTAACAACTACTGGGGTTTTTAAATAAAACCCCAATCTAACTAACAGAGAAGGGGGACGACCGCTAAGCCCATTTGGAATGGACTTTTGGGCTTTCTTCCATCTTAGCCCATGTGTAATTAATTAAGTCCAAGTTCAAATCAATTTGACTTTAATTAATTACTTTAATTTGATTAAACTTTATCCAATTAATTTAATTCAACTTATAAATTAATTTTCAATTAATTCAACTTATGAATTAATGATTTAATTAATGTATTTAATCTAATTAAACATCCTTAATTAATCATGTCATCCAATTTTGTTAGTTATTCACATCCAATGTGAATTTACCAAAATATCCTTCGCATCGAAAATTATTCTTTTTCTTCACATGGCCCAATTCTCTAGACTCGATTCAATTGGCATTGGAGGATACCAAAGGATAAGGTTGTCACCTACCTACTAGCGTGAAACCAAATCGTAACATAATTGATACGAGATGAATACATCATCACGAACCTTAATTACAATTGCCATATGCGTATAAACTCTTCATCGATGTGACCCGATCAAGTAAGAGCCATGGGATGTCAAACTCATAGAACTTAATACTGTACTTTTTAATCATAATAATGTGAAATTACCAAACTACCCTCAGCGACTATCACTAGCTAGTTTATATGCTTTGGCCAAAGAGTTATAATATTAATTACTTATGATTGTATAGGTCACATACTCGTTCACTATCGAGACAGTGAATTCCACTGTGGAAGTTATATTAAAATACCGAATGCATCATTTGAATCGTACTTCAAGATCAAACCTATTAGGTCATACGGGTCTAATTACTCTGGTAATAGGTCCAATACTATAAACACATTATAAATAACCCCTCAGGTCAAAAGTCCACACATAATATCGCAATCTTAATCTCAATCATTGATTGTCAAAGAGTAAATACCCATGTGATCAGATTAATGCGAGTCGAGTTCAAATGTCCTAATTCCATTAATCATATTCATCACATAGGTTCCCATATCAAATCTGTGTTCGGCTGGAACTCCTTGTATAAAAATCCCTTAACTCGCGAACCAATATTGAGAGATTAAGTACCTGATTCTTCCAGTGCCTCCTCTTATCCATATAAGAGGTGGAAAGTTTATCTTCAAATCTCAAGGACTATTGTTCAATTCAATAAAATGGCAGTGAGATTTAGATGAACAAAACCAATGAACCTTTATTCTATAAATAGAAACATAATAGTTTGTATAAATTAACTTATATGCCTTAGTCAATCTAATTCCTCATTGGCATTAAGCGAATATACCTAACATGATGAACAAATTGAATTCAAGCCAAATTTTGACAAAAAGGACCGTCTGCCCAAGTACAGAATATTGGAATATTTTTGCTGCAAATTTATTGAGCTCCGAGTTAAAACCTTCAATAAGGTCACTCTTCAATAGTTTTTAATGATGATAACATCCTGAAAGGTAACCTGGAGTGCTTATGTATTCGGACGATTTAGGGATTATTTAGAAATAGTGAACAAGACCTATGACATCGTGCTAAGTGATCTATTGTTCAGATCAAACTGTGTTAATTCGGTGGGACAACCATTGGCCAAAGCAAAGTTTTCGGGGCCGAGGATCTTGAAAAATCTCCTCAATTCGCCCAAGGTCGGTGGAGTGGAAAAGCCTCTTTCCGAGTGTCAACAAACCATTCGGGAAGATTCTGAAAAAGAGGCTGAGCGTCTAGCCAAAGAAGTAGTGAGACGTTCGACTGTTATAAAGAAGATAGCTCCTAGAAAGCCCGAGACTGAAAAAATCTCCTATCTATGATGATGAAGAAACTGATGAGGATGTGGAAGATCGTGCTCCACTAGTCAAGCGCAGGAAGCTTGCCTCCAGTACCAGATCCATCACGTTTGAGGATGAGGCACCCGTTCCTGACGCTTAGGCTGAAGCGTCAAAACAAATAGATGGGGTAGATGTCAAGAAAATATTCATGAAACCCCGAGGCTCAAGTAAAAGACCTTCAGAGCCAGAGAAGCCTGAGACTGCTGAATCAAGCGTTCAGAGTCTAGAAACACCTACAGTTGGTACATGTTCTCAGGGTAAGTTTCTTTCTTCCCGTGGTGTTTCTTTTCCTATATCTGTAGAAGATCCTGCTTTTATAGATAATATATCTTATGCTACAGCTTTAATTACAGATGATAATCAAGCACCAGTTGACATCTATCTCGACGTTGATCTTGCGGAAGTGGTGAGCATTGTCAAAGATGTTGAAGCATAGGCACTTTTTGAAAGTCAGAGTGTCTTTTTGGACGCTGAGAGACCTACTACTGATGGGTCCAACCACCACCTTCCAAAGAGGTTATAGCAGAGCCACTCTTAGAAACTACGAGTGTTGCTGAGGATGCTGGGAAACCTATTGTTTTTAAAAATCTCCAAAACCCTTTAACTTCTTCAAACTAGATCCGATAAAGACAATTGATCACACGATCAATTGTATGCCACCTATTTCTAAAAAATATTTTGTTAAATCATACTATAATGAAGATCGATGTGCTATAGCTGAGAATGAAATAGAGAGTATTATTCTTCGAGACGTATTCCAGTGCCAAGTTATCACTAGAACAAAACTCACCGATGCTGAGCGTGAGTACTGTCTTAAACTCATTGAAGTAGATCAGATAGAGTCTGTTCCTGAATCGGTATCTGCCATAGAGAAGCCAATAAATAAGAAATTTACTATAGCAGACGCTGAGGTCGAATAATTTAACACTACAGGGCATTCTAAGCCCTCAAGCCTAGCACCGAGGAACATGAAGATAGAGTTCTATGAACGTCTTCCTGTGGAGTATTTAAATCCATCATAGGAACTGCTGAACGATGAGCGATACTCACACTTCCCAGAAGAGGTGCACAGTACCATGAACCGAGTCTCAGCTAACCCTCTCCACTTATGGAAGAATAAGAACGTATCATTCGATGATCGAGTACCGTCAATTAAAGACTTGATCAAAGAAGAAGCTGATGACTTTCTTCAATGCGTTTGGAACGCAAATTACCAGGCTGACAAGTACAAATTTAAAGCTATTCGGGACATTCATCGTGAAGGAATAAAAGCCATCCACAACGTTGGGATGAATTTCTTCCTTAATGAAGAGGTATGGACAGAGACTTATGTGGGTCATAAGTATTCATGTCAAGATTTAATGAATGCCCCACACCTATTTGGCATAGGCATGCATGACAAGAAGCATCAATTTGCCAGGTATTGCCTGAGGAAGCGCGAAATACAAGTAGGACTGCTGGATAAATTGCCAAGCATTAGAAGGGATGTTGAGACATTCCTGCGATAAGCGTTACAGAGGATTTTCGATACTCTTCTTACATTTTGTGGCAAAGCGTCTACTAGTGGTGTGACCAAACCCAATGATCTTTGTACTTCATATGATCACCAGGATGACAATATCAAGACTCATCAAGCTTTTATCTTCTAGGAAGCATTTTGCTCATATTTCCACAAATAATCTGAGCAAGATACACTGCCCCCGGATCAATCCATTTAGAGGATATTCTTTTCTCCCATCTATCAAAATAGAATTGAGCGAGCATTACAACTTTGTTACATCTCTTGAGAGAAATCAAGAAATCGCTCAGGCCGTCCGTCCTTATTTACAAGAGTACTACAGGCTTTACATGGCAGTAGTCGATTGCCCTCTTCTACCAGGCAACCGACTTATTGCTTTCTCTCTGGATTATCGCCTAGATGTTTTTTTCTTCATTCCAAAGGCGATGTCAAGGCTAAGTCCAAATCATGTTTCGCACATCATTGGTTCAATGTGGGTTAGAGCAGTAGATCATCCTCTCCGTACTTTTGTAGAAAGCACTTTCATGCCCGAGCACAGACTCTTGGAATGTCTAAACAATTCTACAGACCCATACTCCTCTCTTCCTTTAGCAAAATTGAAATTTTAGTTTGATAAGCTTCTCCAATTCAGACATTGCCAATGGAAGATGCCTATCCAATGATAGAAGAAGTCCCATCCACTGATATTATTGCAAATAACTCTCAGATTAACTCAAACCCAACTCAGAGCGTCCCTATGGACCAGTCTCTCAAGCGCCTGGTGTGGCCGAAGTGGTTAAACCACTAACAGAAACTGAGGAATTAACTCTCCCTAATGCTAAACCTGAGCATGCAACAGAAGTAATTAAAGTGTCTGCCCAATAAGATAAGCTTGACGTTGATATTACAGAAGTTGCAGAGTTTGCCGAAGTGTCAGATAAAGCGCCTGACAAAGCGTTCGACAAGGAAAATCTCACCTCCCTTGAATCCCTCAAATCTCACCTTCCTAGTGGTCAAGAGTTTACTCCTATCTTGAGAGATGCATTGCAAGAAGTTCGAGATCATGCTGAAAATAGTGCCAATGCTCTCCACTATATTCAAGAAGATCTTCAGAAGATTGAGTCACAGAGTGTGAACTCCCATATCATTCATATGATCTCTTTTATAGTTCCTATCTTTTATGGTTCCAAACTAGGAAAAAAGAGGATTGGAGTTCCTCAGTTTATAATTCTATGACATGGAAGAAAGATAGAAGTTTGTATCAAACTAGGAAACAAGACAAAGAAGAGTCCCAAACCTTCCAAAAACTGCTCTATTTTTTTCGTCAGATGTTTTAGCCACAACTGTCGATCCTTAAGCCTCGGCTACCAGATTGACGACAACCATTTAGCCATGGCTTAGGGATCGGTAGCCGTGGTTAAAAGTGCTGGTGCAAAAAGAGAGTTAGTTTTTGCAAATTTTAGCAGGTTTGAGTCCTAGTTTGATTAGAATTATTTCCTGTTGCGTTTAGGAATTATTCTAAACTATTACCGTTGTCAATTAGGATTGGTTTCCTAATTTGTAAGGGCTTTGGCTTCTTCACTATTATAAATAGTAGAACTCGATTTTTAATTCATTGACATACTCGATTCATTCTTCAGAAATAAAGATGTAGTCTAGGTGTTGCCTCGTGGATGTAGGCAAGTTATGCTGCACCACATTAAATCCTCGTGTTGCTCATCTTTCATATTTAGGCATAGATTTTTAGATTTGTTGATTATTTCTTCGTGCTTTAATACAAATTACAAATTGAGTTCTACTATTTATAATAGTGAAGAAGCCTAAACCCTAAAAAATTAGAAAACTAATCCTAATTGACAAAGGTAATAATTTCTAAACACAATAGGAAACAATTCTAGTCAAACTAGGGTTGAAATCTACCAAAATCCGCCAAACCTCCCTGTCTTTTTCCTCCAACTATTTTATCCACGGCTACCAATCCCTAAGCTGCGGCTAAACGGTCGTGGTCAATCTGGTAGACGTGGCTTTAAGGCTGGTAGCCACGGCTACAAGACTTTGTTCTCGTTCAGTGCATTCTGCTTTGGTAGCCGTGTGATAAGAAGTATTTTTACGTGTTTTTAAGCCCGTAATTCTTATGATTTGGATTCACTTATTGCCTAAATCATGTCACATTTGCATTTAATAGGTGTGTTAAGTGAATACAGGTAATAAATGAGAGTACATGAAGAAAAGGGAAGAAAAACGATATACAAAACAAGTTCAAACATGTTTTTCAACACCTAGGCGGTTTATGCATCTCCTATCACATTCGAGCGATATTTCCGTACATTTCGAGACTGAATTAGACAAAGTTTCCTTCTACAAAATTTTAGATGTATGTTTTAGCTTCAAATGGGAACTTGAAACATCCAAATCGAAGGTCTATAGAGAGAATTGTGAAGGAAATACGATTGCTGCGCCGAACAGAGAAGTACATGTGCCAGGATACACCCCAGCGCCCTCCTAGTCATGCCTAGGCATGGATAGTCCGAATGTTACTCCTTTTCAGCCTAAATTCCAGCATTATATGATGGGTAAGAATCACTTTTGGCCATAATTCAGGACATGTGTTGAGGGGTTGTCATAAGTGTGTTTCTTGGTAGATTTACTTTATGGGCGCCAAATCAGAAACAACCTCCATGTTGAAACGTAATTTAGGTATACATAGAAACCGAATTGGACAAAATGTCCTTCTGGAAAGTTGTAGATCTATGTTTTATCTACACATGGGGACTTGAATCATCCAATTTAGAGATCTGTGGAGAAGGTTATGAGGAAAATACTAAGACTGCGCTGGAAAGCAAGAAAATGGCAGCATGCATGTGTTTTGTTGAAGTTTTCACATGGTTATGCTTGGTGGAATGCTTAAGGGCCAAAAGTTCAGTATTTTTTTAGCTGGTTGGAACCTTAAAAGCCAAACTTTAAGCATCACCTTAGGTGGAATTCTCATTGGGGAACTTTAATGGAAATTCTTAATGCATACTTTAGTGGAATTTTGGCTATAAAAGGAGGGGGAACCCATACTCTTCATTATTCACTATCAATTTCAGATTTTTGGAGGAGAGGGGGGCAGCCCCTAATCTGATTTCTCCACCATTCATCACCATTCTTCATCACTCTTGGAGGGGAAAACTAGAGGAAGGAAAAGAGCTTGGGGATTGAAGGCTCAACTTCAAGATCCATCATCATTCACCATTTAGGGAGTTTTTAAGAGCTTTTCATTTCATTTATGTCTATGAATATTCCTCTTATGTCTTTTATGCTTTCAATTATGAACTAAATTCGTAAGACTAGGGCCATGTAAGGCCAAATTGTGATATATGCTTACAATAGATGATTGTTGAGGTTGTTCTTATATTGTTATGTGATGTGAATTGTGTTTTTGTCTATCTTGCATATACTTGATAACTATATGTTAGAATCTTATGCCTAGGTTAATATTTCGGGAGAAAATTGACTTAGGGTGCAAGAAATTCACATCATGACCCGCAACTAATGAGGAATTGCCCTAGACATAGGTAAAGATTCCCGGGTGAAGTCGTTCGATTCAAATCGAGTGAACTCTCGTACATTAATGCATGTTTAGTGGTTAGATTTCCGGATAGGGATATTTGGGAAATCACGATCTAAGTATAGGAGTTTATACACGAGACATCGGTTATTCTCTACCTTAGGAGTTTTCACCATAACAATATAAGAGTAATGCTACATCAAGAGCCTTTACAAGTATATTTGATCAATTTGGACCTAGCATGTGTTAGGGATTGTGCCCTAAAAAATCCAATTATATGAAACGTTTATATTTCGTTTGTGAAATTGATCTTTATTAATTTTGTTGCAAGTTATGAGTATTATATAAATTGCACTATGAGATAGACGTAGTCCAATATAATATATGATAATCCAAGTGGAAGTGTTGTTCCATGAAAAGATTTGGGTTATATGTGTCATATATTATTCTAAATGGGTTGTAGTCGGTGATAAGAATGGACGTCTTATCTGCTAAAGGCTATAATATACTATATTCGATGATTTGTCTTAATCATGGGAATGAGGATTCCATATATAGTATATTCGTGTAAATCAATGGGATTGAAACACTGAACCAGACCAATTAAGTTATTTAATTTTGGCTACTATCGAGAATAAATAATTTGAACAACAACTCTAAATCCTATGATTGTCGTGGACTAATGCATCTAGTGTATATTACTTTGATGTATTCAGAAGTGAGGTCTTCGGTGGCCAATATACTTTATACATTGAGTAATTGCATGAAATGTGATTATGAAGGACATTCATAAGGAATCTATAATCTCCATGAGAGATAAGAAATATTCCCTTTAATGGATTTGCAATGTTCAACTATTCTACAACTTTGGCCAAAGTATTTCATGTGAAGTGTCACTGAAATTAAACGAAAAATAAGTTTTCATATGAAAAGTTGACAATGAGCAAATCGGCATTTTAGGATAAGTGGTGAAGAATAAAAGAATAGTACATCGATTTTATTTCTTCGCGAATATTTCAATAGAGGAGTTAGTTGTAATATTCTTAAGTACGAGAATTCTTGAGTAATTTAATTAATTCTAAAGTGCAACAATATTTATTTAGTGGACTTAAATATTGTTAAGTGGTAATCAAATATTACCATGCGATGGTAATTCGATTTGACCCATTTGAAGCTAGAATTAATTTTTCCCTAAGGTCTCTTCGCAAGTCTCGAAAAGAAACCCGATAAAATACTAAAGTATCCATTGGATGGATAGTTTGAACTTAGATGAAAAACTATGTGGGAAATATCTTTAAAGAAAGATATTTAAATTAAATTTAAATTAATTTCAAAAAAAAAAAAAGGCTGCAGGCGCGTGGCAACACGCGCGCGTGACAGCCAGCGCCTGTACTACACGCGCCCTCGGCAGCTGGGCATCATCCTCGGCAGATTGTGCTGTGGAGCTTGGCCCTTGTGCATGTGCATGGCTTGATCTTGTGCCTTGGCCTTACCTTATATCTTTGTAAATTCAAGTGTATTCACTTTGTCCCACATTGAAAGAATATTGAAGGTTTTTCATCAATTAACCTCTATAAATAGAGGATTAATAGTTCAATGTTGATAAAGCAAAAATCTTGCAAAGAAATTTTCTAAGTATTTGGAAAATATAATTGCAAGTATAGAGTTTCTTTTTAAGAAATTTTATTTTAGTAATTTTATTTTGGGAGCCCACTCTCCCGGGTTTAAAGCGAGGCTCTGCGAAGAAGGCTTTGCAGTTCGAGAGCTCGGTCTCCTCTGACAAGAAGGAGGTGTTTTGTTGCGGTGCTTTCTACCGGCTCGGTTCAATCTTCGGAGAAAGGTTGTATTATTTTGTTTATTTTAATTATTGATTTTATTTCTATAGCATGCAATTAATTAATTAGTTTGAATTAAATTGTTTAATTAGTTAGTTAGTTTTTTAATTGTTAGCTATAGTTAATCAATAATTATTAATTAAATTGTTTAATTAGTTATTCATTATCCATAGTATGTATGATTTAAATTTTTTAATGTCATGCATGTACGCGATACAGCTAGACTCTTTAATTTAATTCCGCTGCGTACCAATTTTGGGGTTATTTTCGAAATGATTTCCCAACAGCATGTACCTTAGTCTCCCTTTATAATTGGTTTTAATTCATTTGCATAACCTTGTTCTTATTGTACACGTTTTTACATTTAAGTTACTTTTATTGTAGTTGTTTTTTGTATAAAATCATAAACTAGAATTCAAGTCTCCGTGGTTCGACAACCCGGACTTTTCGTCCACACTTATTACTACACACGACTAGTGCACTTGCTATCATAGCACGTTAGCTTTTAGCGTGTCACCGTGGCTATTCTCACTTGTAGTCGCGGCTATCACACCTATTCCTAGTCAATCCACTTCATTCGACCCTTTCACGACCCCGGATCTTCCCATTCTATCTCGTCTTCATCTTGGCTCTATTTGGCTTCATTTTTCAGCTCTCAGTCCTATTTTTTATTCGACTCCACTATATCCCAACGGCCTTGCCCATTTTCGATCATTGAGAACATTATTCCATTGGGCAGACAACCCCACTAATCACTCATCATGATTTATGGGCCATTAATGTATCTCAAGCTTGGCAGCGTAGACACAATAGTTGTAACCTTCCCAACAATGGTCAAAGCGATACTACAAAGTAATGAGCATGCCTTTTACTGGTAGACCCCAAAGATAAGTGGCTCAAGTACTTGGCCATTCCAAACCGATCCGCCAGCAACAAGTGGCGCAGACTGCATAAAATATGTAAAAAAATAAATGTTTTTAACTATTCAGCTGGAAGCCAACACAAGCCTTCGTCAATTAGAGTTGTTTAAACTGTTTGATTATGTGCATGAGTTCATTGTCAATGAGCAAGTTGTGGGTATCACTAGGGTTGCTTTCTTGACAATGCTTGACATGACATCCAACACTCTCTTCTTGCTTGATTTTTCTAGATACAATATGAACACGTCTCAAGAATTGCATGAAATAGTGTGTGGGGGATGGCAGTCTGGAAATTCACAACCTTACCCCCAATCTTCACGTAGGGCAACTCAAAGAATCCATTATTCATATATATTGCATAGTTCTCTTCACTATATCTTCCTTTCTATATTTCGCAAGAATACCGTTCAAATATAGTTGTTGTAAAACATCAAATCCTGATAAGATTTTAGTTGCAATTGTAAGGAATATAAGCACTAAATGATCTAAATATGTACAAAAACATAATTTGACATAAAGATCTTGGTGCCCAAAATTAACTTAGGATCTAACCTTCAGCCATTGATGCTATCGAAATTTATGTTGAAGATTAGTGGGTCCAAACCATAGGCAAACTCTAGTGATGGTGTAATTCTTGATATGAGAATATTAGGCTTGAGGACCTGAAGGACCAAGAGACCCTTTATATAGACATCTTCCCATCAATGATATTATGGTAATAATTCTTAGTTACCAAAAATATGGGTGACAATCAATCAAAGATTGATCCCAATCACATCTTTGATTGATCACAATCTCTCCTATTTGGTAATCCAAGATTGAGGACAAATGTCTCTAATATGTTTGTGATTTTACACATGTGTATATGAAGAGGAATATTAGAACCATAATTAGTTTATTGGCTAAAATAACCAACATTCTCCAACTTGGTTCATATATTTCTCTTGATATGGTACTCAAAGTCCATAATATTGTATGTCGGTCCCAAGTGGCATACAAAAATGGTCTAGAAGGGGAGGGGGTTGAATAGACCCTGAAATGTTCTTCGACTTCAAAATTTTTTGTGCCTCTTAAATATTTCGAATGTTTCGAAAGCAAAGAACTAGGTTAAGCGCTAGGATAAAGATAACTTAAAGTTAGTGATGTAAAAATTACCAAAGTAGGGTAAAGCTTAGATCACTTAATTAGGGTCAGCACAGCGGAAATAATTTTGATGCTTAGCATTTGATTTCTCAATTAGTCGCTTACTGATTTTAATGCTTTTAAACAATGATATGCAAATAACAAGGAAAACAATAAAATAGTAAAGTAAATAACACAAGATATGAAAGGTTCACTGGGTGGTGTAATCCTAGCTACTTTCTTCTTCTCCTTTTCACTTGGAATAAATTCACTAGATGATGATCAAAGTCTTCACACAGAGGACTTCTACAAATGATGAATAAACACGACGACGATCCTGAGCTTCTTGATCGTACAGACTTCAGCTCCACTTAGATCTCTTCAACAAGCTTCTCTCACTTAGAAATACTACTTGAACACAATTTTTCTTCACACTAATGAAAGAGGTTGGAGAGTTTTGTCACTAGGGTTAGTTTGAGTTTTGGAGTTCACACAACTTGGAATATCTTAATAATAGTAAGGTTTCCTCTATGGAAGATGTTTGAGATATCTATAACTTTCTTTGGAATATATGAAAAGCTCGAAAGATTTGGATATGGAGATTTAAAGCTTTTCTTAGAAGGATTTCAGCAAAAGTTTGGATGTATTTTCTTGTGTATATGCGTGTGTAATTAGGATTTTCTGAAAGGTACTATTTATAGACTTTTCTTGGAATTTGTCCATTGGACACATGTTGGAGCTCTTTTTTCTGACATTCCTCAATTTCTGCTGCACGGATTGGATGTGACAGACTTTGAACTCTGATAGTCTAGCCAATGGTGGCTAGTCCGTACGTCAATGTCCTTATCACATTTAATGCTCTTATCAGTCATTTAATGCATTTGAATTTATTTTCTGTCGGAAATAAATGCCCGTTATTGATTGCATTTAATTCTTTAATGACTTTGGAATTTATATCAGGTAAATCTGATCTCTTGATCGCTTGGTTGCTTAGATGCTGATTCATGACTCCTAAAATGTCTTTAGCGTATGACATCGCTTAAGACAATTTTCATCTTCACTTGACTTCAGACGCTAATCTTCAATTTCATCTTTGACAGACTCACTAGAAATCTATCAGTGACTTGGTATCCAATCCTTAGTCTTAAATCTATAAAGACAAAAATACAAGCCTACAAAATAGTAAACTTTCAAACGCTTATACAGATTTTCTATGAAAGTATAAACTTACATTCTTTTGGGGTCTAACGTAAATCCTATCTTGTCATCATCAAAACATCTAACATGAAATTTCCTAACAATTTTCCCCTTTTGATGATCTCAAGATTTTAACTATTTTATAATTTAAGAGTTAGATAAAATCCAAAAAATGTTATAAGTTAACGTTTAGAAAGTTCGTTAAGTTAGCTAAGTTAGATTAACTTCAACAAGATATTTCAGCATTCAATCATTCATTGATATATTTAAACTTTGAAAGCATACAATGATTGTACTAAAAAAATAAAGAAAGCAAAAGAAGATACAAAAACATAAAACATATTAAGCGATTATCTTCTTCGTTGTCGCTTAGCTTCTGCTTCTCTTTGCTCTAATTGATAGATTTCTTTTACCAAATCTATATGAACTCTATTGATGTTTCATGGGCACTTTTGTTAAGTTGTAGTAACCTCTCAACCCAATCTCTAGGTTGAATGCCAAGCGTCCTGATAAGATCGTGATAAAGATCTTGGATCTTATCATTTGAAGGCTTCTGTCTGAGTGGTGTTCTTAGAGGACCATCATATGGGTGAAAACCCATGCCTTCTAGAAACTCAACATCCAAGTTAGGTAGCCTATGCCTTCACCAATTTTTGTTATTTTCTTTGGATTCTGTAGTGTCTTTGGCTTTTGGCATTTCTTCCCCCTTCTTGACATTATCAAGAGATGCGCTGGTTTTGGCCATTTCGCGATGGGGGTGTTTAACTTCTTCGACCAGAAGAGCAACTTGCTCAATGACTGAACTTGATTGATTGTGTCTCTAGGTATCCGCGGATGCATTCTGAGCTACCGAACGGTTGAAATTCTCAGAGATTTCAATGCTCAGGGGAACCATTTTATCAAGCACTTTGACTGTGCATGCATTGGCTTGATTTCAAATATTAGTGATTCTTGTTGAATTTACCCTACTGAGCACTTTAGCAGATTGGTTTTCCAGTCGAGAACATGAACCCTGAATTTAAATGAGAGAATTTCTGACCGCTTGTTTGAAGTCTTTAGTTTCGTGGTCACTCTCAAAGTGGGATGAGCTGTCGCCGGAAGAGGAACGCTCTGAAGGAGGAAAAGATTCTTTAGATGAAATTGGGGTCTTTCTTCGAGCAAGATCTCAGATGATTGGTTCCTTGGGTTCTTCAATTTCAGTGACCTCAGCAGTTGCTTTGTCTATTGACATTGTTTCTTCATCAATTTCTTTAACCTGGACATCTAGTGGTGCTTTGCCAGCTGGAACGCTTGGAATATCAGTCATCACTGCGTCTTCCACAACTGGAATTGGATCCACTTGCATTTTTGTGAATTATACAGAAAGAAAAGGTTTATCAATAGGGATGAACCAAATTGGACCAATTGCTTCTAGAACATGTCTTGGACTTAGGTAGAAGGATTTCGGGATAAAGAAAAGAGCGTCTTTGCACTGCTTGGTGCTAAACGCTAGATCATCGTCTTCTGTGATCTCTACACGAAATATATAACATTTGAAGAAGTCTATCAAATAAGGCA
This sequence comes from Buddleja alternifolia, assembly GCA_019426215.1. Lineage (NCBI taxonomy): Eukaryota > Viridiplantae > Streptophyta > Magnoliopsida > Lamiales > Scrophulariaceae > Buddleja > Buddleja alternifolia. The sequence continues at coordinate 25,729,896 of CM033397.1, read as the reverse complement.
TCAGCGCGTAACTAGCACTTGATCGACTGGCTATATTAAAGAATTGATTTTAGCCACTCGAATGTTATGTTTAGCAAAAAGACTCGGAAGCACGGAGTAGACTCTGAACTCATTAAAATCAAAATGTTCATTGGAGGTTATGTCCAATGATTTAGCATTATCGAGAACTGCCTTGTCTGTCCGGTGATCTTTCTCATTCTCATGAGTCAACCCTATGTGAGTTGTACTTGGCACTAGGGTAGCATCATGCTTACTAGGGGAGGTATCTTCATTTAGGTCAAATTTACTGCCTCTGATAAACTTTTGAAGCTCCACCCTTATGTGTCGCTCAATGCCTTTCCAATAATATGGGAAATCGCTGATACGACCCACTAGTCCTAAGCGTTGCTAGAGAAGAAAGACAGAAACTCCTTTATCTGTACTGGATCCCAAATTCAAAAAGTGATGGGCATCGGATCATTTCTTCCAGTGTATGGAAGTGCAACACATACTCTTCATCCCATCTGGTTGTATCAAGCAACCAGCGTCTCTCGAGTTTCTCATCCATAAGTCTGTATTTCTTGGCTTTGACTAACTTTTTGAATTTAGCTCTGTCATCATCATAGTCATCAGCCCAGACTCTAGAGAGATACTCTCTTGCTTCATCTTCTACCCAGGAGTTAATGTGATTAGGACGCTCAGCCACAACTGGTCAATTTCTCTTCCAAAGCTTTAAAGAGCGAGGAGAGAGAGCATTTTGCGGGGATCTAACAGTCTTTGGATTGGCTGAGTACCCAATTGCATTTAGCATATCTTCATCGGGGTTCTTGAGCCATCCGAAAATGTTAGGATTTTTTAAAACAATCTTATTCTGGCGAAGAGGATAGAACACCTCTGTAGAATGGACAGTAAGATTAAACGAGCCGCTTCAAAGTCAGCGAGATTATGAGTAGGACGCCGAATACATTTCAAACGATATTTCAGACGCTTTTTAGTATAGAGGCCCAGATCCGCCAGCGTCTCGAACACTTCTTATTTCTTGGTGTATGAAAGAAGACGGTTGTGGAGAGTTTCTTGAATTTCTTTCTCCATGACAACCATTTGAGCAGTGTTATGTTCTTTATAAGCATAACAGAATTCAACTTCGGAGCCTTTTGAAAAGAAATGGATAACATGAGGAAGAGCAGCAGTTGGTGTCAGGATAATTGGGGCCACTTCTGTCGAGCACTCAGCATTCACAGTAGTGTCCCTGGCTGGAGAGATTTCAGCGTTAGGGAGGACTTGTGCAAATTCTTTTACAATATCCACGACAGATGTCATATCAACATCTAACTCCATTTCAACCTCTAGTGGGAAGGTTGCCTCAGCGACAGCTAGAATTGGAGCTAAAACAGGAAAGTGTTTGAGAAAATAAATAAAAATTTCTACTAAGTAGAAATAACACTTGAAGAAATAAACGCTTAGCCTGAGGACTTTCTTTGGCCTCAGTTGCTTAGGCTTCAGGAACAGATTGTTCCGCTGCCTCGGGCTCCATCGATACGTCTTCATCAAGATTGATGAGAGTGTCGAGAGGAGTAGTGAAGATGGGAAGATTCTGTGTAGCTAGGACATTGATTACGACTTTCACTCCCTCTAGGCTACGAGCTAAATTTTTTTTATCCTAGTGTTAGACAAAAGAACTTACAAAGGAAAGGATAATGTACATTGTATTTTTACAAGTACTTACCCTGATCACTAATCTCATTAGCATCTGAAGGTGGATTAGCTTCAAGCTCTGAGATATTTTCAGGAGATGGGGAAGCACTTGTTGATTCCTTTTTGTGTAAAAGATGGAGTCCACCTGCATGCTAGTGGCACAACGCCTTCAACCTCTTCTTCTTCTTTCTCGGTTTCAAGAGAAAGTTCAAACTCAGAAGGCGGAGAAGGGGATTTTTGATGAGAAGGAGTTTTCTGATTTTTCTCCTTCTTCGACTTCTTGGATGGCTCAGTGACAGTCTTTGAAGCTTTCCTCTTAGGTCACTTGATGACCTATTCCTTAGGCTCATTCGATGAGGAAGTTGATTGCTCCTCATCGTCACCTTGAAGTCTCGTTTCACCGGCGAGTCGCTCTTTTTTTCTTTCAGTATCAGTGCACCACCCCATCGCTTAGGGTTTAGCAATTCTTCGATCATCTTATTCACATAAAATTTGAACGCTGGGACCTTGGTTCCTGCGGAGTTAACAAATCCAAAAGGGCTCAATAGGAAACTAAGCGTTATTCCATAAGGCTTTGGATTTACCGACTTCTGCAGCACAACCTCAAAACTATTAAATACATATAATGCCCAGTTGATCTTCATCCTCATCAGGATTGTGATTATCATATTGTACTGGAGATGGGAGATTTTCTCAAAAAAACCTTTTCTACACTCCACCATCTTGGCGCACGAATCCACAAGGATGGCGTATTCACCCTTTATATCATTTTTCTTGAAGTTTGGCTTATACGCAGCTTCAATGTTTGCCTTCTTGATTCTCTCCCAGACTCTTATTGTATCACCCATTTTTAATTCTTCAACTTGGCAACCTTCAGTTGACAGTTTCAAAAAAATAGCCAGAAGTTGAGGAGTAAGAACGAAGGGTTTTGGATCAAAGAGAAAAACGCAAGAAATGGAATTGCCATCGTTAGAAATGATGGCATTCTCAAAGAAGAATTTGAGTTCGTCTGATTGAATCATAGAATGGGAAATAAGAAGAGTTCTAAGTCCAGATTCTTCAATGAGATGAAGAATTTCTCTCATCGGGAAGTTTTGGTTGTCCAAAAGATACTCCCAATTGGCCAAGAAACTTGCGGTTACGGCCGTTGGTTTATTTGTTCTGGACTTGGAAAGGTTTCCTGCAGCAGAATTGGAAGTTTTTAAAGATTTTGGTGGCACCATGGTTGAAAAAGTTTTAAGCTTTAAAGAGAAAAGGAAGAGTATTTTTTCCTTGGGAAATTTTAGCACAGAAAAAAAATGAAAGTAGTGAATAACCTCTGTAAAATTTTGATATTTATATGAAATGGAAAAAAGAAACCGCTTGAATGCTCAGATAATGACCATGCGGAATAGATATTAAATTTGTGATGTTTAATCATAAAAGCGGATGTGAAATAGGCGATATATTGGGTAATTGCATATGGTAAAAACAAAAATAAAGAAATTTTAAGTTCGTGGTTACTTTTTCAAAACGTTTGAAATTTTTGAAATTTTCAGCATGTATTGCACGCGGATATTGATACATTGACACGTGCCCAGGCATGCACAGACACTGAACCGCCTACTTAGATAGTACAATTAACCGCCAGTTCGATTTGATAGAAGCGCGTTAGAAGTGATCAAAATGGAATCTTTTGCACTTATCCACATGTTACCTTTTAGCGATGAAAAAATAGTGCATAAATTTCAAAATTATTTACTCAACGTCAAAAGGGAATAATTTTAATGTTTGAGTTTTCTTTAAAAAGAAACAATTTATTCGCTTGAGAAATAAAACTTTCGTTTTTATTAGCGATCAATCTTACATGCATAAAAGTAAACGCTGATGATCAGTGTATAACATTTTGAAAATCAATTTTGATCATTGTCGCTTACTAACTGAAATAAGTACAATTTTAAAGTTCCCCCTAAAATTGATAATTCATTTCAATTTTGGAAATAACTTAGACAATACAATAAAGTGGATTTGTCCTAAATTATATGCCTATGAAAAGTATGATGCTTCATAATTAAGCATTTAAATCAATCATACCTAATTCACTTCTCAAAGTAAGAAAACGTTGTTCATTAAGCGCTTTAATGAAGATATCTGCCAATTGTTTGTTAGTTCCAATGAAATGCATGGAGATATCTTTCTTTTGCAATGAAACTAACCTATCACTAGGAAATTGACATGCACCACTTGTACTTTTTCTATCAATTTTGCATCCTACAAAAATCTGCGTCCGAATAACCAATTAATTCAAAAGGAGAGTCCCTTGGATACCATAAGCCCACATTTTGTGTGCCTTTTAGGAATTTAAGGATTCTCTTGGCAACAATTAAGTGTGATTCTCTAGGATCAGCTTGAAAGCGTGCACACATGCATACCGAAAACATAATATCAGGTCTACTAGCAGTAGATAAAGAAGTGATCCAATGATACCTCTATAATTAGTGACATCGATTTTCTTCCCACTTTCATCTTTATCTAGCTTAAGTGTTTGGCTCATTGTAATTTTTGAAGATGATGCATTTTCCATACAAAATTTTTTAATCATATCTCTTGTATATTTAGCTTGGTTTATAAATATGACATTAGGGAGTTGTCTAACTTGTAATCCCAAGAAAAAATTTAATTCACCCATCATGCTCATTTCAAATTGATCTTGCATCATTTTCAAAAATTTCTCACATAATCATTTATTAGTAGATTAGACAATAATATCATCAACATAAATTAGGACTAAGAGAGCATCTTCGTCATAAGTAATTTTGAATAACGTTGTATCAACGCTGCCTTTTGAAAAGCCTTTACAGACAAGGAAGATATAAAGAGTTCCATACCATGCTCTTGGTGCTTGCTTAAGGCCATAAAGTACCTTATCTAATTTGTAAACCATAATTGATGAATCCTGGGGATTGCTCCACATATACTTCTTCTTGGAGTTTACCATTCAGGAATGCACTCTTCACGTCCATTTGATACGCTATGAATTTGTTAAATTTGGCAAACGCTAGGAACATGCAAATTACTTCAAGATGGGCTACAAGGGCATAAGTTTCATCAAATTCGATACTCTTTTCCTGAAAATAACCTTGAGCAACTAATTTGGCTTTGTTTCTTATAACAATGTCATTCTCGTCCATTTTGTTCCTAAATACCCATCTAGTCCCAATGAGTCCTTAGTGAGTCGGCCTAGGAACTATCGTCCAAAGCTTAATAAGCTCAAATTGGTTAAGCTCCTCTTGCATTGCTTCAACCCAACTTGAATAACTAAGTGCTTCATCCACTTTCTTTGGTTCCATTTGAGAGAGGAAGATCGCAAACATTGCCTTATTGAATGTAGCGGCTCTAGTCCTCATAGGAGCTCCAATATCTCCAATTACTAGATTTGGTGGATGATCTCTAAGCCATTTACAGCCTGGTTGGAATGGGTTGAGAGATTCTTGCTTATCAATCACTTGATCTTCATTCATCTCTTGCGTAGTCGCTTCATTATTGACAGTTCCAATTTGCTCTTGATGATCATTCTCTTCATGATCATTAGCATTTCTTACAATAACATCATTGATAACGTCACTAGTATCCTTAGGAAAGGGCACAAAGATCTCATTATCCTCGTCATCGTCACTATCATTATCAAGATTCATTTGGGACGCTTGTTGAGAAACATCTTCAACTCCTACATCATTAATATTAACCTTACTCGGCTCTTGGTTAGCATCATCAAATACTACATGAATAGATTCCTCAACCTTAGACTTTTTCTTATTTAGGATGCGAAAATTCTTTCCATTTTTGGCATAGCCTAGAAAGATTCCATCATCCGCTGTAGGATTAAAAGTATTTAGGATGTGGGATCCATTGTTATGAATGAAACATTTTGAACCAAATACATGAAAATAAAAAACGTTAGGCTTGTGTCCCTTCCATAACCCATATGAAGTTTTTCCATGTTGCTTGTTGATCATACACCGGTTTTGAGTGTAGCAAATGGTGCTGATTGCTTCGGCCCAAAACCTTTGAGGAAGTTTGGACTCGGTTAACATAGTCCTTGTAGCTTCAAGCGTTCTGTTCCATCGCCTAGCGACTCCATTCTGTTGGGGTGCTCTAGGCGCAGAATACTCAAGAATTATACCATTCTATGTACAAAACTTCTCAACAATATGGTTAGTAAATTCAGTTCCTCTATCGCTTCAAATTCTCGTCACCTTTAGATCTTTTGAGGTTTTCAGTTGACGGATTAGCGCTGTGAGTTTGCCACTAGTTTCATCATTAGATGCTAGGAATTCTACCCATGTATAGAGAAATCATCAACTATTACTAGTGAGTACTTTTTATCACTGACACTCATAATTTGAATTGGACCATCTAAATCCATATGCAATAGTTCAAGAATCCTAGAAGTAGATAGATGATGTTTCTTCTTAAAGGATGATTTAACTTGTTTACCCATTTGACATTAATCACATACTCGATTTTTTTTTAAAGGAATTCTTAGGTAATCCCTCTACAAGATTTAGTGATATTAATTGGTAATAGTTGCATAAAATCCCCCTTTGATAAGCGAAACCTGCACCAAACACCCCTGTGTTAAAATTTTTGCTAACCACCCTCTTGTGTTTTTTTTATTCTGCATACTCTCCCTTTTTCAATTTTGTTTGTTGTTTTTTTTATCATAAATGTTCTAGATCCAACCCAAATTAAATTATTTATCTATTATAAACATGTTTGGGGCAAAAATACATTTGGATTGACATTTATGATGGAAAAAAAACAAAAAAAAAATTCAAAATAAAAAACGCAAAAAACTTAATCATGAAAAGATGAATACATGGTTTTGTATGTTTACCTTTTTTTGGGAACATTTTCATTTTTTGGATCACCAAAAAATGAAAATGCACACTCCAAGCTAAATTCTATAGAAAATACTCAAATTTTAAATCATACTACACATTCCCTTATATAATTACTCATCATTCATCATTGCAATCACTTCATTCTCCCTCTTTATTAATTACATAATTCAACTATTCAACACATTCTCTTTCTTACTTTATCATAAATAAAATATTATTCTAATTTTTTCTCCTATCATCATTACATATATAACTAATTCAATCAACTTTATATCACATCTACACAATTTCCAAACATTTCCCAAAAACACATCCAAACAAACAAAAAAATTAATATTTTAACACGAATTTCTCTAATACACATTCTCCAATAAAAACTCAAAATTCATTCTCAAAAACACAACCATACAGAGCCTTACCTTTTCGCATATTCAACTTTAATCCTCGCGAATCTTCAATCTTCTCCAACGGTTCAATTGTACCGTCTTTAGATCATCAAGCAGGAACGGACTCCGGAAAATCTTGATCTCCAATCTCTCGAGGCGGCTAAACGAGACTGAGTTGGAAGAAAATAATTTTCTCTCTTGTATTTCTGGTGGAGGAATTCCAGTTATGATTTCTCTTGTGTTCTTTGGCTTGTGTTGGAGGATTAAATAAATCCTCCAACTTAAGCCCACCGGATCACACACATGCCCATATGGGCTGTATTGGACGATTAATTGGGCTATGTTGACCCAGTCACTTAGTCCAATTAGTTTAATCAATTGACATTTAATCCAAATTAATATATATTGATTAAATTAATATTAATTTATTAAATAAATAATCATTTAATATTCTAGTTTAATTATTTAATTAACCCAATCAATTAAATGTTCAAACTAATTAATTTAATTAACCATTGTTTAATCCAATTAAACAACCAATTAAATTAATTTGTCCAATTAATTAATTCTTCCTTCCAAAGGAGAAATTACCAAAACGCCCTCCAAATACAAGACTTGATTTCTCCGTCTATTCCTTTATAGCGCAACTCTCTAGGTTCGTCTCAATTGGCAATGGGATGATACCAAAGGATGTGGGTGACACCTAGCCAGCACCGTGGCCCCACATTGTAGCCCAATCGAATACGAAATGACTATGTCGTTACGAACCTCTAGATTAGGAATACCGTATGAGTATAAGCCCTTCACTGACGCATCGCGATCAAGTGAGAGTCATGGAAAATGTCAAACTCACAGGAATCGATGCTATGCTTAAGAATCATAGTAATATGAGATTACTACACATGAGTTAGTTCATCAGCTCTGGCTAGAAACTTTAAATCTCATTTACCTACAATCGCATAGGATACTTCTCGTTCACTTTCGAGACAGTGAATTCCGTCTTGGTAATCACCTCACATGCTACTTGCCCATTGGAACGCATTTCGAGGTCGACCCCACCTTTCAAGGGTGAATTGGGCCTAACTACTCTAGTGACAGAATCCAATATCACAAGCACACTGTTATCGTAACTCCTCAGGTCTAACGCTCACGCATACCTTCATAATCAGTAATCCAATCATTGACAATCACTGAGTAAAAACTCCTGTGATCGGATTACTACGAGCTATGTTCGAATACACTAATCCCATCAATGTATCTATGACACAAACTCCCAATATCCCATAGTGTTTGACTGGCATTCCATCATCAGAGCATGTGTGTTAGGAAATTTCATGTTAGATATTTTGATGATGACAAGATAGGATCTTATGTTAAGTTAGACCCCGAAAAGAATGTAAGTTTATACTTTCATAGAAATTATGTATAAGCGTTTCAAAGTATGTAATATTATTTAGGCTTGTAGTTTTTGTCTTTGTACATTTTAGACTAAGTATTAGATACCGAATCGCTAATAGAATTCTAGATGAGTTTATTAGAGATAAAATTGAAGATCAGCGTCTGAAGTCAAATGAAGATGAAGATTTGTTCTTAGCGACTGTCAAATGCTAAAGAACTATTTCAGGATTTATGGATCAAGTGCTGAAAGCACTCCAGCAATCAGTATCAGATTCACCTGAAATAAATTCTCAAGTCATGAAGGACTTAAATGCAATCAGTCAACGAACATTTATTTCCAACGGGAAATAAATTCAAATGCATTAAATGTATGATAAGAGCATTAAATGTGATAAGCTATTATGACTTGTAGACAAGCCATCTTTTGACTAGACTGTCAGGTTTTCAGAGTTTTAGTCTGCTCCTGTCCAATGGGAACCAGCAGGATTTCTGAAATGTTAGAGAAAAGGCTGATTCACGCGCCACATGAAGAACACGCGCTCACATGTGTCCAACGGACAAATCCCAAGAATTGCCTATAAATATTTCATTCCAGCAAACCCTAAATAGATACGGAAATACACAAGAAACACGCGAAAACTTTGCTGAATTATTTTCTTCAAGAAAAGCTTATAGAAGCTCCATAGCCAAAATTGGTGGTCCCAAGTGGCATACGAAAGGGTCTAGAAGGGGGGGGGGGGGTTGAATAGACCCTTAAGTCTTTTTCGACTTTACAAATTTTCGTATCACTTTAGAAATTTGAACGCTTGGAAAGCTGAGCGCTTGGGTCAGACGCTTCAGCGTAGTTAACTTAGACTTAGTGATTTCAGCAGTTTACCAAAGTAGGGCAACGCTTAGATCGCTTAATCAGGGTTAGCACAGCGGAAATGATTTTTAGCGTTCTTTTAAATAGTTTAATCGCTTTGCAATTTTATTTGTCTTTTTCAGAAGAATGTAATGTGATGAATATAAGACAATAAAATATAAATGACACAATAATTTGTAAGGTTCACTGGGTGATGTAATCCCAGCTATGTCCTTCTTCTCCTTTTTCACTTGGAGGAATTTACTATGATGATTATCAAAGAATCACACAGAAACTTCTACAAAATAGTAATGGATGAAAATGATCTTGGGCTCCTTGATCACACAGATTTCAGCACCAATGAAGATCGTCTTCTTCAAGCTGCTCTCACTCAGAAATACTGCCTGAAAGGTTTCAACAACTTTTCTTACTCAGATGAAAGGTTGAGGTTTGTCACTAGGGTTTGTTTGTTTTTTAGAGAAGATCAAACAACTTGGAATATCTCAGTTGGAATTTGAATTTCTTCTTTGGAAGATGTTTGAGATATTTGTGACTGTTTGGAATGTAGATAAAAGCTTGAAAGGTTTTGGCTATGGGGTTTCTAAGCTTTTTCAGAAAGAATGTACGTAAGATTTTTGGCAATAATTTTCTCGTATATTCTTGTTGTTTTTTTTTTTGGTTTTCTGGAGCAAGGTATTTATAGGTAATTTCTTGGGATCTGTCCGTTGGACATATGTAGAAGCGTGCCTTTCACGTGGCGCGTGATCATACCTAAAGTCTGACATTCCTGAAAATTCGCTGAATCCGATTGGACGGGAGCAGCTAAAACTCTGAAATTTCTGACAGTCTGGTCAAAAGGTGGCTTGTCCACAAGTCACAGTAGCTTATCACATTTAATGCTCTTATCAGGCATTTAATGCATTTAAATTTATTTCCCGTTGGAAATAAATGTCCGTTTGAATGATTGCATTTAAGTCCTTCATGACTTGAGGATTTATTTCAAGTGAATCTTTCATTCATCGCTTGAGATAAATTGAGCGCTTGATCCATATATCCTGAACTGCGTTCCTTTAGCGTTTGACGGACGCTAAGGGACAAATCTTCATCTCTGGTTGACTTCAGACGCTGGTCTTCAACTTCTTCTCTAATAGACTCACCTAGAATTCTACTAGCGATTCAGTTACTAAGACTTAGTCTAAGATCTACAAAGATAAAAATTACAAGCCTAAACAAAATTACAAACTTTCAAACGCTTAAACAATGATCTAAAGAAAATATAAACTTACATTTTATTTGGGGTCTAACAATGAATCCTATCTTGTCATCATCAAAACATCTAACATGAAATTTCCTAACAATTTCCCCCTTTTTGATGATGTCAAGACTTTAACTTTTGTAACTCTAGTTACTAAAGAGACAAGCCCAAATGAATATAAGTTAGCGTTCAAAAAGTTAGTAAGGTTAGCTAAAGTTAGATTAGCTTCAACAAGATGTTTCAGCGATAAATCATTCATATATTGAAAGAATAAGCATACATGATTTATACTGAAAACAAAAAAGAAAAGCGAGTAAAACAAAACAAAAAAAAATTCATTCACTTTTTCTGTCGCTTTGCTCTTTCTTCGCCTTGGAGAACTTCTAGCGCTAAGTCCATCAGGAGACGATCAATGTCAATCATTGTCGTATGTTGAACTTCATCGTAATCATGCCTACGAAGTCTGGCGCTTTCATTAAGTTCTAGCAACCTTTCCGTCCACTCTCTTGGAGAAATTCCAAGTTCACGAATCAGATCATGATAGATATCTTTTCTTGGATCTTTTGACGATCTCCAATTGATAGGTCGTCTCAGCGGTCCGGCAAAAGGTTGAAATCCCATACCTTCTAAGAAGTCAACGTCCAATTCCGGAAGGGGATATCTTCCTAGATAATATCTTGGCTTTCTCTTTTTAGTTAACATCTTCTTGATGCTTACTAGTTCTTCCATCATTGATCGCCAATTTTTATTATCAGTCTTTGACATCGATTTGGACGCTTGATGCTTTTCTGTATTTTCCCCCTTCTTGGCATCATCAAGAGAGTTCTTTAGAGCAGCGACATCTTGGCGCAAAAGTCTAACTTCGTCAACTAGAAGAGCAATTTGTTGGGCGACACTCTGAGCAACAGCATCGGATGAAGCGTGTCTTTCAGCATCAGCCGAAGCACTCTGAGCTAGGTGTCGATTGAATTCAGAGGAGAGCTCAGCAATAAGAGGGGACATGATGTTCATGATAGCAATGGTGCTTTTATTTGAAGCGTTGGCAATGTCTCGGATTCGTGTATCGGACACTATTCGCATATGTCTATCAGCAGTTTCAAAGATCTTGGAACAGGAACCTTCGATGTGGGTAAGCGATTTCCGTACTGCGGTTCTGAAATCTCGGGCCTCTAAATCACTGTCTGAATCGGAATCCGAAGAAGGACACTCTGGGGACGGGAGAAGTCCGTAAGAACTGGAAACTGCAGCCTTGCCTTTGCTCTTATCTCGAATGAGAGGTTCTACAGGCATTTGGGCAATTTCAGCGTGCACTTCTTCAATTGCGTGATCCAAGATAGAATCTGCAAGTGCTGGGGGCTCGACTACTGGGGTGCTAGGAGAGTCTGGCAAGGAAGCCTCAGGAGGTTGAGCGACTTCCGTAGTAGGAGCAGAGTCTTCTTCCATTATTTGGATGTGGGGAGGAGAAGGTTTTCTAATGCTAATGACCCAAAGGGGGCCAAGAGCTTCCATTACATGCCGGGGACTGATCAGGCTGGATTGCGGTATAAAGAATATAGCGTCTTCTCGCTCTTCGGTACTTAGTGCAAGTTGCACATCTTCCGGGAAAGCAATCCCTGAAGTATATCTGTGGAAAAAGTCCAAAATCAACGGCATGAGCGCTTGAGCTGCGTCTTGGTCCACTGGCCTAATCAGCGAGATTATCTTGGCCACTTGAATGTTTGATTCAGTAAAGAGCACGGGGTGAAGAGTATATCCTCTGAAGTTGTAACACCCAGAAAAGTGATTGAAACTGCTGTCCAACGCTTGGGCATTTTCAAACACTGCTCTCATGTCTCTGTGGAACTCAGCAAACTCAGCGTGTTCTTTTGAAACATCAACACGAATCTGACTCTGACCGGGAAGAATTGGTTGTTTACTTGACGAAGCGTCTTCGTTTAGATCAGGAAAGATTCTTTGAACAAAGTCTGCACGAGGATGCAAGACGTAGCGTCCGCCCTGGCTGTATAAGGCGAGTTGCTGGCAAATGTAGCTTTCGATTGGTTGTCTGTATCGTGGCAAAGCGCTAACATTCCCTGCAATGATCTGACGTTGTTGAAGCAAAAAGGTTGCATATCCTCGGCGTCTGTATTCTATCCCAAACTTGAAAAGAAACGGGTATCTTATAAGTTCTTCGAGGGTATAGAAATGCAGAACAAATTCTTCAGCCCATCTAGCTGTATTCATCATCCATCGTTTCCCTAGTTTGTCTGTTTTAGCTTGATCTTTTCTAGCGGCAAGAAATTTCTCAAAGCGTTCCGTTTCTTCTTCATAATCCTCAGCCCATAATCTGGCTAGATATTCTCGAGCCTCATCTTCTATCCATGAGTTGACCGGATTTGGACGCTCAGCAACAATAGGTCCTTTTCCTTTCCATAACTTAAGTGGATTAGGAGATAAAGCGTTGTGAGGAGAGTTGACGATGGAAGGAAGAGCTGAATATCCTATCTTGTTGAGATCTGCCTCATCTGGATCTTTGTTCCAATCACCCATGTGGGGGTTTTTGAAAACAATCTTGTTTTGGAGCAAAGGATAAAAGGATTCTTCTGAGCGACCGGTGAAATTGAATCGCTTCTCGTCAAATTCTGATCGGTTGAACGCTGGTCGGCGAATATACTCAAGGCGTAAATGAAGACGCTCTAAACTGTACAGACCAAGATCGGCAAAACGCTCGAAGATCTCAAACTTGTGTGAGTCTGAAAGATCAGGCCGATGGAGAGTTGTTTGAAATTGGATTTCCAACTCGGCAAGCGTTTGAGTGTCACGTTCTCTGGCGGCATAATAAAATTCAACATCTGAAGAGTATCCGCGCGGGAAGAAATCAATGACACGAGGAGGAGGTCATGTTGGCGTAGGAACAAAAGCAATAGCTTCTGTTGGGATAGGGGCCACTTCTATCGACCGCTCAGCGTTTAAAGTTGCTTCACTTGCTGATGAAGGTTCAGCGACAGGAAGAACTTGTGATGCCTTTGTAGCGATATCCACAACAGTTGCCATGTCCACGTCTATTTCAACTGGAATCTCCGAGAGGGGAGGGGCATCAGCGATAGGTACATCTTGAGGTGCAGCTTGAGCTGATACATGTAAGCGATTTGAGAAAAGCAAGCAAAAATTTCTACGAAGTAGAAATTACAAACAAAAGACTACATCGCTTACCCTGAGGAATATCATCGACTTTTTCAGTCGCTTGATTTGTTTCTTGAGCAATTTCCTCAGGCTCCTAGACTTCTTCTTCGGGGTCTAAATTGATAAAAGAAGTTATCGGATCAGCACGAATAGGGATGTTTAGTTCTTCAAGCGTGTTGAGAACATATTGAATATCGGCTGCATAAGGTGCCTGAACATTTGAAAGCCTCTCAGATTGAGTAGCGGCTGGAGGATCTGAGCTGACTTTGGGAACAGCGTCAGAGAAAGAAGCACTAGCTGATTCTCTAAGCGCTGGATTTGATGGAGCGCTAGAGGATACTGCGGGAGTAGAGAAAGGAGTCCGCCTTCGTGCAAGCGGTACTTCTTCTTCTACGGCTTCTTCTTCCTCGGGAACGGGAAAGATAAACGCTGGAGGAGGAGATGGAGATTTAGGAGAGGGAGAAGGAGAAGGGATCTTTTGTTTCTTTTTGGGGTCCGGCTTCTTCTTCTTAAGATCAGGCTTTTGTTTCTTTGCAGGCTTGGATGGCTCAGTGACTTTGAGAATGATCTTTCTCTTAGGTCGCTTGACCACCACTTCTTCTTCTGATGAAGAGGACGATGATGAAGAAGACGCTTGATCTTCATCATCACTGCGAACAACTCCTTCGGCTGGAAGTCGCTCACGCAGTTCTTTAGGAACCGCTGCTCCGCCAGGTTTTCGCGGGTGAAGAAGCTCGCTTATCATTTTCTTTCCATAAAATTTGGTCGCTGGAATCTTTTTGCCAAAAGATTGCGTATATCCGCAAGCGCAAAAAATACGACTTAGCACAATCCCGTAAGGCTTGGGATTGACAGACTTAGCCATCGCTGCCTTGAAGCGATTAAAAACGTAGAGAGACCAGTTAACTTTTAACTTGGTCAGGATGGCTACCATCATTTTGTATTGAATGTTGGTGATTTTGTCAAATGTGCCTTTTCTGCATTCAATAATCTTTGAACAAATATCAGCGAGGATGACGTATTCGCCCTTCATATCATTCTTCCTGAAGTTTGGCTCATACGCGGCGTTAACATCGTCTTTCTTGATCAACGCCCAGACTTTGGTAGCATCTCTGAGGTTCACATGTTCTACCTCACTTCCATGATTCGGGAGATTTAGTAGTGAAGAAATCAGAGAGGGAGTGAGAACAAAGGTCTCTTTAGCAGAAGGGAAGACGCAGGATATGAAATTGTCGTCTTCAGAAATTTTACCATTATTGAAAAAGTAAAGAGATTCTTCTTCAAAGTAGTTGTAAGTAGTAGTAAGCATGTCTCTCAAACCAGATTCTTGAACGAGTGGGAGAATCGTTCGAAGAGGGAAGTTCTGGTTATCAAAAAGATAATCCCAGTTAACCAAAAATCCGGCGTTAACCGTCACTGGTTTCTCAGCACGGGAAGGTTTTCCGATAGCAGAAGTTGCTGTTTTGGAAGATTTTGAAGCTTTGGGTGCCATTGCTGAAAGGTGAGACTTTGAAAAAGAGAAGGAAGTTTTTAGAGAGAGATAACTTTTACAGTAGAGAGATTGGAAGTGATAAAGGTTTTCTGTAAAAGTTTTGAGGAGTTTAAATAGAAGATAAAAGTAACTCCTCATATGGTAGATAAATAACACGTGTACAGAAGTTAATGAGAAGGAAATCTGAACCGTGTACACATAACTTCGAATGTCAAAAAGTGCGGTAAAGTAGGATACTATAACATTTTTCGGATCCGCAGTTACTTTTTGAAAACGTTTGAAAAAATTTGAAATTTTCAGCGTGAGTTACACGCGCCTGATAGTACATTGACACGTACTCAGATTCATGCATTTTACTGAATGGCCTAGGTTTAGATAGGAATCATAACCGTCAGTTTGATTTGATAGGCACGTGTGGGTAGTTAACAAATCTAGAATTTTGGACTCATCCACACGCTACTTTGTGGCGATGAAAACTATGCATGAATTTTTTGTGAAATAAAGTTCCTTTAGCGTTGAAGTGTGAATTCTTTCAATGCTGAAGATTCTTTGATAAAATAAATTTAATTTGATACATATCAATCGCTTGTTGGATTTTTAAACCTTTCTTTTTATAAGCGATCAGATTGTAATGAGTACAAGTAAACGCTAATAATCGATGCATAAGGTTTGATAAAGTCATTTTGATCATAGTCGCTTACTTAATGAAGTGAATACAATTTTAAAGTTCCCCCTAAAATCGATAACTCATTTCATTTTTGGAAATATAGTTTAGACATAATCATAAAGTGAATTCCCCCTAAATTATATGCCTATTAAATATGATGCTTTATGATTTAAGCGTTTAAATCAATCATACCTAATTCACTTCTTAAAGTGAGAAAGCGTTGTTCGTTGAGTGCTTTGGTGAAGATATCTGCCAGTTGTTTGTCAGTTCCAATGAAATGCATGGAGATATCTTTCTTTTGAACATGGTCACGCAAGAAATGGTATCTAATGTCAATGTGTTTGGTTCTAGAATGAAGGACAGGATTTTGGGTCATAGCTAAAGCGCTTTGGTTATCACAATGGATTGGGGTAGGACCTAGGATTGTTCCATAATCTCTAAGTTGTTGCCTCATCCAAAGGATTTGTGCACAACAGCTTCCAGCAGCTACATATTCTGCCTCAGCGGTAGAAGTCGCTATAGATTGTTGTTTCTTACTATGCCACGAAACTAGTCTATCACCTAGAAATTGACATGTACCACTAGTACTTTTTCTATCTATTTTGCATCCTGCAAAATCTGCGTCTGAATAACCAATTAGTTCAAAAGGAGAATCCTGTGGATACCATAAGCCCACATTTTGTGTGCCTTTTAGGTACTTAAGGATTTTCTTGGTAGCACTTAAGTGTGATTCTCTAGGGTCAGATTGAAAACGTGCACACATGCATACCGAAAACATAATATCAGGTCTACTAGCGGTAAGATAAAGAAGTGATCCAATAATACCCCTATAGTTAGTGATATCAATTTTCTTCCCACTTTCATCTTTATCTAACTTAAGCGTTTGGCTCATTGGAATTTTTGAAGATGATGCATTTTCCATACCAAATTTCTTTATCATATCTCTAGTATACTTAGCTTCGTTTATAAATATTCCATTAGGGAGTTGTTTAACTTGTAATCCTAAGAAAAAAGTTAATTCACCCATCATGCTCATTTCAAACTGTTCTTGCATCATTTTCGAAAATTTCTCACACAATCGCTTATTAGTAGAACCAAATATAATATCATCAACATAGATTTGGACTAAGAGAATATCTTCATTATGGGTAATTTTAAATAACGTTGTGTCAACGCTGCCTTTTGAAAAGCCTTTACCGATAAGGAAGATAGAGAGAGTGTCATACCATGCTCTTGGTGCTTGTTTAAGGCCATAGAGTGCCTTATCCAGTTTGTAGACCATACTTTTGCCATGGTTGTTGATGAATCCTGGAGGTTGCTCCACATAGACAATTTCTTGGAGTCTACCATTCAAGAATGCACTCTTCACGTCCATTTGATATACTGTGAACTTGTTGAATGCGGCAAACGCTAGGAACATTCTAATCGCTTCAAGACGGGCTACTGGGGCATAAGTCTCATCAAAGTCAATACCCTCTTCTTGACATTAACCCTGAGCGACTAATCTAGCTTTGTTTCTTATAACAATGCCATCTTCGTCCATTTTGTTCCTAAAAATCCATCTAGTTCCAATGACTCCTTGGTGAGTTGGTCTTGGTACTAGCGTCCAAACCTTACTTCTCTCAAATTGGTTAAGTTCTTCTTGCATCTCTTCTACCCAACTTGAATCACTAAGCGCTTCATCCACTTTCTTTGGTTCCATTTGAGATAGAAAGCTTGCGAACATGGCCTCATTAATTGTAGCGGACCTAGTTCTAACAGGTGCTCCAACATCTCCAATTACTAGATCTGGTGGATGATCTCTAAGCCATTTTTGGTCTGGTTGGAACGGGTTGAGAGACTCTTGATTAGCAATCGCTTGATTCTCATTTGTCTCTTGCGCAGTCGCTTCATCATTCACAGTTCCAATTTGCTCTTGATGCTCATTCTCTTCATGATCATTAGCGATTCTGACTTCATCATTATTTGTAACCTCACGAGTAACCTTAGGAAAAGGCACAAAGATCTCATCATCCTCATTGTCACTATCATCTTCAAGATTAATTTGTGACGCTTGTTGGGCAAGATCTTCAATTCCTACATCATCAGGAATAACCTTACTCGGTTCTTGGTTAGCATCATCAAACACAACATGAATGGATTCTTCAACCTTCGATTTAATCTTATTTAAGATGCGAAAACTCTTTCCATTCTTGGCATAGCCTAGAAAGATTCCCTCATCCGCTTTAGGATCAAAAGTCTTTAGGCTGTGGGATCCATTGTTATGAATGAAACATTTTGAACCAAAAACATGAAAATATGAAACGTTAGGCTTACGTCCCTTCCACAACTCATATGGAGTCTTCTCATGTTGTTTGTTGATCATACACCGGTTCTGAGTGTAGCAAGCGGTGTTGATGGCTTCGGCCCAAAACCTTTGAGGCAGCTTGGATTCTGCTAGCATCGTCCTAGCGGCTTCTTTAAGCATTCTGTTCCGTCGCTCAGCAACTCCATTTTGTTGAGGTGTTCTAGGTGCAGAGTACTCATGGAGTATTCCAAAATCTGTACAAAACTTCTCAACAAATTGGTTAGAAATTCAGTTCCTCTGTCGCTTCTAATTCTCGTCACCGTTAGATCTTTTGAATTTTGAAGTTGACGAATTAGCGCTGTGAGCTTGACACTAGTTTCATCTTTGGTCGCTAGAAATTCTACCCATGTATAGCGAGAGAAATCATCAACTATTACTAGTGAGTACATTTTTCCACTAACACTCATGATTTGAATAGGTCCAAACAAATCTAAATGCAATAGTTCAAGAACTCTAGAAGTAGATAGACACGGTTTCTTTTTGAAAGATGACTTAACTTGTTTACCCATTTGACAAGCGTCACATAAGCGATTCTTTTGAAGGGAACCTTTAGGTAATCCCTCCACAAGATTTAGCGATATTAACTGAGAGATTGCCTTAAAGTTGAGATGATTCATTTTTCTATGCCATAACCAACCCAATTCATTTTGACTTTTAGCAACAAAGCATGTGGGGCTGTTATCAAAAGTAGAATCCCAATCCACTAAATACACATTGTTTGTTCTTTTTCCTCTTAATTTAGTAGACTTAGTCTTAGCGTCGTTAACATAGAAGAAGTCGCTTGAGAATTTTACTTCAAAGCCTTTATCACAAAATTGACTAATGCTTAACAGGTTATGCTTAAGACCCTCAACGTAATATACATCACTGATCAGGATGTTCCCCCTATGCATGATACCTATACCTTTGGTTTTACCTTTGGAGTTATCACCGAATATAACTTGAGGACCGTTGGTAGCTTGATAGTTGACTAGAAGATTTTTGGAACCAGTCATGTGTCTTGACGATCCACTATCAATGTACCAAACTGAAGTATCGGTGCTAGCTCTAGGTACCTGCATTTAAAGGATAATTCTAATTCTTCTTAGGTACCCATGTTGTTTTGGGTCCTTCAGTGTTAGTAACTTTGGTTTGAATTAAAACTTTAGGAACCCATATTTGCCTAGTCTTCACTGTGGGAATACTGGCCTTTTTGGGTTTCACATCGTGTTGTGTGTGCTTTTTGGGTGTGTAATAATACCCTCGATTATAATAGTAGTCATAATCATAGTCATAGTCATAATCATCATAGTATTGATAATATGACCTTGACCGTCTCGGATATTGACGCTGGTATTTCCTTGGCGCTGGCTTGGGTTGCACTTTTGGTGCTGGACGCTTAGTGCTTGATTCACAGTGGTTAGATTTTTCCTTAGCCTTTTGAGCGTTTGGATGAATCTTCCTTTGTGAATCATTTACCTTTGTCTTTCCCTTGCCTGAGTTAGCTTTGGCTTTCTCATTTGGCCTCGTACCTTTGTCGCTTGGTTCATTCAGCGTTTGACTTGGTGAACTTTCTTCAACAAAGTGAACACCCTTTCCTTTGTTGTTTGCCGTAACATTAGGTTTATTTGGCTGTTTACCGTATTTATTGCATCCTAAACCGGTCTTTTCACCAAATAATCTAGTTACCTCAGTCACATTATCCAAGTTTCTAGAAGCTTTTGATAATGATGAGACGAGCTGCTCTGATTTGGCAAGTCTAGCGATCAGATCAGCTTCTCTTTTGACTATTATATCAAGATCATTTTTCAATTGAATAACTTCACTCTCAAGTGATTGGTTCTTTTCAATGCACTGTTGCTGAATTCGCAACTCTGCTCTGAGCGTTACTTTATCTCTTGTGAGTGAGGAGATAATATCGAGATCATTTTGATATATTTTGGTAGCTTCTTGTCATTCATTGTAGTATTCTTTGACTTTGTCAAGTAATTCATCATAAGAAAGAGGAATTGATAATTTATTGGTTACCTCTGGTCGCGAATCGTCAGTCGCTTCATCATCTCTTGCCATAAGACAAATCAACGCTGAGTCGCTAGTAGGCTCATCATCACTACTTCATCTGATGATTCCAAGTCCTCTTCAGGTGCGAAGAATGATTCAGATTCGGCTAGCAATCCCTGTTGGCGAAGGTTGCTCCTGAATTGGTTTCTATCCGCATGGTCTTGCCTTGAGGGTTTTGACACATTTGGATAAGGGCAATTCACCTGGTAGTGCCCTGGTTTTCTGCAATTATAACTCAAATTAGTTTTCATTTTCTGTTCAGTGGATAATCGCTTTGAGACTACTGGCGCTGAGAGATTTTGAGTAGGAGACGGAGGCGCTTGGTATGGAACTGGTGCTACTGGTTAAGGTACAGAGTACACTGGCGCTTGATACTGAGGCGCTTTTGAAATGACGTTTGTCCGATAGGATTTCTCTTTTCATATCTTAGAAATTTTTTAAATTTCTTGACCAATAAAGTTTCCTTTTCTTCAATTCCGAGGATTTAACCTCACTGACACCCTTGCTTTTGGTTGTAGCGATCAAAGCTCCTGATTCAGTCGCTGAAGTCGATGTGTCGCTGACTTCACCCAATTCGAACTCAAATGCCTTTAATTCTGAAAAGACATGCTCTGGAGTAAGAGTCTCCAATGTCTGTGACTCTCTCATAGAAACAGTCTTGATTAGATATTTGCTTGGAAGACTTCTGAAAATTTTGTTGACCATTTCCTTGTTGGTCAATTCCTTGTCTAATGACGCTAACTCTGTAACGAGCAAAGTAAACCTTGCGTCCAATTGTTCTAGCGTCTCATTGGGCTGCATCTTGAAATGCTCAAATCTTTGCATGGCTATGGAAAGCTTATTTTCCTTCATTTGTGCTGATCCTTCACACACTATAGCCAACTTATCCCATATTTCTTTGGAAGTCTTACATTGCTTGATCTTGTTGAACAATGCATCATTGTCTCCTAATGCTGAGTAAAGTGCACTTCGTCCAACATTATCTAGATTTGCTCTTTTTTGATCCTCAGGCGTCCATTCTAACTTAGGTTTCTCGACATACCCATCTGGAGTAGCCTCGGTTGCTTCAGGGGCTCGAGTTACAACTTTCATAATCTGAATGGGACCACCTGTAATTACATCACACATTTCACTATCGCATGAGCACAAGTAAGCGAATACTCTAAGTTTCCAAGAATCATAATTTAACTCTACCAACTTAGGCATTTTGTTAAAAGCCATAATGAGATATTTTTGGAGAGAAAGATTAAAGCGATTAGGAAAAAACATGGATCTAAACAAGCAGTTATGCTCGGAAACGCTTAGGTTTCTAATTCAACCGCTCTGATACCACTTGGTGGTCCCAAGTGGCATACGAAAGGGTCTAGAAGGGGGGGTTGAATAGACCCTTAAGTCTTTTTCGACTTTACAAATTTTCGTATCACTTTAGAAATTTGAACGCTTGGAAAGCTGAGCGCTTGGGTCAGACGCTTCAGTGTAGTTAACTTAGACTTAGTGATTTCAGCAGTTTACCAAAGTAGGGCAACGCTTAGATCGCTTAATCAGGGTTAGCACAGCGGAAATGATTTTTAGCGTTCTTTTAAATAGTTTAATCGCTTTGCAATTTTATTTGTCTTTTTCAGAAGAATGTAATGTGATGAATATAAGACAATAAAATATAAATGACACAATAATTTGTAAGGTTCACTGGGTGATGTAATCCCAGCTACGTCCTTCTTCTCCTTTTTCACTTGGAGGAATTTACTATGATGATTATCAAAGAATCACATAGAAACATCTACAAAATAGTAATGGATGAAAATGATCTTGGGCTCCTTGATCACACAGACTTCAGCACCAATGAAGATCGTCTTCTTCAAGCTTCTCTCACTCAGAAATACTGCCTGAACGGTTTCAACAACTTTTCTCACTCAGATGAAAGGTTGAGGTTTGTCACTAGGGTTTGTTTGTTTTTTAGAGAAGATCAAACAACTTGGAATATCTCAGTTGGAATTTGAATTTCTTCTTTGGAAGATGTTTGAGATATTTGTGACTGTCTGGAATGTAGATAAAAGCTTGAAAGGTTTTGGCTATGGGTTTTCTAAGCTTTTTCAGAAAGAATGTACGTAAGATTTTTGGCAATAATTTTCTCGTATATTCTTCTTGTTTTTTTTTTTGGTTTTCTGGAGCAAGGTATTTATAGGCAATTTCTTGGGATCTGTCCGTTGGACATATGTAGAAGCGTGCCTTTCACGTGGCGCGTGATCATACCTAAAGTCTGACATTCCTGAAAATTCGCTGAATCCGATTGGACGGGAGCAGCTAAAACTCTGAAATTTCTGACAGTCTGGTCAAAAGGTGGCTTGTCCACAAGTCACAGTAGCTTATCACATTTAATGCTCTTATCAGGCATTTAATGCATTTGAATTTATTTCCCGTTGGAAATAAATGTCCGTTTGAATGATTGCATTTAAGTCCTTCATGACTTGAGGATTTATTTCAAGTGAATCTTTCATTCATCGCTTGAGATAAATTGAGCGCTTGATCCATATATCCTGAACTGTGTTCCTTTAGCGTTTGACGGACGCTAAGGGACAAATCTTCATCTCTGGTTGACTTCAGACGCTGGTCTTCAACTTCTTCTCTAATAGACTCACCTAGAATTCTACTAGCGATTCAGTTACTAAGACTTAGTCTAAGATCTACAAAGATAAAAATTACAAGCCTAAACAAAATTACAAACTTTCAAACGCTTAAACAATGATCTAAAGAAAATATAAACTTACATTTTATTTGGGGTCTAACAATGAATCCTATCTTGTCATCATCAAAACATCTAACATGAAATTTCCTAACAAAAATCTTTCAAGCTTTTCACATAGATTCCAGACAGTCACAAATATCTCAAACATCTTCCAAAGAAGAAACCTAAACTCTTACTGAGATATTCCAAGTTGTTTGATCTTTCCAAAAACAAACAAAACCTGTGTGATAAAACCTTCAACCTTTCATCTAAGTGAGAAAATTGTTGAAACCCCTTACAGGCAGTATTTTTCAGTGAGAGAAGCTTGTAGAATAAGATCTTCATTGGTGCTAAAATCTGTGTGATCAAGGAGCCCGAGATCAGTTTTCATCTCTTTACTATCTCGTAGAAGATTCTGTGTGATTCTTTGATATTCAACTTAGGAAATTCCCTCCAAGTAAAAAAGCAGAAGAATGACATAGCTGGGATTACATCACCTAGTGAACCTTACAATTTCTTGTGTCATTATATATATTTTTTTTATTGTCTTGCTTTATATTGTATCATCTATTCTGAAAAAGTCAAGCAAAATGGTTACGCGACTATTTGACCTAATACGAACGCTAAAGCTTTAAAATCATTTTCGCTGTGCTAACCCTGATTAAGCGATCTAAGCATTACCCTACTTGGGTAAATTACTAAAATCACTAAGTCTAAGTTATCTTTACTGAAGCGCCTGACCCAAGCGCTCAGCTTTCTAAGCGTTCTAATTTTTAAAAGTGATACGAATTTTTTGAAGTCAAAAAAGACTTCAGGGTCTATTCAACCCCCCCCCCTTCTAGACCCTTTCGTATGCCACTTGGGACCACTAAGTGGTATCAGAGCGGTTGAAGTAGAAACCTATGCATTTCCAAGCGTAACTGCTTGTTCAGATCCATTTTTCTAAACTTAGTCGCTTTAAGTTTTCTTATGGCCTTTAACAAAATGCCTAAGTTGGTAGAATCAAACTAGGATTCTTGGAAACTTAGAGCATTTGCGTATTTATGCTCTTTCTATAGTGAAATGTGTGATGTAATTACAGATGGCCCCATTCAAATCATGAAAGTTATCACCAGAGCCCCTGGAGCGACTGAAGCAACTCTAAATGGTTATGTTGAAAAACCCAAGTTTGAATGGACGCCTGAGGATAGAAAAAGAGCGAATCTGAATAATGTTTGACAAAGTGCACTTTACTCAGCGTTAAGAGAGAATGATGCATTGTTCAACAAGATTAAACGATGTAAAACTTCAAAAGAGATATAGGATAAGTTGGCTATAGTGTGTGAAGGTTCAAAACAAATGAAGAAGAACAAGCTCTCCATAGCCATGCAAAGATTTGAGCATTTCAAGATGCAGCCCAATGAGACGCTAGAACAATTGGACGCAAGGTTTACTTTGCTCATTACAGAGTTAGCGTCATTAGACAAGGAGTTGACTAAAAAGGAAATGGTCAATAAGATTTTCAGAAGTTTTCCAAGCAAGTATTTGATTAAAACTGTAGCTATGAGAGAATCACAGACATTAGAGACTCTTACTCCAGAACATGTGTTTTCAAAATTAAAGGCATTTGAGTTCGAATTGGGTGAAGTCAGCGACACATCGACTTCAGCGACTGAATCAGGAGCTTCAATAGCTACTACCAAAAGTAAGGGTAAAGCGATTAGTGAGGTGAAATCAACGGAACCCAATGAAGACAAAGAGATGACTTTATTGGTTAAGATATTCAAGAAATTTCTAAGATATGTAAAGAGAAACCCTATTGGACAAACTTCTTTTCAAACCCCTCCCCATGCACCAGCACCTCAATATCAAGCGCTAGTATACTCTGCACCTCAACCAATAGCGCCAGTTCCTTACCAAGTGCCTACTACTCTTACTCAGAATCTCTCAGCGCCAGTTGTTTCAAAGCAATTAACCACTAAACAGAAAATGAAAACTAATTTGTGTTATAATTGCAGGAACCCAGGGCACTACCAGGTAAATTGCCCTTATCCAAATGTGTCTAAGCCCACAAGGTAAGACTATGTGGATAGAAACCAACTCAAGAGCAACCTTCGCTAACAAGGTTTGCTAGCGAAATCTGAACCATTCTCCGCACCTAAAGAGGATTTGGAATCATCAGATGAAAGTAGTGATGATGAGCCAACAAGCGACTCAGTGTTGATTTGTCTTATGGAAAGAGATGATGAAGCGTCTGACGATTCGCTACATGAGGTAACCACTGAATTATCTCATCCTCTTTCTTATGATGAATTACTTGACAAAGTCAATTAATATTATAAAGATTGTCAAGATGTCGCTGATAAGTGCAATATTTATATATTTTATTTCCTCTATATTTAGCATTTTTGTTGTGATTACATGGCCATTGGAACTGATTTTATCTCATTTTGTGATTTAGGCAAGATTTGGAGTGCAAAATATCAATTTCAATCAAAATGGCAGATTTGGCGATGTTTTGGAAATACTGATATATCTGGAGATGCATAAGTTAGTTTCTATTGAATTTGATCCAGTTGGAAAGCTAAGACAAAGGCCTACATTTCTTGTGAAGAAGTCTAGACCCAGTTCGGAAGTTAAAGGGGCCCAAAAGTGTTCAAGAACAGAAGATTTCTGTTCTGGACTGGACTGCGCAGCTGTGGTGAAAAATTCATAAATAGAGTTATGTATTTTGGATTTAGTCAAGGCCCATTGGAATTGAAAGATAACACAAGAATCTACAACTTCCTAGAAGGAGTCGAAGTCAGATTTGATGGTTAATTAAAGGCAATTCAAGGTGTAAAGGGAAGAATATATTCTCCATGCTTTGATGTTAAAGGGAAGAATATATTCTCTATGCTTTGATGTTAAAGAGAAGAATATATTCTCCATGTCTTGATAAAGGAAGAGAGAATATATTCTCTCCATGATTATAGCATCTTTTCATTGCCTATATATATGTCTTGCAAGACTTGAAGAGAAGAAGAACAAAAACAAGAAGAAAACAAAGAGAAGAGAGTTAGAAAAATAGTATTTTCAAGTTTTATGCTTACAATTATGAGTAGCTAAGTTTTTATTTCGATTCAAGGGAGTTCATTTTGATTCACATGTTGTGAGACACGGAGCTTCATCTATCTATCTACGGTTTGATTATCTTTTGTTTCTTATTCTTAATGTTCATGCTTGTTTAGATAATAATCTAAGGGGCACATTAGTTGATTATCTATTACAATCTATTGCTAACAAATCTTCATGATCCGTAATTGTTATGTTTGATTTGTGCATGTAGCAATTAGGTTTTCATGATTAGGATCCCAATTTTCGTTGATAACCTAAGGAAAACATTAGAGTAAATTAAATAGTTGGCGCTTGCTTAAACTATTGTTTATCCTTAGTCGCTTCTAATTCGTTGTGCTATTATTAACATGATTAAGATTGCTTAATACCGAGTCAGTTGATAATAAGAATTTAACCGGGTGCTGGGCTTTGGTTAATGATATACGGAAGTTAATAGGGATATAAATAGCTGGTTATTTATGTTCTTGGCTAAGTAATCAAAGAATAGATAGTATTTTAGGTGTCTATGATCAACTTGAATTGAAGAACGAACTATCCTTGAATCGATGCTTTACATTTATTGAACTTCCTATTTAATTCCTGTCATTATTAATTCATCAAACAAACCTCCTCATTGAATATTATTTTGATCAACCAATCTCTAGGGTTCGACCTGGACTTACGAGTACTACAAATTCTTGTGAGAACAGTAATTATATTTTGGTGCATTCGACACGTACCAAATTTTGGCGTCGTTGTCGGGGATTGGTTTTCGGTCAAAATCTTATTTTATTCTAATTATTATTGTAATATATATAGGCTGTTAGATTTATATATTTCTTAGTTTTAAGTTTTATTGACTATTTTGTGCATTGAAAAAAAAAACAAAAAAAAACACTATTTTTCGAATTCGGCCACGAGCTCTATATCAATCTTGAAGGAAACATCGTTTTAAAAACAACTCAGCATACTTTAGTATGCTGAGCACCACCCTCGCGGGCCCAAATTCCATCGTTTACTAGTTGTTTTTTGTGTTTTTTGTGTTTTCAGTCGGACGATTTAATCGAAAAGTACATTGAAGTTTTTATGGACGATTTTACTGTGCATGGGGATTCATTTGATTCTTGTCTTGAAAACTTATCTCGTGTGCTTGATCGTTGCATTGACACAAATCTTGTTTTGAATTTTGAAAAATGTCATTTTATGGTAGAACAAGGGATTGTATTAGGACATGTTATTTCATGTAGGGGTATTGAGGTAGATAAAGCTAAGGTAGATTTAATTGTGAACTTACCCTACCCCACATGTGTGAGGGATGTGCGATCTTTCCTTGGTCATGCAGGTTTTTATCGTAGATTCATCAAGAATTTTTCAAAGATTGCATTGCCTCTGTCCAAGTTGCTACAACAAGATATGATTTTCGAATTCACCCAAGACTGCAAGGACGCTTTTGATAAACTGAAATCAGCGTTAACCACTGCACCTTTGATGCAGCCACCAGATTGGTCTCTTCCATTCGAAATAATGTGTGATGCGAGTAATTATGCAATGGGAGCAGTTTTAGGACAACGAGTTGGCAAACAACCTCATGTGATCCATTATGCTTCCCGGACCCTTAACGCAGCTCAGTGCAATTATTCAACTACTGAAAAACAACTTTGGTCTATTGTTTTTGCTTTAGATAAATTTCGTTCTTATCTACTTGGATCTAAAGTGATTGTATTTTCTGATCATGCAGCTTTAAGACATCTTTTGGCGAAGAAAGAATCAAAACCGAGGTTAATGAGATGGATTCTTCTTCTTCAAGAATTTGATTTGGAGATTAAAGATAAAAAGGGGGCTGAAAATTTGGTGGCAGATCATTTGAGTCGATTAGTGCGAAAAGAAAATCTGGTGCCACTACAAGAATTATTTCCGGATGAGCAATTGTTTGCTCTGCAAGGTATGGTTCCTTGGTATGCTGATTTAGTGAATTATTTAGTTTCTAGAACTTTACCTGGTGATTTGAGTAGAGCTAAGAAAGATAAAATTAAGAGTGAGGCAAAATATTATGTGTGGGATGATCCATACTTGTGGAAGTTTTGTTCCGATCAAATTATTAGGAGATGTGTGCCTGATCCTGAATTAGAGTCTGTCTTGAAATTTTGTCATGCTTATGCGTGTGGTGGTCATTTTGGACCTAAGAGAACTGCTAGAAAAGTGTTAGATAGTGGTTTTTATTGGCTTACTTTATTCTCTGATGCTTATGTCATGTGTAAAAATTGTGAACAATGTCAAAGGACTGGGAATTTAAGTCATAGGAATGAAATGCTTCAAACGCCCATACTTGTTTGTGAGATTTTCGATATATGGGGTATTGATTTTATGGGACCTTTTCCTTCCTCCTTTGGTTTTGTTTATATCTTACTTGCGGTTGATTATGTTTCGAAGTGGGTGGAAGCTAAAGCCACCCAAACTGACGATTCTAAAGCTGTTGTAGGTTTTCTCAAGTCTAACATTTTTAGTAGGTTTGGCATACCAAAAGCATTGATAAGTGATCAGGGGTCCCATTTTTGTAACCGAGCTGTGGACACTTTGCTAAAAAAATATGGGGTGTTTCATAAGACATCCACACCTTATCACCCTCAGACAAATGGGCAAACCGAGGTGTCCAATCGAGAAGTCAAGTCCATCTTGGAAAAAACTGTAAATCCTAATCGAAAAGATTGGAGTCTTCGACTTGAAGATGCATTATGGGCGTACCGGACAACCTATAAAACACCTATTGGGATGTCCCCATATAGGTTAGTCTTCGGTAAATCGTGTCATCTTCCGGTAGAATTGGAACACAAAGCGTTTTGGGCTGTAAAGAGTTGCAATTTAGATCGAGATCAAGCTGGTATACATAGAAAGTTGCAACTACAAGAGTTAGAGGAGATTCGCCTTGACGCTTATGAGAATTCCCGAATTTACAAGGAGAAGACCAAAGGGTTTCATGACAAGATGATCTCTAGGAAGGAATTTGTGATTGGACAAAAAGTGTTACTTTACAACTCAAGACCTAAATTAATGCCTGGTAAGTTACGTTCTCGTTGGGTTGGACCTTTTGTTGTGATTAATGTATTTTCTTATGATGCAGTAGAGATTCAAAGCTTAGAAACTAACAAGTTGTTCAAGGTAAATGGACATAGACTTAAACCTTTCTATGAAGGTTTTCAAGAGCATACAATTGAAGAAGTTTCATTGATCAATCCAAATTACTTGGATTAAAAGGCTGCAAAGTCGAGCCAACAACTTTAAAAAAAGGCGCTTCTTGGGAGGCAACCCAAGAGTGGCTGAACGACCACCATCAGATTTGCTTTCTTTTTCCCTATCTATTTTAATTTCGTTTGTTCATTTTTCTTATTTATTTTTATTTATTTTCATTCTGTGTTGTATTGAGGACAATGCAGATTTTAAGTGTGGGGGAAATGGTTAGTTATTTGTTTTATGAGTTAAAAAAAAAAACAAAATTTCTTTATTGTGCAGCCAAGTAAGGTAGTGAAAAATTATTTCCCTTCATCAGTGGTTGATTGAAAAATAAACTAGATTCAATAGAGAAGTTAAGTAGTGTTTAAATTGTTATGATTGTTGAAGTACAGGCTTTTAGAGAAATTCGTGTGAATTCGTAATTTAGCATAACTTTGTATGTGACTTTTGACTTGCTGAAATCCCTTCAAATTCCTCAAGGTTAATCTGGTTGATAGTGACTTAAAATAATAATGGATGAAATTCCTCGGTGTAAAGCTTGAGGCGTAAATTGCGTAATGTTGAAGATATAGTATAGCGCCTGGGATTATCTACACTGAAGGGATTAAGCCTGAGGAGTTTTCAAGCTTGGTAACCTAAGACTATCTAGTCTGGGATCTATCGGCCCAAACCTGCTACTGTGTTGGAAATCTAATAGGGCTATTCAAAGTATGTCCAGAATGAAATGATCCGCTTGTTGAGTAACCGGGTGCATTCATGAGTAATGTTTGTATTTGCGTCAAAAGACAAGTGTGTGCTTAATAATAAAATGTTGCTCGTTTTAATTTATTATTTATGATAGAGGAAATATAAAGGGATGATGTTACGTTAGATGTTGCATTAATAGTATTGCGGTTACGAAATTAAGTGAATTCTTGAGAAGTTTGTGTGAATGCAAGAGTAATGGTGGAGACATGATAGACCTTTCTAGCGAATTTTGTTACGAATTGATGTTTGGAAAGAAAATTTCATGAACTTGCTTGTTTGTACATTGAGAGATTGATTTTGTGGGTATATCTTCTGCAAACCCTCACGAGACTAAACTCGTCCACTAGGGGTAACCTAGGGGTTTAAAGGCTTGTTGCATATGCTAAATTCAACCGTGTTACCTATGAAGGTGGTTAGCTTTAGTTTTAGTTATTTTTTTTCTAGTTTCTCTTTATCTTTGCCCGAGGACGTGCAAGAGTTAGGTGTGGGGGAATTTGATAAGTGCAATATTTATATATTTTATTTCCTCTATATTTAGCATTTTTGTTGTGATTACATGGCCATTGGAACTGATTTTATCTCATTTTGTGATTTAGGCAAGATTTGGAGTGCAAAATATCAATTTCAATCAAAATGGCAGATTTGGCGATATTTCGGAAATACTGATATATCTGGAGATGCATAAGTTAGTTTCTATTGAATTTGATCCAGTTGGAAAGCTAAGACAAAGGCCTACATTTCTTGTGAAGAAGTCTAGACCCAGTTCGGAAGTTAAAGGGGCCCAAAAGTGTTCAAGAACAGAAGATTTCTGTTCTGGACTGGACTGCGCAGCTGTGGTGAAAAATTCATAAATAGAGTTATGTATTTTGGATTTAGTCAAGGCCCATTGGAATTGAAAGATAACACACGAATCTACAACTTCCTAGAAGGAGTCGAAGTCAGATTTGATGGTTAATTAGAGGCAATTCAAGGTGTAAAGGGAAGAATATATTCTCCATGATTTGATGTTAAAGGGAAGAATATATTCTCTATGCTTTGATGTTAAAGAGAAGAATATATTCTCCATGTCTTGATAAAGGAAGAGAGAATATATTCTCTCCATGATTATAGCATCTTTTCATTGCCTATATATATGTCTTGCAAGACTTGAAGAGAAGAAGAACAAAAACAAGAAGAAAACAAAGAGAAGAGAGTTAGAAAAATAGTATTTTCAAGTTTTATGCTTACAATTATGAGTAGCTAAGTTTTTATTTCGATTCAAGGGAGTTCATTTTGATTCACATGTTGTGAGACACGGAGCTTCATCTATCTATCTACGGTTTGATTATCTTTTGTTTCTTATTCTTAATGTTCATGCTTGTTTAGATAATAATCTAAGGTGCACATTAGTTGATTATCTATTACAATCTATTGCTAACAAATCTTCATAATCCGTAAATGTTATGTTTGATTTGTGCATGTAGCAATTAGGTTTTCATGATTAGGATCCCAATTTTCGTTGATAACCTAAGGGAAACATTAGAGTAAATTAAATAGTTGGCGCTTGCTTAAACTATTGTTTATCCTTAGTCGCTTCTAATTCGTTATGCTATTATTAACATGATTAGGATTGCTTAATACCTAGTCAGTTGATAATAAGAATTTAACCGAGTGCTAGGCTTTGGTTAATGATATACGGAAGTTAATAGGGATATAAATAGCTGGTTATTTATGTTCTTGGCTAAGTAATCAAAGAATAGATAGTATTTTAGGTGTCTATGATCAACTTGAATTGAAGAACGAACTATCCTTGAATCGATGCTTTACATTTATTGAACTTCCTATTTAATTCCTGTCATTATTAATTCATCAAACAAACCTCCCCATTGAATATTATTTTGATCAACCAATCTCTAGGGTTCGACCTGGACTTACGAGTACTACAAATTCTTGTGAGAACAGTAATTATATTTTGGTGCATTCGACACGTACCAGCCGCCACAATATATCAAAATCACTTCACAATTATTTCATCGCTCACAAGTGATAAAGTAACGCTCAAGGCAAAGTTGCAAATTCAACAACAATGCATTGAGAAAAACCAATCGCTTGAGAGTGAAATTACTCAATTGAAAAGCGATCTTGATATAATAGTCAAGAGAGAAGCTGATCTGATCACTAGACTTGTCAAATCAGAGCAGCTCGTCTCATCATTATCAAAAGCTTCAAGAAAGTTGGATAATGTGACTAAGGTAACAAGAATGTTTGGTGAAAAGACCAGTTTAGGATACAATCAATTCGATAAACAACCAAATAAATCTAATGTTACGGCGAACAACAAAGGAAGGGTGTTTTCTTTGTTGAGAAAGGATCACAAAGTCAAACGCTGAATGAACCAAGCGACAATGGTACGAGGCCAAATGAGAAAGCCAAAGCTGATTCAGGCAAGGGAAAGGCGAAAGCAAATGATTCACAAAGAAGGGTTCATCCAAACGCTCAAAAAACTAAGGATAAACCTGACCACTGTGAATCAAGCGCTAAGCGTCCAGCACCAAAAGTGCAACCCAAGCCAGTGCCAAGAAAATATCAGAGTCAATATCCAAGGCAGTCAAGATCATATTATCGAAACTATGATGATTATGATTATGACTATGATTATGATAATTATTATAATCGAGGATATTATTATACACCCAAAAAGCACACACAACACAATGTGAAACCCAAGAAGACCAGTATTCCTACAATGAAGACTAGGCAAATATGGGTTCCGAAAGTTTTAATTCAAACCAAAGCCACTAACGTTGAAGGACCCAAAACAACATGGGTACCTAAGAAGAATTAGAACTATCCTTTAAATGCAGGTACCTAGAGCCAACACCGATACTTCAGTTTGGTACTTTGATAGTGGATCGTTAAGACACATAACGGGTTCCAAGGATCTATTGACCAACTATCAAGCAGCCAATGATCCTCAAGTTATATTCGGTGATAACTCTAAAGATAAAACCTAAGGTATAGGTATCATGCATAGGGGGAATATCATGATTAATGATGTATATTATGTTGAGGGTCTTAGCATAATTTGTTAAACATTAGTCAATTTTGTGATAAAGGCTTTGAAGTAAAATTTTCAAGCGACTTCTGCTATTTTAACGACGTTAAGACTAAGTCTACTAAATTAAGAAGAAAAAGAACAAACAATGTGTATTTAGTAGATTGGGATTCTACAATTGACAACAACCCCACATGCTTTCCTGCTAAGAGTCAAAATGAATTGGGTTGGTTATGGCATAGAAAAATGAATCACCTCAACTTTAAGACAATCTCTTAATTAATATCGCTAAATCTAGTAGAGGGATTACCTAAGGGTTCCTTTCAGAAAAATTGCTTATGTGATGCATGTCAAATGGGTAAACAAGTTAAATAATCTTTTGAGAAGAAACCATGCCTATCTACTTCTAGAGTTCTTGAACTATTGCATCTAGACTTGTTTGGTCCTATTCAAATCATGAGTGTAAGTGGTAAAAAGTACTCGCTAGTAATAGTTGAAGATTTCTCTCGCTATACATGGGTAGAATTCCTAGCGACCAAAGATGAAACTAGTGTCAAGCTCACATCGCAAATTCGTCAATTGCAAACTTATAAAGATCTCTAGGTGACAAGAATTAGAAGCGATAGAGGAACTAAATTTACTAACCAATTTGTTAAGAAGTTTTGTATAGATTTTGGAATACTTCATGAGTATTCTGCCCCGAGAACACCTCAACAGAATGGAGTTGCCGAGCGATGGAATAGAACACTTAAAGAAGCCACTGGGATGATGCTTGCAGAGTCTAAGCTGCCTCAAAGGTTTTGGGCCGAAGCTATTAATACGGCTTGCTACACTCAGAACCGTTGTATGATCAACAAGCAACATGAAAAGACTCCATATGAGTTGTGGAAGGGACGTAAGCCTAACGTTTCATATTTTCATGTATTTGGTTCAAAATGTTTCATTCATAATAATGGATCCCAAAGTCTAAAGACGTTTGAGGAAATCTTTCTAGGCTATGCCAAGAACGGAAAGAGTTTTCGCATCCTAAATAAGATCAAATCGAAGGTTAAAGAATCTATTCATGTTGTGTTTGATGATGCTAACCAAGAACCGAGCAAGGTTAATCTTGATGATGTAGGAATTGAAAATCTTTCCCAACAAGTGTCACAAATCAATCTTGGTGATGATAGTGATGATGAGGAGGATGATGAGATCTTTATGTCCAATTCTAAGATTACTCGTGAGGTTACTAATGAAGATATTGTCTGAATCCTTGATGTTCATGAAGAGAATGATCATCAAGAGCAAATTGGAATAGTGAATGATGCAGCGACTGCACCAGAGACAAATGAGGGTTAAGTGATTGATAATCAAGAGTCTCTCAACCCGTTCCAACCAGACCGTAAATGGCTTAGAGACCATCCACCAAAGCTAGTCATTGGAAATCTTAAAGCACCTATGAGAACTAGGTCAGCTACAATCAATGAGGTCATGTTCGCAAGTTTCTTATCTCAAATAGAACGAAAGAAAGTGGATGAAGTGCTCAGTGATTCAAGTTGGGTAGAAGTTATGCAAGAAGAGCTTAACCAATTTGAGAGAAGTAAGGTTTGGATGCTAGTACCAAGACCAACTCACCAAGGAGTCATTGGAACTAGATGGGTTTTTTGGAACAAGATGGATGATGGGTACCGCAAAATGGGCTGAAGAGTTCGTATTGCATTTTTACTCGCTAGAAGAGCTTGTGAACTATCTATTCTTGTTTCAATTTGGAGTAGAATACAGACGAAGAGGTTTTGCTGTGTTTCTACTCGAACAACGTATGAATTTGGTAGGCAATATTAGCGCTTTGCCTTCTTACCGGCAATCTATAGAACGCTATATTAGCTAGCATCTAAGCTTAATCGCTCAGGGAGGATGCTATGTTTATCATCCATCTCAAGACTTTGTGCAGCGATTTCTTCCTGATTTGAATGAAGATGCCTCCACCAATAAACAACCTTTTTTTCCAGGGTAGAGTCAAATCCCCTTGAGTCTTGACAACAATCACGCTGAGTTTACTGAACTCTACAGAGACAGTAGAGCGATCTTTGAGAATGCGCAATCGCTAGACATCTCCTTTATTGAATACTTTAGCCTGAATAACTTCAGAGGCTATAGTCTTCACCCCATCTTTGTTTGTGAACAGAACGTACAAGTGGCCTAGATAATTTCACAAATCAAGCCAGTAGACTAAGAGGCTGCTCAAGCTGATTAGTCTAAGGCATGTCATGGAAGCAATTGGCCCCCTTTCGGTCATTATTGTTGAGAATCCTTCTCCTCCCATATAGATTGTTGAGATAGCAGAGGATATAACTCCTACTTTGGAAGCCACTCAAATTCTAAATGCTTCTTTGCCAGTTATTTCTAGCGCCCCAGTAGTCAAGATTCCTACTCAAGAACCTATTTGTCAACCAACGACTGCAGATCCATCTATGGATCAAGCGATTCAGGAAGTCCTTAATGAGCCTGAAGAGCCTTTTGTAAGAGACAAATCTAAAGTCAAAGCTCCAGTTTCTAGCTCACATGGTTCTGAGTGTCCTTCCTCAGACTCGGACTCAGACTCAGAAAGCGATCAAGAGTCACGAGATTTCAAGAAAGCCATTCGCAATTCTCTTAGTGATCTAACGGGCTCTTGTTCTCATTTGTAAGGGCGCAGCAACGCAATGTTTCATAACGTAGAGAAACTGCTTAAGGATGACATGAGTCACGCAACCAAGCTTACAATCACTATGATGAATAGTATCACTCCCCTGGTCAAAGAACTTTCTGACGATTTCAACAGGACGCTTGCCCAGAATGCATCAGTTGATACTGAGCGTCACAATACCTCCAATTTAATCTCTCAAAGTATCGCTGAGCAAATTGCTCTTTTGATAGATGAAGTCAAGCTTCTCCATCAGGACATCGCTGAATTAAAGACCTCCCTTGATGATGCCAAGAAAGGGGAAGATCTTAAAGAAAAGTCCCAGTCCAAGGCCATTTCTAAGACAAACAACAAGCACTGGCGATCTATGTTCGAAGAGATAGTGAGCATAAAGAAAATGCTTACTAAAAAGCGAAAGCCTAGATATTATCAAGGTAGGGATTTGCTTCCGGACTTAGATGTTGAGTTCCTAGAGAGTATGGGTTTTCAGCCATATGTTGGTCTGCTTAGAAGACCTATCAACTGGAAATCCACCAATGATCAAAGACAAGACATTTACCATGACTTAATCCGAGAACTTGGAATCCTCCAAGGGATTGGGTGGAAAGGTTAATGGAGCTGGAAGAAAGTGCTAAACAGAGAAGACATGACTACAATAAAGTCCAGTATACAACCATGATAGATGTTGATAGACTTCTACTAAACTTAGCGACTGAAATCTTTCAGGAAGAGAATAGGAAGCGACAGAAAAGATGAATGCTTATGTTGTTTATATATTCCTATTTGTCGCTTTAATTTATCTATTTCCAGTGTAAATCATGTATGCTTAATTCTTCCATATGAATGAATGATTTAACGCTGAAACAACTTGTTGAAACTAATCTAACTTTAGCTAACTTTCCAAACGCTAACTTATGACCTTTTTGGACTTTTCTTTGAACTCTTAATCCATAAAAGATTTATAAGAGTTAAGGTCTTTACATCATCAAAAATGGGGAAATTGTTAGGAAATTTCATGTTAGATGTTTTGATGATGACAAGATAGGATCTTATGTTAGACCGCGAAAAGAATGTAAGTTTATATTTTCGTAGAAGTTATGTATAAGTGTTTGAAAGTACGTAATACTATTTAGGCTTGTAGTTTTTATCTTTGTAGATTTTAGACTAAGTATTAGATATCGAATCGCTAATAGAATTCTAGGTGAGTCTATTAGAGATAAAGTTGAAGATCAGCGTCTGAAGTCAAATGAAGATGAAAATTTGTTATTAGCGACTGTCAAACGCTAAAGGACTATTTCAAGATTTATGGATCAAGCGCTCAAAGCACTCCAGCTATCAGTATCAGATTCACCTGAAATAAATTCTCAAGTCATGAAGGACTTAAATGCGATCATTCAACGGACATTTATTTCCAACGAGAAATAAATTCAAATGCATTAAATGTCTGATAAGAGCATTAAATGTGATAAGCTATTATGACTTGTGGACAAGCCACCTTTTGACTAGACTGACAGGTTTTCAGAGTTTTAGTTTACTCCCGTCCAATCGGAACCAGTAGGATTTCAGGAATGTCAGAGAAACAGCCGATTCACGCGCCACGTGAAGAACACACGCTCACATGTGTCCAACGAACAAATTCCAAGAATTGCCTATAAACATTTCATTCCAGCAAACCCTAAACAGATACGGAAATACACAAGAAACACGCGAAAACTTTGCTGAATTATTTTCTTCAAGAAAAGCTTAGAAACTCCATAGCCAAAATCTTTCAAGCTTTTCATATACATTCCAGACAGTCACAAATATCTCAAACATCTTCCAAAGAAGAAACCTAAACTCTTACTGAGATATTCCAAGTTGTTTGATCTTTCCAAAAACAAACAAAACCTGTGCGACAAAACCTTTAACCTTTCATCTGAGTGAGAAAGTTGTTGAAACCCCTTACAGGCAGTATTTCTGAGTGAGAGAAGCTTGTAGAAGAAGATCTTCATTGGTGCTGAAATCTATGTGATCAAGGAGCCCGAGACCATTTTTCACCTCTTTTACTATCTTCTAGAAGATTTTGTGTGATTATTTGATAATCAACTTAGTAAATTCCCTCCAAGTGAAAAAGGAGAAGAAGGACGTAGCTGAGATTACATCACCCAGTGAACCTTACAATTTCTTGTGTCATTTAAATTTTTTACTGTTTTATTGTCTTGCTTTATATTACATCATCTATTCTGAAAATGTCAAGCAAAACGGTTAAGCGAGTATTTGACCTAAAACGAACGCTAAAATTTTGAAATCATTTCCGCTGTACTAACCCTAATTAAGCGATCTAAGCATTACCCTACTTTGGTAAATTGCTAAAATCACTAAGTCTAAGTTATCTTTACTGAAGCACCTGACCGAAGCGCTCAGCTTTCTAAGCGTTCTAATTTTTAAAAGTGATACAAGTGTTTTGAAGTCAAAAAAGACTTCAAGGTCTATTCAACCCCCCCCCCCCCCCTTTCTAGACCCTTTCATATGCCACTTGGGACCACCAATGTGTCATACAAGTCCATACGAATCTCAATGCCCAATTGATATTCTCCGACTTGCGAACTATTTAAGTGATCAAGTATCAAACCTTTCCAGTGCCCATCTCCTTAAGGAGTGCGAAGGTTTGCCTTAACACACATGAACTAGTTGTTCCTTTAACGCTTTATAGATGCCATCAAGAATTATACTAACAACATATTGATGCCTTTATATTAACTAGAGGTTGTACAATATAAACTCGTGCCTTATATTCTAACTCCTCGTTGGCATCGAGGGCACATTCCCAACAATCTCCCTCTTGCACTCAATGCCAATTGCTATGGTATTAAATGCCCATCTTCTAAAGATGTCGCTCTAGCACCGCCTGTGACAATACCCAGTGAGTGGGTCAGCCGTTTAATCCGCTGAGCTTATTTTCTACAAGGCTACATCGCCCTTTCCAACGATCTCTCAAGAGATGTTGCATCTCTCATCATTTGTCTAGATTTGTGAGACCTAGGTTCCTTCATGCGCGTGAACTTCATTTCATCACACTAAAGTGACAATGCAAGCTCTGCGCTAGGGACCAGTAGAAGTTCTACCACGAACTTCAGATCCAAACAGTTTCCTTCGACAGCGTCCAAGACTCCAAGGCATTTTATATTCATTCTCAGTAGTAGAGTATTTTACTTGGAACCTTTCCAAGTTACTACTCCACAATTGTGGGTGAATATTAACCCAAAATGGGATTTTAATCTCCTTTGTCAGACTCAAGGTCCGAGTAAGTATAAAACCTCCACTATCAGTTCTCCATAGGCTTAGACGAAGAATATATCCTAATTTCTTCTCAAGTACTTCATGATATATATATTATGTCTACCCATTGCTCTTCCTCTCTAGGCAAGAGCCCTTTCTCAGATCTTCTTCCTAAATTGCTTTAGGATTTATTCTAAGCAAAAAGGCTTGGGAGGGGGCCATTATCCTATTCACTCTATTTTCATAGATACAAATTATAAGAATAAAGATGGCTTCTCCCAAGTCTTTCATGGAGAACATGCTCGATGTTTATGTCTTGACATAGTCAATGAGCCCTCATCATTTCTTATAAATAGAGTATTCTCTACATATAGCATCAGAAATGATATCTCGCTCCCACTGACCTTATTGCACACAGATGGTCACTCTTCGTTTTTGATGATTTCATAATTCCAAATTATGTCATCAAAGTGAAGATTCTAACTACGAGAGGTCCATTTAAATCCATAAATGGATTTATACAGCAAGTAGACCTTATGAGAATCGACCTCAAATGTGAAACCCTTGGGCTGTTCGAAATGGATGTCCTTCTAGAGGAGTCTATTTATGGCCGAGTCTTCACATCCACGTGCCAGATTTTCATAATATTGGTGTGTTGTTTTTGAAAGTAAGATTCTAATGGATTTGATTGTAGCTGTGGCAAAGGGGCTTCCTCATAGTCAATTCCCTTCTTTTGACTACACCCTTTCACCATCAGCCTGGCCTTGCCATTCAAATCAATCTTTCTCTTGTAGATGTGCTCGCCTTTAATGAGTTCAAAAATCTTGGGGCGATCTACTAGAGTCAAGGATTGATTCAAAGACATCTAATCCATCTTCACTTTCATAACCTCGACACTTTCTCGTAGAGTCCATATCCACCATCGATTTGTCATGGTAGAGGGATTGTATCCTTGGTTCTCCTCTGCTACATCATTCATCCTATGCTTTGTTTGTAGCAGACAACCACTTCTCTCAGGCGGGTGAGAGACTCTTCCATATCAATCACTAGTGGTTGTATTTTAATGGGCTTAGTTTGGTTCCTTGAATAATAGTGTCCTAAGATGTTTTGTTTTATTCTTTTAGAATAATCTTTCCACCTTCTCCAATTTCTCGAATGATCTTATCTTCGAGCAAATAGACCTCTAAGGCCATAATGATCCCCTGATCATCATGTAGGTAGAAAGAGTTCTCCCACTGATCTTTGGGATAACTAACAAAACGTCCTTTTAGGGACCAAGCCTCCAGATTCTTTACCTTTATCTTTTCTACGTAGGTTGGGAATTCCCATACTGTCACGTCTTTAAGATCAGGCTTCCACTGGCACCACATCCAATATGGTGTCTTAGGAATGAATTTGGAGGAACATTCATTCAAGATGAACCTATGAGTAACGCGTGACTCATTATGAATTGGGTAATTCTATGTAGCTTAGCATAGAATGAGTCATGTCCAACGATGTCTCGTTCTTGCATACTACTACCCTATTCATTTGTAGAGTCTCTGGAAGTATAAACTGTGAAGCTATGTTACGTTCTTTTAGGAACAGGTCAAATTAGGAAATCATACACTTGACATTACAATCCAATTGAAGTGTCTTGGTAAGATACCATATATTCAACCATAGACGTTAGCATGCACAAACTTTAGAACTTGAGTGGCCCTTTAATATGTTCCATGTGAAGGGAGATTTGGTCATCTTGCCTATGAGATAAGTTTCTTAAGTTTGGATAGGGATCCAATCCCAATGGTCTTGTACCCCCACGTTTCTCCTAACTAGTGAATCTTATGCTCGTAAGGCATGGTCTAATCTTAGGTGCCAAACAATTCTTCCAGTTTATTTCTAGCATACTATGTTCTCTAGTTTATGTGTTCACAGTATACTAATTCCAAACTTTTCAAATCGTGTTAACAATTTTAGTAAGGATGTATTGTTCCAACACTTATTTCCAAATAAATGTCATGAAAGTTATTACCAAACTTAAAGAAGTACCATTTCTTGACCAAGTCATAAAACGATAACTTTCTTAATGTCATTTGACAAAACTAATCAATCATCCAAATGTGTTCAGAATTAAAAAAGAACAGAGGTGCACTATATTTGGATACACCCGACACCATGTCCGGTTCCAATATTTGTGACCACTTGTTTCTCCAGCTTTTGTACTTCTTTCTAATGCTTCAATCATGAGCACTAGCTCTAGAATGTAGAAAACAAAAAGCTGAGAAATTCGGTCATAGAACAGTTGTTTCAAAAACACATGGTTCCATGTCCAGTGCGCCTCAAATTTAAGCCCTACTCATCGTCTCATCCTTAGACTTGAGTAATGCTTGCTTCAAGCATACAAATCAATGACTCTGAACTGAGGATCTTCCTCAAGTTTCTATGTCTGTTGATTTGGTTAGGCCAGTATAGACAAAATTATCAAGCATAATATTAAACGGGTTAATTTCTAAGAGAGATATAAAATAATCACAGAAAATAAACAAGATTTAATTAGGATGTTTATATTGTACACAAGTAAAACTAGGACGTTAATTTTAACTTGGCTCCCACTACATTTTTTGAAATATTGTACTCCCACTGCAATTTTCAAAAATCTCGTTGGACATAGTGAGTATTGAGTTGTTCAAATAAATGAATGGGTTGCAACCTAACCGATTTTTGGCCACTGATTATTCAAAGCGGTGTCGTACACCAATTTATCCAATAAATGATTCAATACCTTTTCCCATAGTTCACCAAACAGCAACCGAACAGGTTTCTAAGCTCGTGAACTACCCCAGTTCCTTCCCACTAACTTCTATAATCTAACATTTGAATTTCACCTTGCAACCGAACAGGTTTCTAGGGTGAAATATGTTTCGATTAAGGCATTTTATACACTTAATAAAATTTCAAATTATTTCTAAATGCATAACCCAACTGGGAAGCATTACACATTTATAGTAATTCCAATTTTAGAAAGCTTAGTGGAAGGAGAGGATGTCTCACATCCTTTACTAACTCGGTATTATTTTATCTGAGAGAATTTTAAATATTTCAACAAGGTCTCACAAAGCATATTAACTCATATCATCCTAACATGCATATAAAGCGTAGAAAAACCTAGCAATTCTACTATTACACATTTTATGGACTATTTAGATCGGCCCAAGCCAATGGGCTCA
This sequence comes from Buddleja alternifolia, assembly GCA_019426215.1. Lineage (NCBI taxonomy): Eukaryota > Viridiplantae > Streptophyta > Magnoliopsida > Lamiales > Scrophulariaceae > Buddleja > Buddleja alternifolia. The sequence goes on along the minus strand of CM033397.1, from coordinate 25,687,810 downwards.
TCACCCTATATAGTTTAAGCATGCATAATAAAACATAAATCCAAGTCCAATTTTATTTAACCATAAAAGCTCACATGTGATAAGAGAGTAAAAATAAATTTTATTTATTTTGTTAATCAAATCCAATTGATTATTACAAAATTAAATCCCATTTAATTTTGTCATTACGACTAAATTCCATTTAATCGAAGTGAAATTAAATCCATTTTAATTTTATGTGATCGAAAAATCTATATCATAATCAATTAAATCTAATTTTATTAATAACGAAACTAAATTTAATTTAATTTTGATATGATGATTAAATCCAATTTATTCTTCTTGGAATTAAATCCAATTCAATTTTCATTAGAAGATTAATCTCCAATTTAATCAAAGCGCTATTAAATCTATTTGAAATTAATTCTTACTTAATTTCATTGAGAGGATTAAATCAACTTCAATCTAAGTCCTACTTAATGTCCATGAAAAGATTAAATCAATTTCAATCATTGTGAAAACGAGTCTCACATTATTTCCATGAAAAATGATTAAATCATTTTTGATCTCAGTGAAATTAAGTCTCACTCAATTTCTATAAAAAAGATTAAATTAATTTCAATCAGTGTGATATCAAGTCATACTTAATTTCAATGGAAATCTTTTAATAAACTTTAATGTTAGTGAAATTAAGTCCTACTCAATTTCAATAAAAGATTAAATTAATTTCAATCAATGTGAAATTAAGTCCTACTTAATTTTTATGGGCTTACAAATCATTGACTAAGTTCCACTTAATCAATTACAAAATTAAATCTTATTTAATTTTGATGGGTAAATTAAATAGATTCAAAATATCAACAAAACTAAATCCAATTTAATTTCATTTAATAAATTAAATCTTAATTTAATTTATGTAAATCAAATATAATTTAATTTATATTAAATCCAATTTAATAATAATTAAATTTAATTCAATTTACAAAGAGGACTTGAAGAAGATTGACCCAATTAGTTAAAATTGGGTTTGAGTCTTACCCAATTAATAATTCAATTACAATTGGGTCCAAGCCCAATATTTCTTAATTGAAATAGGCTGGGCTATATTTGTTATTATTTGGAGTGGACCAAGCCCAACTCCATATTATTTCATTTATGCATTGGACCTAGCCCAACACATTATGTGTTGGGCTCAGCCCAACACAACAAAGAGCCCCACCCCAAATGCAGCCCGCCTCATTTCATCTTCCTCCATGCTTCTACACCGTCATAGGCGCCGGTGCCGGTTGTGGTAGCGGCGCTCGGCACCACCTCCTTCATCTGAAAGCAACGCACGAAGTCGTCTTCTCTGGCGGCGACACAGGTGGCGATGAAGGCATCGTTCTCGGCAACGTTAATAGCACCTCCATCAGCAGTGCTTCTAATCCCGATAAGCCATCTCGGTCCGATCCCCAAATATGAATTTGAAGATTATGAACTCGCTGGCGATTTCTAATGACAGTCTGCAATCTCCGGCGGCGGAAAAACACACCGTTCTCAATGATGCATTGAGACGCCACCGGTGATGCGATCGACGACGATTTTCAAAAGCCCTTTCCGGCCCCAACTTTTGTTCCAAGCGGATTTACAAGAAATCGCAAAACCACCCCAGATTTGAAGAGATTCAGATTTAACCCCCAATTTTCAGATTCAGAAAACCATTTACAGCAGATCCAAAAATTGTAGATATCCATTCACAATTCGCAAACCAACAACATATTCAAAATCATAAAACCAAATATACAATATGTCCAATTGATTTTCAAAAATCACAAAAATCGATTTCCCAATTCCAATTTTCCAGAAAATAAATAGAATTTTAATGTCCAGATTTTTGTTTCAACCAAAAATTTTCCAGAAATTAAAAACCGATCATGAATTACAGATTTACAAAACAGCCGCACAAAAATAGATTCAATATGCCAGATTTGGTGAAACGAATTTTAAAATCCAAACTACAAAATTCAGATTTATTAATTCGTTTAAACTGATTCCAAAACAACAACTTATTTTCGATCCACAATATTGATAATTCCAAATTACCAAAGACGATATATTACATAAACATGAATAACACGTAAACAAAATCAATGAAGCCAACAAATTTAGCTCTGATACCGCTATTGAGAATCTTGTTAGGCATGCGCAGCGGAAACGTAAAATAGATCCAGCTTCCCAAACGAAATGCTTACTTTTTCACGTATTCAACTTTAATCCTCGCAAATTTTCAATCTTCTCCAAAGGTTCAATTGTACCGCCTCTAGATCATCACGCAAGAATGGACTCCGAGAAATTTTCATCTCCAATCTCCGGAGGAGGCTAGACGAGACTGAGTTGGAAGAAAATAATTTTTTCTCTTGTATTTCTGGTGGAGGAATTTAAATTATGATTTCTCCTGTGTTCTCTAGCTTGTGTTGGAGAATTAAATAAATCCTCGAACTTAAGCCCACCGGATCACACACATGCCCATATGGGCTTTATTAGACAATTAATTGGGCTATGTTGACCCAGTCAACTTAGTCCAATTAGTTTAATCAATTAACATTTAATCCAATTGAATATATTGATTAAATGAATATTAATTAATTAAATAAATAATCATTTTATATTTCTAGTTTAAACATTTAATGAACCCAGTCAATTAAATGTTCAAACTAATTCATTTAATTAACCATTGTTTAATTCAATTAAACAACCAATCAAATCAATTTGTCCAATTAATTAACTCGTCCTTCCAAAGGACAAATTACCAAAATGTCTTCCAAATACAAGACTTGATTTCTTCGTCTATTCCTTTATAGGGCGACTCTCTAGGTTCGTCTCAATTGGCAATGAAAGGATACCAAAGGATGTGGGTGACACCTAGCCAGCACCGTGGCCCCACATTGTAGCCCAATCGAGTATGAAATGACTATGTCATTTCGAACTTCTAGATTATGAATACCGTATGAGTATAAGCTCTTCACTGACGTATCCCGATCGAGTGAGAGTCGTGGCAAAATGTCAAACTCACAGGACTCGATGCTATGCTTAAGAATCATAGTAATATGAGATTACTAAACATAAGTTAGTTCATCAGCTCTGGCCAGAGACTTTAAATCTCATTTAACTATGATTGCATAGGATAATTCTCGTTTACTTTCGAGACAGTGAATTTCCTCTTGGTAATCAGCTCACATGCTACTTGCCCATTGGAACGCATTTCGAGGTCGACCCCACCTTTCAACGGGTGAATTAGGCCTAACTACTCTAGTGACAGAATCCAACATCACAAGCACACTGTGACTGTAAATCCTCAAGTCTAAGGCTCACGCATACTTTTATAATCAGTAATCTAATCATTGACAATCACTGTGTAAAACCCATTTGATCGTATTACTACGAGCCGTGTTCGAATACACTAATCTCATCAATGTATCTATGACACAAACTCCCACTATGCCATAGTGTTCGAATGGCACTCCATTGTCAGAGCATGTGTCATACAAGTCCAAACGAATCTCAATGCCCAATTGAGATTCTCCGACTTGCGAACTATTTAAGAGATCAAGTACCAAACCTTTCCAGTGCCCATCTCCTTAACGAGTGTGAAGGTTTACCTTGACATACATGGATTAGTTGTTCATTTAAAACTTTATAGATGCCATCAAGAATTATACGAGCAACATATTGATGCCTCTATATTAATTAGAGGTTGTACAATATAAACTCGTGCCTTATATTCTAACTCCTCATTGGCATTGAATGCACATTCCCAACAGTTGCCAATTGTTGAACCCCAATCCACTAAATAAACATTATGTGTTCTTTTTTCTTTTTTTAGTAGATCCAGTCTTACCGTCGTTAATATAGCAATGGTCACTTGAAAATTTAACTTCAGAACCTTTATCATAGAATTGACTAATGCTCAATAAATTATGCTCAAGGCCCTCAACATAATAAATGTCACTTATCATGACATTACCTCTATGCACGGCACCTATACCTTTGGTTTTACCTTTAGAGTTATCACCGAATATGACTTGAGGACCATTGGTTGCATGATAGTTGATCAAGATATCCATTGAGCCTATTATGTGACTTGAAGACCCACTATCAATGTACCAAATAGATGTATCGGCGTTGGCTCTAGGTATCTGCATGAAAGGGAAGTTCTAATTCTTTTTAGCTACCCATTGTGACTTGGTCCTTTCGCATTAGTAGCATTAGCTCAATTAAAACTTTAGGAACACACATTTGCCTTGTATTCATTGCGGAAGGATTGGCCTTTTTGGGTTTCGCTTTGTGTTGTGTGTGCTTTTTAGGTGTATAATAATATCCTTGATTATAATCGTAATCATAGTTATAATAATAATCATATTCATTATAGTAATTGATAATATGATCTTGATCTCTGTGGATATTGACATTTGTATTTCCTTGGCACTGGCTTAGAGTGCACTTTGGGTGCTTGACGCTTAGCGTTTGATTCACATGTGCAAGGTTTCTCCTTAGCCTTTTGAGCGTTTGGATAATATTTTCTCTGTGAATCATTCACTTTTGTCTTTCCCTTATTGTCTGAGTTAGTGTTGACTTTCTCATTTGGCTTCTTACCATTGTCCTTTTGCTCATTTAGCGTTTGGTTGTTTGAACTCTTCTCAACAAAGGCTACACCTTTTTCTTTGTTGGTTGCCCTAACTTTAGACATTATTGATTTATTACTGAATTTATAACAACCTATACCGGTCTTTTCACCAAAAAGTCTGGTTACCTCAGTCACATTGTCTAGATTTATTGAAACTTTTGACAATGATGAGACGAGCTGCTCTGATTGAGCAAGTTTAGTGTCTCGAGTAATGGCTTGGTCGAAATCTTACGACTGAATCTCCATGTCTCCTTCATTAAATGATATCAATTCTTGCAATCCAAACGAGGAAACACTCCGCCTCTTTAGATTGCCATACTTTGGCCAAAGATTCATTGAATCGATTCAGTAAGCAAAACATAGGAAATATTTGATTTGCTAAATCAATCATGGATCCCATTTTGGTCTCTCATGTACCTTGACACATAATCATACTATACCCAAGATATCTCATATGATGACTCGCGAAGGAATCATGAGATAAGTCAAAATATAATCGACTATGCTTAAAGTAACCAATGGAACCTCAGGTCCATAAGCATTACTCTTACGCCTCCGTGATTATAGGAAATTCCATATTCGATCTAACCATTTTAGGAATTTTTGGCGAAGTTGTTTAGTTCACTCATTATCCCAAATGAGAACCCTCGTGTACATCTATGCCTATGAAACGAGACACGTTCTTTAAGAACATATGTGCACAAGCAAGTCTTTCGGGTCTTTGTCAATATCCCTCATATTGACAGACCTTTTAATGACTTGGAACCTTTCAAGAATCATGACCTTACAGACATATTCCATCATCGTCATTCCCTATGTCCAATGATGTCCCATAGTCATGTGTGATTCAAGGGACTTCGTTCTAAGCATATAATAACATTTTAAAGAAAAAAGAATGCCATAATAAAATGAACTTTATTTATTAGAAAAGATTATCTCGTAGAATTTATTACACAGAAATGGCACCCAAAAATTGGCACGACAGGCATCTACTCTAACAACTACCATATCAAGATCACTTTTCAACTAAGCGATTTCAGCTTCAAGTGATTGGTTCTTCTCAATACATTGTTGCTGAAATTGCAACTCTGCCTTGAGCATCACGTTTTCACTTTTAAGTGCTGAGATCTCCTCAGAGTGTTCTTGATATGGTTTGGCGGCACCTTCACAAGCTTAATAATATTTATTGATCTTGTCAAGTAATTCATCATAAGAAATAAGATTAGCTAGTTCAATGATTACCTCTGGTAGTGAGCCTTTAGTGGCTTCTCCGTCTATCACCATAAGACATATTAACACTGAGTCATTGGAAAGATCATCATCGTTACTTTCTTCTGAAGATTCCAGATCCTCTTCAGGTACGGAAAATGGTTCAGATTTCAATAGCAAGCCTTTTTCACGAAGGCCGCTCGTGCATTGGTTTTTATCCACGTAGTCTTGCCTTGTGGGCTTAGACATATTTGGATAAGAACAATTTACCTGGTAGTGCCTTGGTTTCTTAAAATTGTAACAAAGGTTAGTTTTCATTTTATATCCAGTTGTTAACCTTGAATGACTATGTGGCTTAGAAGCTACTGGTGCTGATAGATTTGGATTCGGAGACGCTTGGTACTGAATCGTTGTTGGAGGAAGCGATGGAGAAAGAACTGGCGCTTGATATTAAGGAGCTTGTATAGGGGGAGGGGTTTGGTATGAAGCTTGTCCATTGGAATTCTTTTTTTCATATCTCATGAATTTCTTAAACTTCTTTACTAATAAGGCCATTTCTTTGTCGTCATTATTTTTGACACTTGCACCTCACCGACTGATTTCTCTTTGGCAGTTGCAATTAGCGCACCTGATTCAATCACTGAAGGCGGCGTATCGATGAATTCTCCCAACTCAAATTCGAAAGCCCTTAGCTCCATAAACACATATTCTGGCGTTAGAATTTCCAACATTTGGGATACTCTCATCGCAACAGTCTTCATAAGATATTTGCTTGGAAGACTTCTAAACATCTTGTTGACCATTTCCTTATTGGTCAATTCCTTGTCTAATAACGCTAACTCTGTAATAAGCATAGTAAATCTCGCATCCAGTTGATCTAGTGTCTCATTGGGTTGCATCTTGAAATGCTTAAATTTTTGCATGGCTATGGGGAGCTTGTTCGCCCTCATCTGTGCAGATCCTTCACACACCATAGCCAACTTATCGCACATATCCTTTGAGATTTTGCATTGCTTAATCTTGTTGAATAATCCCTCATTATCAATCAACGCTAAGTAGAGAGCATTACGTCCAACTTTATCCAAGTTTGCTCTTCTACGGTCCTCTGGTGTCTATTCTACCTTGGACTTCTCGACATTACCAGCTGGAGTTGCTTCAGTATCTCTGGGGGCTCTAGTTATGAATTTCATAATCTGAATGGGGCCATCTGAGAGGATATCACACATTTCGTTATCACATAAGCATAGATATCTAAATGCTTTAAGTTTTCATGAGTCATAGTTTGACTCAATCAACTGTGGCATCTTTGCAAATGCCATGCTATGTGATAAAAGATTTTTCAAAAGCCACTAAGTCTTGAAAAATGGATCTAAACAAGCAGTTACGCTCGAAAACGCTTAAGTTTCTACTTCAACCGCTCTGATACCAATTTTTGGTCCCAAGTGGTGTACAAAAAGGGTCTACAGGGGGGGTTGAATAGACTCTGAAGTTTTTTTTCGACTTAAAAACATTTCATGCCTTTTAAATATTTTGAACACTTGGAAAGCAAAGCACTAGGTTAAGTGCTAGGAAAAAGATAACTTACACTTAGTGATTTAGCAATTACCAAAGTAGGGTAAAGTTTAGATCGCTTAATCAGGGTTAGCATAGCGAAAATAATTTTGATGCTTGGCGTCCGGTTTGTCAATTAGTCTCTTACTGGTTTAATGCTTTTAAACAATGATATGCAAATGATAAGGAAAGCAATAAAACAGTAAAGTAAATGACTTCAGCTATGAAAGGTTCACTGGGAGGTGCAAACGTCCTTCTTCTTCTTTTCACTTGGAGGAAATTCACTAGATGATGATCAAAGTCTTCACACAGAGGACTTTTACAAATGATGAATGAACACGAAGATGATCTTGAGCTCCTTCATCACATAGTCTTCAGCTCCACTTAGATCTCTTCAACAAGATTCTCTCACTCAGAAATACTGCTTGAACGCAACTTCTTCTTCATACAGATGAAAGAGGTTGGTGGGTTTTGTCACTAGGGTTTGTTTGATTTTTGGAAGTTCAAACAACTTGGAATATCTCAATAATAGTAAGGGTGCCTCTATGGAAGATGTTTAAAATATTTGTGACTGTCTTTGGAATGTATGAAAAGTTTGAAAGATTTGGATATGGAGATTTAATGCTTTTCTTGGAAGGGTTTCAGCCAAAAGTTCGTATGTATTTTCTTGTGTAATTAGGGTTTTCTGAAAGGTACTATTTATAGACTTTTCTTGAGATTTGTCTGTTGGACACATGCTGGGGCGTGTTTATTACTCGGCGAGTGGGTAGCTCCTTTTTCTGACATTCCTGAATTTCTTCTACACCGATTGGATGTGGCAGACTTTGAACTCTGACAGTCTAGTTAATGGTGGATTGTCCGTACGTCATTTGTCCTTCTCACATTTAATCCTCTTATTAGGCATTTAATGCATTTGAATTTATTTTTTGTTTGAAATAAATGCCCTTTATTGATTGCATTTAAGTCCTTAATGATTTCGAAATTTATTTTATGTGAATCTGATCCATTGATCGCTTGGTTGCTTAGACGCTGATTCATAACTCCTGAAATGTCTTTAGCGTTTGACAAACGCTTAAGGCAATCTTCATCTTCACTTGACTTCAGACCCTAATCTTCAACTTCATATTTGACAGGCTCGCCTAGAATTCTATCATCGACTCGATATCCAATCTTTAGTCTAAAATCTATAAAGATAAAAATACGAGCCTAAAAAAATAGTAAACTTTCAGACACCTATACAAATTTTCTATGGAAACATAAACTTACATTCTTTCGGGGTTTAACATAAAATCCTATTTTGTCATCATCAAAACATCTAACATAAAATTTCCTAACATCTAAAATAAAAAACATGAATCATGGCGATAGGTCCTCTTAGAACGAGTATTAACTTCCATGTATTATATTTCTTAAATGTCAGCCCATCTGTTGTAATATAACTTAATGAATAAACCATAGTTTTATTCTAGGTCCCAACTTAAGTGAATTTTCTTAAAGGAAATGAATGTGCACATAATTATGTGAAAATGTCAAAAACGAATAAGAGTTTCAATTATAACATGCGTCCAAAAAATGAAAAACTACATAGTGGGACCAAGTCCCATTTGAACCACATGATCCTTATAAGTCATTGATGGCATGCCTTTTGTCAAAGGATCAGCTATCATCAATTCAGTACTAATGTGTTCAATCACCACTTTGTTCTCTTTAACATTTTCTCTTATGGCTAAGTACTTTATGTCGATATGTTTACTTTGACTACCACTCTTGTTGTTTTTAGCCATGACAACGGCAGCTGGATTGTTACAATGCATCTTTGACTGCCTAGAAATTGAATCTACAAGTCTAAGCCCAGATACAAAACTCCTTAACCATATACCATGCGAAGTAGCCTCAAAACAAGAAACAAACTCGGCCTCCATAGTGGGAGTAGCAGTCAATGTCTACCAAAAGAATGGGTTGGATCCTCTTATGCCTGTCCTTAGAAGTTGTTCTTATTCCTATTCAACGACTAACAAAGAAGAATAGCTCGAATGTGGCACAAAAAAATTAAAAGGAAAGGGACCCACAAAGAAGCTTTATGGCTTGGAGCCAGGCTCGAAGTAGAAAGAAAGAAAAAAAAGAAAGGAAAAGACTTCTTGTTCTCTCTGTTGTCGACTGGGAATGAATGTTAGCATTGCTTAAATAAAGACTCTCATTCCCTTGCATTGAGTCAGTGTCTATGGTATTCGGGTAGAGTGGTGGGCATCATGCTATGCTGGTATGCTTGATAATTGTCTTTGCACTTCTCCAAGATACAACTCCACTAGTAAGCATAAACACGTAACCAGATGTTGATTTTCTTGAATCACCACAGCCGGCGAAGTAGAAATCCGAGTAGCCAATAACCTCTAGATTGTCAGTTCGTCTATACATATGCATGTGATCCTTCGTCCCTTGAAGGTATCTCATCACTTTCTTTGTAGCTTTCCAGTTGTCTATTCCTATATTACTCTAATATCTTCCCAACATTCCCACAACAAATGCAATGTCAGGTCCTGTGCAAACCTGAGCATATGGAATGTCTTTCATTTGTTCCCTTTCAAAATCATTTTTGGGGCACTGGTTCAAACTTAACCTCTTACCCTTTACAATAGAAGCTACACTTGGTGAACAATCCTTTATTGGAAATCTCTCTAAGATTATATTAATATAGGTTTCTTGAGACAATCCCAAAATGTCTTGAGATCTACCCCTATGGATCTTTATGCCAATGACATAAGATGCTTCACCTAACTCCTTTATGTCAAAATTCTTAGAGAGAAATTGTTTCACTTCATATAACAATCCCTTATCATTGGCTGCAAGTAAAATATCATCCACATGTAGAACAAGAAAATAAATCTTGCTCCCACTAACCTTATAGTATATAAATGGATCCATAATGTTTTCTTCAACTCCAAATGAGGAGATTACATTATGGAATTTTATATGCCATTGAGAGGAAGCTTGTTTTAGCCCATATGTAGATTTCTTAAGCTTGCACACCATATGCTCACCTTCACTAGAGGAGAATCCTTCTGGTTGTTTCATGTAAACCTCCTCTTCTAGATCCCCATTAAAGAATGTTGTTTTCACATCCATTTGTTGCAATTTCAAATCAAAATGTGCAACTAATGCCATAATGACACGGAGAGGATCTTTCTTAGATTCAGGGGAAAACGTTTCTACATAATCGATTTTTTGCTTTTGTGTGAATTCCTTGGTGGCGAGTCTTGCCTTATATCTCTCAATGTTGCTCAATGAGTCTTTCTTTGTCTTGAAGACCCATTTACTTCCTATGGAATTTGCACCATTGGTCAACTCAACAAGGTCCCAGACTCCATTATATGTCATGAAATTCATCTCCTCATTCTTGGAATTGTGCCAAAAGTTTGATCTTTTACAATCCATGGCCTGTAAAAATGTTTCAAGGTCATTTTCAGCTCCAAAGTTATAGTCAGATTCTTAAAGATACACAATATAATCACTAGAAATTGCTGATTTCTTTGTCCTATTACATTTTCTTAATGTTACACCAACATCCTCATGTGGAGTATATTGGTTAACTAGTTGTTCACTAGCCTTTGGAAATTCTTGAACCACTGGATCTACCATGTCATCAGCAATTGTGGAACTTCAGCGATTGGTTGCTCAACACCCATTTGAACTTAAGGGGTGTTGTACATGACAAGCAATCTATCAATTGATGTGGAAGGTTGAATATCTATAGGACCTTTCTTAGAAATAACATTTTGAGATTGATCGCTCCCACTGATCAAATCATTCTTAAGAAATTTCGCATTTCTTGATTCCATAATTCTGATAGTATGAGATGGACAATAGAATCTGTGCCCTTTAGACCTCTCAGCATATCCAACGAAATACCCACTAATGGTCCTTGGGTCCTGCTTTTTTTATTGTGGATTATAACTCGTACTTCAGATGGGCATCCCCAAACATGTATGTCTTAAAATCGATTTCCAACCTTTCCATAACTCAAAATGTGTTTTTGAAACAACCTTAGTTGGAACTCGGTTTAAGAATTTAGGAAGCTTGGAGCTGCTAAGCATGCTCCCTAACATGTCCAATATTGTTTGGTTTCTTCTTTCTACTACACCATTCTTGTTTGGAGAACCAGGCATAGTGTATTGGGCAACTATCCCATGCTCTTGAAGAAACTTTGCAAATGAACCAGCTGCTAGTCCACCCTCAATGTATCCTCCATAGTGTTCACCACCTCTATCGGATCTCACAATCTTAAATTGTTTTCCACATTGTTTCTCTACTTCATCCTTAAATATCTTAAGGGTATCTAATGTTTCATTCTTATTATTAAGCAAGTAGAGACACATGTATCGTGAGTAATCATCTATGAAAGAGATGAAGTATTTTTTACTATACGAGTCCATATCCGGACTACAGATGTTAGTAATGTAAGATCTCTAATGCGTCTGAGCTCCTCTTGGCACTTTTCTTTCACTTGTTGGTTTGCTTTCCCTTAATACAATCCACATAAGTGCCAAAATCAATAAAGTCCAAAGTACTAAGTACTCCATCTTTTACCAATCTTTCAATTCTTTTTATGGAGATATGTCCCAATCTCTGATACCACAGTATAGAAGAACTCTCATCAATAACACTTCTCTTAATACCAGTATGAACATGCATTGCATCATAAAAGTCATTATTTTGTTGAATACGAAAAGACCATCAGAAAGTGTACTATTTCCAACAAGATCAGATTTATTGAATAACTTAAAAGACTTATCTGAAAAATTGAAATTATAGCTCAATGGTACAAGTCTTGAAAATGAAATTAAGTTTCTTGAAAAATTTGGAATATAAAAGGTCTTTTCCAAAACCAAAACAAAACCACTACTTAAAACTAATTTCCATGTTCCAATTGCTTCCACATGTGAATGCATCTTGTTTCCAGAAAGATGCATTGCTCACTTCCCACTGACTTCCTTAGGTTTTGCAAACACTACAAGGAACTTATAATATGGATTATAGCACCAGAGTCAATCCACCATGTGTTATTACTAACATCGACTATATTAGATTCATAGCAAACAAGTGAAGTTAAATTACGTTTCTTCTCAAGTCAAATCTTAAACTTAGGGCGATTTTTCTTTGTGATCCTTGTTCTTGCAGAAGAAGCACTTGATTCCTTCTTTATTTCAGCTTGGACAGGCATTTTGCCTTTTCCCTTGTGTTTGGATTGGCCTGTGTTCCCACCATGCATCGTCATATGCACACTCTCCCCTAATTCTACAGTCAGCCTTCCTTGCTCTTGAACACACATGGTCATAAGTTCATTTATAGACCATTTATCCTTATGTGTGTTGTAGGATATTTTGAAGGGTCCACACAGCTGTGGAAGAGTGTTCAATAATGCACAAGCAAGGTCTTAGACATCTCAATCTCAAGAGTTTTTAGCTGAGCAACAATGTCCTTCATTTGCATGATGTGCTCGCTCACACCTCTAACATTAATGAGCTTTCAAGTTGAGAACCTCATTATTTGGGTGCTGCCAAGTGTCTTATCTGAAGTCTCAAATTGCTCATCAATAGCCTTCAGTAATGCCCGAACATTTTATGCCGATTGACTGAACCACAAATGCCAGCAGAGATTTTGGTCTTTATAAACATCATAATAAGATCGCTCCCATCATTCATAAAAAATAACCTCCCGTGGAATGATATTTTCAGTAATAGCAGGTGATTCGTTCTTTCGAAAAGCATAATCAATATCCATCCACCCTAAATGAAGAAGAATTCTCTTTTTTCAAACCTTCTAGTTATTACCATTCAATTTGGGAATTTCACATTTGATATTAGACACATTCACAGTTTGCATAACTGTAAAAATTAAACATACAAACTTATGTTACAAAATTAAGGCTAATAAACATACATCACATATATCATATCTTACCTGTTGTACTTAAAAATGTGAATCAATTGACATAGAACCGAATCTGGGCTAAGTTAATAATTCAAACACATTCATGCATATCTTAATAATGAAACTATCAATTATATACCATTTCTTAATTCCTATGGGTAGATTAAGAAAAAAATTTGATATTTCATCCTAATTAATCATACAAGTATATTAAAAATTCATATGGGAAAGATTTACTATATTACGTACAATTAATTACAATAAGTGTCATAATACTATATGTGATTAAAAACTTAAAATATAATTTTTCATAATTAGAGATGCTGTGGCTAATCTCCAATTTCTTAAATTATATACATCACTAGACATTTAATACATAAACAATGAGTTGCGCAGAAGCTGTTCCTTTCTCTGAAATATGTAAATTATATACAACAAGCATATTGCATATAATGATAACAAAATCACACCCACATCACTCATTGGACACAAAAATAAAGGTTGCCTGCATTTACCAATATAAACAAGAATCATAAATGTTAACAATGAGTATATCTTGGCTAAACATAAACAACAAATAAGCAATGTTATTAACCCATGTCAGGTGTTCTCTAATTTTGGCCGGAACATTATGCAGAAGCTTTATTATGAAGAGCCATAGCAATTTTGGCAGCCATATTGTATTTCACCGAGATTCAACCGATTCATGAATTCGATTTAAAATACATCTAACGCAGAGTGTTTGGCAATCGTAACATTTCACCAAAATTCAATGAAGACATGAATTCGTATGAAATATATCGAGGTAAAGGCAAAACATGCTGATACCAACTGCAGGGAATATAAGCATTAAATGATCTAAATATGTACAAAAACATAATTTCACATAAAGATCTTGGTGCCAAAAATTAATCTAGGATCTCACCTCCAATCATTGATGCTCTCGAAATTTGTGTTGAAGATTAATGGGTACGAGGACTTCCAAACCTTAGGCAAACTCTAGTGATGATGTAATTCTTAATGTGAAAATACTAGGCTTGGGGACCTTAATAACCTAGTGACCCTTTATATAAACATCTTCCCATCAAAGATGTTATGGTAATAATTCTTAGTTACCAAAAATATGGGTGACAATCAATCAAAGATTGATCACAACCACATCTTTAATTGATCACAATCTCTCCTAATTGGAATATGATTTGATCACAATCTCTCCTAATTGGTAATCCAATTTTGATGACAAATCTCTCTAATATGGAAAGTGATTTTACACATGTGAATATCAAGAGGAATATTAGAACCAAACTTAGTTTTTTGGCTTAAATAACCAACAATACCCATTCATGGTACCATATTAAAAGAGATATGTAATCTATACTTTTAAAAAAGAATCGATGAAGATAAGTATACAAGTACATACGTGCAATATCTAATAGGGCACATTGTTTCTGTTCCACAATAAGAACATCCCTTATTGGTTTTGAACTCCAGTCGAAGAACATGGTATGACCCAGAAAGTGAATGATTGTCCACATCAAAGTTGCATCGTTTCAACCAAAAAAAGAAACCTCAATCCTTGATTTATCGTAAGTTTGGACACTGTTATCCATAAATCTTTCAATTCCTCAACCAATGGATTCAAGTATACATCTATATAGTTTCAAAGTTATTTAGTATCGTCAATAAGCATAGATAATGTAAAAGTATCATTTCTCATGCATGTACATGGAAGCAAATTATACGAGATTAACACAATATGTCAGGTTTTGAAACTTACAATAAAAAACTTAAAAGAGTTAAATCCATTAATAACAATCCCTAATGTGACATTACGACTTTCAATAGAATAATAAATTATTTCTAGTCAAAACTTTTATAAAAAAAATCAGCAAGATGCCTAAATTTTTCATCATCCACTCGCATCTCATAAGTGAAGTATGTGATGCCATGAAAACTTTTTGCAACCAAGGCTTCAATAGAAGTATCTCATTTCTTAGCAGTTATCTTTATTTTAGATTCTTTGTATCTCAAAGCCCCATATAATTCACATGCCTCAACCATGACATCATCACCCGTAAATAACAAACAATTATTTGGGCATGCATTTGATATCTCGTAAGTAAAGCCTATGTCGATAGTAATCTTATTTGCCTCAAAAGATTTTTTGGTAAGTTCACACCTTGAAGAAATATTTTTTTAACAATACAAGGAGTATGGTAAGTCACTTACTAGTCTACTTAGAGCTCACTAAGAATTCCAAACACCCAGGATACAAGTCTCGGCTTGCATCTTATAGCTAATTTTCAATGTCGATGTTTATATGCCCCACTTAAATGATCATCTTCTTTACATTGAGTATAATCTCTTGAGTCAACAGACTCTCATAAATCAATCCAGTTATATCACCTCATCTTTCACCCTCTAACCTCAAATTATCATGTCCATGAATAGGTTCATACAGTTCTTCGTGACAAACCCAATTTTTGAAGTTTCTACAAAATCAATTGAAAAAGAAATAATCATAGACATCTCTTTGACTCTTCATATAGCGATTTAAACATTTTTTACTAGGAAAACTGAGTGCGGATCCATTCGGTTGTCTCCAAAAAGCAAATTCTGAAAATGAATCAATTCGATTGTTTCCACGATGCCTATTATTATGCATATTATACATATATCTTGTGAGTTTTTTTCATCTTTTGACACAATTTGAGTTTAATTCTAGATACTTAATGATATTTTTATGTTGATAGATGTTATTTGAAAGAATAAAGTAAAAGATGGAGTTTTGTTTGGATTATTTTTATTCACTTCTATCTACAAGTTTAGGAGTAGAAATTATTTTTGTATGGATTCGACACCCATTAAATTTTGGCGCCGTTGCTGGGGATTGGTGTCTCTAAATTCATTTATCTTTCTTTTTAATTTTATTTGATTGACATATCTAGTGATTCAAAAGAATAATAGAAAGTTATGGCCAACACTAAGAAGAGGACCTTAAAGGGAGTTAGTCATGCCAAAGTTGGATCAACAACCTCTTTGCATTCAATATTCTAATCTTGAGTTAGATTTTTAATTAAGATATGGTCTCATTCACTTACTTTCTACTTTTTATGATCTTGCAGGAGAAGATCCTCAAAAACACCTGAAAATGTTCCATGTGGTGTATTCTACGATAAAATCAAAGGATGTTATTGAAGAACAAAGCTAGCCTTTCCCTTTTCACTAGCTGACAAAGCTAATGATTGGCTCTATCTACCTTCTGGTTTAATCAATACATGTACACAGATGCTGAAATTACTTTTAGAGAGATTTTTCACCACTTCATGAGTTGCCAACACTAGAAAAGAGATATGTGGAACTAGGTAGTTCAATGGAGAAACGTTATACGAGTATTGGGAGTGGTTTAAACAATTGGTCGCCAGCTGCACACATCATCAAATTCCAGAACAAGTTCTCATCTAGTACATTTACGAAGGCTTATAGACAATGGAAACGAATATTATAGATGCTGCAAGTGGAGGTGTACTCATATATAAAACTCCCACCGATGCGAGAAATTTGATCTCTGATATGGCTGGCAATTCTCAATAATTCAACACTCGAGAAGACTATGCACCCAAAGGGGTGAATGAGGTAAGTATGTAGTCATTTGATCAGCTTCTAAATGATTTAATTTCCCTTGTACAAAAGTTGGTTGTAGGTAGTACACATCGGATGAAAACATACGACATATGTTCCATCACCAGTTATACCTCTGAGGTGTGCCCTATACTTCAATACGAGTCATATGAGCAAGCCCACGCCGCTGAAGGATTTCCATGCACCCCACAAAGGAAGTATGATCCTTTCTCCAACACCTATAACCCCAGGTGGAGAGATCATCCTAACCTGAGTTATGCGCCAAGGCCTGATGATTTCCAACCTTCATATCAATCTAGAAAATCAATTTCACCACCTCAACCATCTTTCAAACCACCAGGTATCTGTCTAGAAGAAATTGTTGAATCATTGGCTACTAACACACAACAATTTCAACAGGAGACAAGAGCGAGCATACAAGAGGTGAGAAGTATATGCAACACCTAAAGAGCAAAATGAGCCAATTAGCCACCATAATGAATGAATTAATCTCCCAAAAATAGAGTAAAATTCCATCTCAGACTATTGTGAATCACAAGCAGCACGTTAGTGTAGTCAGAAAGGTGCTACAAGAGCGCAAGACAATTGTGATACCTCCACTGCTTCTTAGTCGATTTTCTAACTCTAATTGTGAGGTAGAAGATGAGTTGCAAAAGAAATATGTGGAACCTCAAATCATCAAATTGACTCAGATACGTACCAAGCAACCCAACACAATTGAGATACCTCCCCCATTTCCTGGTCAGTTTGCAAAATCTAAGAAGAAAGAGCAAGAAGATGGGATTCTGGATACTTCCCAAAAATTTGAGATTAATGGTAACGAGAAAGTGCACATGGAAGAAAATGTATTTGTAGTCCTTCATAAGAATTTCCCTCCAAAATGCGATGATTCAGGTATGTTTACTATTCCTTGTAAGATAGGTGATATGCGAATTGAGAAGGCTATGTCAAATCTAGGAGCTTCTATTCATTATGTCTATGAGTCTTTAAATGTGGAAGAATTGAAAGGAAACAGGCGTGATTATCCAATTAGTTTGATAAGTCTAATGAAAATTCTGAGGGTGTTTTCGAGAACATAGTAATTCAAGTCAATGATTTAATTCTTTGTGCTGATTTTTATATTATTGATATGGGTGAAGATGATTCTTGAGATTTTGCCCCTATTCTACTTGGAAGACCATTTCTTAAATCATCTAGAACTCAAATTAATATTCATGATGGGATGCATACTATGGAATCTGATGGTGAAATCATAAAATAAAATATCTATGATTCCATGAAGTATCCTAGCCAATGACAATTGACGTTTTGATTCTACATGAATTGTGAGATCTAAATTAATGTTATTCCTTCTTCCTTATTGAATATTTGCATATTCTCTATGTTTGTTGAAATTATTATTTTCATTAATTAAATATTAAAGCTCGTTATTTGATTGTCAGAATAGTATGTAGCCATTTAGAATCCAAAAATCCATAATTGTTTGGTCAATTCTAATATTTGTAATAGTTATTAACGTCGATTATAGACAAATTTTTGATTGTTTGTTATGGAAAATGTGATCTAAATCTAAATGAACAAAGCTTGAGAGTTTATTGGTTAGAATTAGTGCTTCTCTGGTAATTAATGCTATTTTTAAATTAAATTCTAAGAGCTTATTTAGGGTTGTTTAAGCAATCAAAGAGCTTGTTTTGGTTATCGATAGAATAAAGAGCCACTAGGTTGTTAGAGCTTGTTTACAACTATAGCTAATTATTCATGAACATTGAAGTATTTTTGCATCATGGATCAATTCTTGGAATCAAAACGGAGATAATTCTTCTGGCTAGAATCTCACCACCTATTAATTTTTTTTACTTGATTAATAACACATTTCTTGATTTTTAGTGATTTCTGTTATTTTTTCAATAATTTTTAGTTTAATCTATCGTCAAAACACCCCCTTATATTTTATTTGTTTCTTGAGAATTAAATTTGAACCAATCCGTGTGGATTCAACCCTACTCACTGTTATCTGCTAGTTTAAGAATATAAATTATTTTTGTGTGGACTCGATACCCATCAATACTATACACGTTGTGGTGCACCAGGTGTGGCAGAAGATGACACATGTCACCTTCCAACTAATTACTGTTTTTTGTGCGTATCTTAGTTTTTTTTCTAAATCTTTCTTCTACAAAGAAAGGCTCTTTCCATTTCTTTTTTCATATTGAAAATTCAATCCCGACCCAAAATATATGGAAAGACAAAAAAATCTAATTTTAGAATATATACTTTTTAAATTGTAGGTAGACATTCTTTAATTTTTATACATTTTTTATTTTTAAAAAACTTTATTTGCTATGATTATTTTAAAATTTAATGGAAATAATGTTGGGAATTATACGAATAAAACACAGCGGAAAGTAAATTTAATTCCCAAAGCCCGAATCATCTTCAATCCTCGTGTTTAATTGTGTATAGAAAAATTACCGTTCTCGCGTATGTTAATTTTTGAACGTGATCCTTTTCTCTAACGCCGAATTTGCCAACGTCTCTAATTCGTCACGCCGGAATCAAAAACAAAAAACTCCTCCTTTCTTCCTTGTCAAAGACGGCTAGATAGAGAGAGAGAGGTGGGAGACTTTTTCTTGGAGAGAAAGTTATGTAAGTTGCCTTGTGTTATTTTTCACCTTGTGATATATTTATATCATTATGAAACAATAACACAATAGCATGCAAGAGCCCTATTTGGGCGTCTATTTGGCCACCCCTTAGTAGGCTCGGAAGCCTTCGGGCTTTCATCATGCTTGCTAATTAATTAATCGGATAATTTATTTATCCAATAAATAAATTGATAATCCAATTAATTTATAATTCAATTTCTCCAAGAAATTAATTAACTCATTAATTTAATTAATTAATTAATTAAATTATCCAATAATTAATTAATTAATTACGGCATCCAATGCCGTGAATTTCTCTCAAGTCCTTTTCCCATGTTTTTCCTTTTGCACTTCCTTTAAGCGCGACTCTTTAGGTTTATCTCAAAAGGCAATTGGGAGGAATCCGAAGGGGTGTGAGTGACACCTAGCCAGTCTCGTGGCTCACACCATAACCCAATTGAGAACGAATGAATAGGATCATTCCAAACCTTTACGTCGTGAATACCGTACGTGTATAAACCTTTTATTCTTATATCCCAGTCAAGTAAGAGTCATGGTTTAAAGTCAAACTCATATAACTTGACCATATGCCTAAGCTCATAATAAGTCGAGGTATTTAAATGCTTTAGCCAAAGACTTTCATCCTCACTTATTCATGATCGCATAGGATATTTTACTCATTCACTTATGAGAGAATAAATTTCATATTGCAAATCAGTTAACAATGCTACTTGCCCATCAAGTCGCACTTCGAGGTCGATTCCACCAACAGGTGATTTGAATCTAACTACTCTAATGACAGACTTGATGTCACAAGTACATCTTCAATTCGATTTCTCAGGTCAGAGGTTCACACATACCTATCACTACTTATCAGTTTCATCATTGACTGTCAATGAGTGAATACCCATGTGATGAACTGATGCGAGCCGTGTTCGAACATATCAGTCCAACTGACACGTTTATGATATAAGTTCCCACTACCATTTCCATAGTGTACGACTGACACTCTCTCTGTCGAAACTTACATCAGACAAGTCTTTATTCACTATTGATGCCCAATCAATATTTCTTAGACTTGTGAACCCTTTTAGATGTCAAGGGTCAAACCATTCTAGTGCCTTCCCTCCTATCCCATAGGAGGTAGAAGATTCGCCTTGTCATCAAGGACTTTATGTTGTTTATTCACACCTTATAAATGCCTATAAGAAAACAACAATCAACTGCCTTATATTAATAGAAAAAACATAGTTTAGTTACAATGTTTATGTCCTATACATCTATCCTCTTTATGGCATTCGAGGGCATATACTCTAACAAATAAAACAAACATCAACCTAGATACATTCTTTCTCCAAAACAATGTTCATGTGGTACAATTATCTCATGTAGCACATTCATTAAGTCCACATAAGTAAAATTGATGGAAAAACCAATAATCCAGAAATCAAAAGTTTCATGTTAGCATTTTTCGGCCAAATTAGAATTTTCCAGTTAAGTTTGGACAGAATCCGTGAGTTTTCCAAAGATGTTGTCCCTATATTGTCATTGTAATAAAATATGAATCAATATTTCCACCCGCTATAATTGCAGGATTAATTTTGCAATCTTTCCTGAAATTGACAGTTACACCAAAGTGTGCTACTTTTTGAGACTTCTAAAATTTATGACATGCATATTTTGAGTTGATAAAATTATAATACATTCTTATCTGCCCAAAGCGGGCTTGCATGTTTGATAATCTAATATTTGTTAATGCATAATATATTTATAGGGATACACTGATTTAAATATTTTGTCTCCCAATAGGGGCAATTTGTCAAACATCAAGGTATTTCTACAATGTTCTTAAGTAGAGGGACAATTTATGTGTAACATACTCTGCCTAAAGGGGAGTTTGTTATGATACTCCAAAACTTTGTAAAGAATAAAACTATATTTTTCTAAGTTTATTCTCATCAATTGCCTAGTAATATTATTTTGTTGCGTTCATGTTTCAAACAATTACTATGAACTTGAATAACACTACTGCTACTATTGTGGTATAGAGTGGTTGACATTATAAGAGATGAAAATGTGGAATTGAGTTTGCCCTATGACCAAATTATATTGATGTAGCCTGCGAGACGATCAATCTGCTCAGCTTGCTAATGATTCATCTAATACTTAGAAAAGTTCCTATGCTTAGTGAGAGAGATCTAATCACCTTAGTCTCCTAGCTATTAAGAAATCAATAGGAGAGCATCAACTGAGAGGACTTCCTGAGACAAACAATACTAAAGAATTTTTTCATGTCGTGGGTGAAAGTTATTGTGTCTGATAAGTTTGAGGTTGGAAACTTAATTAGTGACTTGTCAAGTATAAAGTATAACAATTCAAGTGGTGTTAGGGACTATATCCTGAAAATGGTTCATATCCAATCGAAACACAACAATCTAGACATTTTTCTTCCAAATGACTATAACACCAAATATGAATCCTGGACTATGCTTGATTATTTCCAATTGTGTTTCTGAGAGAGAGAAAATTTAAAGGGAGAGTGGACAAACAACTTGTTTGGTGCCCGTTTTGGTCATAAACCTGAAAAGAGTCAAGTTCACTTCAAGAAACATCATCCTCAAACTCAAAGAAAGCTCAGAATACATACAGGTATGGTAATAGCGGTCAGACCCAAAATTGGATGTTAAAAAGAAGATAAAATGTTATCATTATAAGAAGTCGGGCTATAAGAGGTTCGAGTGCATTGATTTCCAAGCTTAGTTAGAGAAGAAGAAAAAAATAAAGTAATTCATTCGCCCTAGTATGTTTTGAGTTAAATTTAGTTAATATTCCTATTAATTCTTGATGGCTTGATAGTGGGAGAGGGGTAAATGTTCATTTTACAGTTTCATTGCAAGGGTTTATAAACAAAAGGAAGCCAAGTGATGAAGAACCTAAAATCAGGGTAGCAATTGAAGCCTTATCAGAAGTAGAATTCATAGAAACCATTATTTTACTTTTAGAGTCACATTTTAAATTTATTTTGGACAACATTCTTTGCGTTCCGACTTTCACTCGCAATTTAATTTCCATTTCTATTTTGGATAACTTAGGTTATGACATTTCCTTAGGTAAAAAATAAAAAGTTCAATTTGTTTTTTGATTCTAAAATTGTTGGTTGTTGTATTTTGTCTAATGGTTTATATAAATTGTTCTTGGCTTCCAGTCAAATTTAATCTTCATTTAATATTAAAAAATATTATGTCTGAAAGACCCTTGATTAAAGATAATTCTTTCATGTTGTAGCATAGGCTTCTTTTGTTCATATTTTTAAAGAAAGGCTAGGTAGACTAGTAAAACTAGATATTCTTCCCCATCTTAATTGTGAAGAAATGGATACTTGTATTCATTGTATTAGAGGAAAACTCATCAAGTTTAAGTAAAAGGGTGCAACTTGTAGTTCTAACCTCTTGGAGATTATTCACATGGATATCTTTGGCCCAATGTTTCTACTTTGTGTGGTAATAAATATTTTATCACTTTTATTCTTGATTTTTCCCGATATGTTCATATCTATATGATCAAAGAAAAATTTGAATCTCTTGTTAAGATTTTCAAAATTGAAGTTGAAAAATAATTGGGAAAGTTAACAAGATTTTTAGGTCAGGCCGAGGTGGTGAGTCTTATGGTAAACATGATGAAATTGGGCAACATATGTGATGGTTTGCTAAATAATTATAATAATCTGGAATTATTGCTCAATATACCATGCCCCGTAGTCCTGAGCGAAATGCTGTAGCCGAAAGGCAAAATCGCTATTTTACCGAAGTGATGAGGAGTATGATGAGTTCACGTGAGTTACCTAACTCTCTTTGGGATGAAGCCATAAGAAAGGCCATGTATATTCTTAAATGTGTTCCTACCAAATATGTCCCTAAAACACCTTTTGAATTATGGGTTGGTAGAAAGCCTAGCTTGAACCATTTTCGTGTGTGAGGATGTCCTGCTAAAATTAGGAAACATAATCCTTATGAGAGAAAGTTCGACCTCAGATCTACATGTGGTTACTTCATTGGGTATCCAGACCATTCTAAAGGATACAAACTGTGTTGTCCTTCACGTGGAACTTGAGTAGTTGATTCTCACAGAGGAAAATTCTTAGAGTATGATGTGCAAGAGTGAGTATTCACATCTCGTACTTGTTGATGATCGAATTGACACCATTTCAATTTCATTACCGTATATGAATGAAGTCAAGGTTCATATTGAACAAGTAAAGGCACCGACAATTTATGTTGAAGTTGTTAATAATGCTCTACCAACTCAACACCCTATTCCACAAAAACTTTAGAGGCGTTCTACTAGAGTGAGGACTTCTGCAATTCCTAATGACTATATTGTGTATCTTTTGAAAAATGATTATAATGTTAACCATATTATTGATCCCATCCATGAGGGATTAAGTACACTCAATGAATGGGAACAAAGTATGGGAGTTAGTTGATTTGCCTCAGGGTTGTAAGACAATAGGTTTCAAATGGGTGTATAAAACAAAGAGGGATTCTAAGGGGAAAGTTCAGACATTTAGAGCTAGACTTGTAGCTAAGGTTTTACTCAGAGAGTTGGGACTGATTATTGATAAGTTCATATTTTACAGTATTTTATGCCCCATTGTGATATGATTTGATCGTTACTTTGATCACTTTTTATCTCTCATAATGCTTTGATTGGTATAGATTTTGTTTTGTAGGATACAAGTTGATTTACGCATAAAAGACGAGAAAGGAGATCCAAATTGAGCTTGAAATTGAAGAAAGAAACAAAAGAAGATAGTTGAAGAAAGATTTTACACAATCCTCATATAGAAATGAGATTTTCATCTGCTTACAGTCCGCGTAAGACTAAGTTTTCTTCTCCAATATTGTAGATCATTGTCTTATCTTCGCGTAGCAACTTGAATCACCTCAATCCGACATCTTTAGAGAGAGTTATGATCAAAATACAAACGCTGCGCATTGTGCATCAGACGACCGCGGCACGGGACCGCGGCCTTGACTCAGAAAAATAGTTCGCACTTTTTGTGCCGCGGCACAGGACCGCGGCACTCCTCAATGTGCGCGGCACTGTTCACTATGCCGCGGCACTGTTCACTACTGCCCTATTTTTTTATATCCGCCGTTTTTGGAATTTTTAAGACATTCTTCACTTACCTAAAGGCTAGACATGCTCAAAAACACCAAGGGGGAGCCATGGGAAGTCCTAAGGAAGCTTGAACAGCCATCATCATCCTCATCATCACCATTTTTCATCATCAAAGCTTGGGTTCACACTTTATAATAGGGAGTAATTCAACTCTTTCTCTTGATTAGTATTTCAATTATGTCTTGTAGAGTTGTTGAATCACTTGTTGTTGTAAGTATGAGCTAAGTATTTTTTTGATTGGGTTATGTGAATACTTTGTGATGTTTTGTGTTTAATGAATCATTAATTTCCGAATTTATTACATTCTTGTTACATTTTTGATTTTGTGCTTAATGCTTGCATATGCTTGATCATCATGTGTTTGATAAAATGCTTTGTCTTGAGACCGAGAGGAGATAGATAAAGGGAGATCGAAAAATCAAACATCATAACGTAACAATTGACTAGAGATAGAATCGATTGCATTGTGTGGCTTTTTGTGATAAGATGACCCGATTTGAATGTAGAATCTTCGTAAGCAAGGAATTCCTTTGAACCTAAATGCATGTTAGTTAATTCAATCTTCACTATAGAGATATAGGAAGTTGTTAACTAGTATAGGCTTGTTATTTCAAGAGATTGGATAATAAATACATTAGGGGGTTTCGCCATAACAAGAGCGTTCTAAAAATCCGGATAATTGTGAGTTCATGAACATAGAATAGAACATAGTAGGACCATAACCCAATCACCTCTTTCCATTTGAGTTATTACCTTGATAATCATTTTAGTTATCTTTAGTTATTTTCATAGTATAAACATCTATCATCTTATAATTTGATTTAGCTTAGAGTTAGATAATATAGCAATTACGAGCATTGAATCCAATTGTCTCTGTGGAGACGATACACCCCGGGCTAAATAGTCCACTTTATTACTTTGCACGACTTAGTATACTTGCTAGGAATTCGCGTGTCAAGTTTTTGGCGCCGTTGCCGGGGACAATTGCGTTATTTGATATTGTAATTCACTTATCTTCTCTAAGACTAAGTTGCTGCTTTTCAAGTTGCTGTTTTTGTGTTTTTAGTTGTTGGTTTTGTGTTTTAAGTTGCTGTTTTTGTTTTTTTTAGTTGTTGTTTTGTTATGTTTTTTTATTTTTTTTTATTTTTATTCTTGAATAGATGAGCATCAATGACTTTTATTGGTCAAAATAAGAATGGGATGAAGGTGCCGAATACGGGAGTCGAGTGCAAGATTTATGTTCGTGGTGTGGAGACGTTCATCATAGCGATTATTGTCAACACGGATGGAGAAGTCAGCAAGACTTGCCATTGAGTTATTATGTTATGAGAGATTCACAAGCATACCTGCATCAAGATAGGCCCCCCTTTCTAATGCAGGGAGAATTTGAATCGACTAACTTTCAGAACCATGGGGATTATCAGCAACAATGTGATAGGAACCCAAGTTTTGAGGAGTTGATGATCCAATGGATGAAGTCGAACGATGAGCGATCTCAAAATCTCGAAGCATCTATAATGGAATTGCAAACACAACTCAACCAACTTTCCAACTTATTGGCAGAGAGATCATCAGACACTTCTCAGGGTGGCACAGAGGAGAATGATGAGGTACTTGATACAGGAGTTAAACAAGTTGTTGATTCGGCACCACAGTGTTTGTACCCTATTGCTACACCAGCACTACCTTCAAAATCTATGTGTGGTGAAGTAGATACAACATCACTGGAGCACCTTCAATTCAGCATTGAGATCCCAAAATCCACTCCATCAAATGACCAAGAAAAAGCATTAGAAATATTCAAGAATCCAACAACACCTACCATCATATCTCTCGAATTCTTACAAAAGTGTATCAATAACCAGAGAGAGAGAGTGGAGGAGGTTGAAGTCAAGGTTTACAACTCTAGTGATCCATTCGATACATATTTGGAAAACCCAAGTGATGCTACGGTTGAGAATGAGAAAATTAGAGGATATCTAAATCACTTGGATATACCACCATTTAAGTTGTCAAAACCAAGTCTATGGAAGTATAGAACAGCCACATATGAGTTGCAATCATCCATTGATGATCCTTTCTCACTTCCAATTAAACTTTCATCTTTACACTTCAATTATGTATTTTTGAAAGAGACCTTATGCTTACTTCTAATTCTTTTAGGTTGTGTGATAGATATTGGAGGGGAGAAGCCTTTACGCAACTGGAAAAAACACAAAAAGGCTCATCCATACAAAGTTGGCATTGCTCCTTATGATCCACCATGAGCAGTGCAAGGGAGTCGAGCTAATGACTTAAAACAAGCGTTTCGTGGGAGGCAACCCACGTTTTTCATGCTTTCTTTCATTTTCGTTATTTTTCTTTTTGTTTTGTTTTTCTCGTGTTATGTGTTTTTAGTGTTATGATGATGTTTTTTGTCTCTTCTTGTTTTTCTAACTTCACAGATGGCTAGGCTTTATTGTCAGACTCTCCGTCTTGTTGCTCTTTCGCTTTTTGGACATCACTTAGATTCAAACATCAGGGACGTCTTTCCTTCCTTTACTTTACATTTGTATGTTCGCTCATTGGGGACAATGTGCTAGATTAGTTGGGGGGTGGGATAGACGTCCTAATTTTATTGTGATGTGGTGATTTTGTGTAACTTGTACTCATTTGTTAAGTTTCATGCTTGATTTGGGATTAGAAAACTGTGATAATCAATGATTTCATATTCATGATTTGTTACACTTTTGCTTGGAACATGATTCGTTTGAATGTCTCTACTTCATCTAAGATGAGATCATTTGTCGTATTTTATATGCGAAAGCCTTTTTAGCCATGCTTATGTGAATTGTTGAGGATTTAAAGCATTGAACTTTCAATTTTGTCAATTTTGAAGTGTGTGTTGAGTGTGCGAAGTCATGAAATGATTTAGGCCATCTTTCATTTTCTTTAACCTTACAATTGGCCTTCACGATACTACATAATCTGTAGACCTTATTTTGAGCTATATTGATAAGAATGGAGTGTGCTAAGCATACTAAAAACCACCATTCGCTTTTTTTTCGTAAGCCACACCAACCACCCTTTAACCTAAAAGAAAGAAAAACAAAGTCTATTTCCCAAGTAAGAGAGCATATAACTTCATATCATTTAGCTTTAATATGGGTTTACGCTTTGTTTTGGGTGTCGAATCTCATAGATTAATGGGTTAAAAGGTGTGTTTGTTCTTGATGGTTTTGAGAAATTTTGAGGTCTTGAGTTTATGTGAAATAAAGAGAGGAATAAAATGTTGTAAATTGGCTAAAGAGTCGAGAGATTGGAAGTTACCAAAAAATATATTATGTGAGCTCTCTCTTGACTTGGCTACGAACTGAGCTTCAATGTGATTTATTTGGTTTGGGAATCATTTTTCCACCCCTAGCATCAAAAGAAACAAGTTTTGGGGTTATGAGTTCAAGGGGAAAAGAAATCAGAAAGCTATAAGTGGCGAGATGTGGAGATTTATTCGGTTGATAAGTGAGTGTTTAGCTCGATGATATTGAGTTGTATGCTTTCTTGAGTTTAGTCGCTTTATCCATATATTCCCGTCCAAGCCATTACCTAGCCTTACGTTACAAGCCAAAAAGACCTTTTGATCTTGACTTTCACATTTCATGCACACCAATAGGTTAGCAAAGTTTTGAAGTGTTTTAATGTTTTTATTATCTAATGAGTTTGCATAATCTTGTTTAAAGTGTGCTCTAGACATAAAAATGGATTTGGAGTTCATGATTTCGAGATGGATTCGAAGATGTTTGGGGGCTTTCAAATTGTTGAGTGTTCTAGGTAAAGTGTAACTTGTCATAATCATTTTCGAGGGTCTAATTCTTTTACGTGCTTGATTATTGACACATGAACCTTTCAAGATCCCAAACCAAGTTGTAAAATCTGAACTTATGAGTACTTGTTCGCCATTTAGTGATCGAGACGATCATAGCCTAGTTGGGGGGTAATTGATAAGTCCATATTTTACAGTATTTTATGCCCCATTGTGATATGATTTGATCGTTACTTTGATCACTTTTTATCCCTCATAATGCTTTGATTGGTATATATTTTGTTTTGTAGGATACAAGTTGATTTATGCATAAAAGACGAGAAAGGAGATCCAAATTGAGTTTGAAATTGAAGAAAGAAAAAAAAGAAGATAGTTGAAGAAAGATTTGACACAATCCTCATATAGAAATGAGATTTTCATCTGCTTACAGTCCGAGTAAGACTAAGGTTTCTTCTCCAATATTGTAGATCATTGTCTTATCTTTGCGTAGCAACTTGAATCACCTCAATCCGACATCTTTAGAGAGAGTTATGATCAAAATACAAACCCTGCGCATTGTGCATCAGACGACCGCGGCACGGGACCGCGGCCTCGACTCAGAAAAATAGTTCGCACTTTTTGTGCAGCGGCACAGGACCGCGGCACTCCTCAATGTGCCGCGGCACTGTTCACTATGCCGCGGCACTGTTCACTGCTGCCCTATTTTTTTATATGCGCCGGTTTTGGACTTTTTAAGACATTCTTCACTTACCTAAAGGCTAGACATGCTCAAAAACACCAAGGGGGAGCCATGGGAAGTCCTAAGGAAGCTTGAACAGCCATCATCATCCTCATCATCACCATTTTTCATCATCAAAGCTTGGGTTCACACTTTATAATAGGGAGTAATTCAACTCTTTCTCTTGATTAGTATTTCAATTATGTCTTGTAGAGTTGTTGAATCACTTGTTGTTGTAAGTATGAGCTAAGTATTTTTTGATTGGGTTATGTGAATACTTTGTGATGTTTTGTGTTTAATGAATCATTAATTTCCAGATTTATTACATTCTTGTTACATGTTTGATTTTGTGCTTAATGCTTGCATATGCTTGATCATCATGTGTTTGATAAAATGCTTTGTCTTGAGACCGAGAGGAGATAGATAAAGGGAGATCGAAAAATCAAACATCATAACATAACAATTGACTAGAGATAGAATCGATTGCGTTGTGTGGCTTTTTGTGATAAGATGACCCAATTTGAATGTAGGATCTTCGTAAGCAAGGAATTCCTTTGAACCTAAATGCATGTTAGTTAATTCAATCTTCACTATAGAGATATAGGAAGTTGTTAACTAGTATAGGCTTGTTATTTCAAGAGATTGGATAATAAATACATTAGGGGGTTTCGCCATAACAAGAGCGTTCTAAAAATCCGGATAATTGAGAGTTCATGAACATAGAATAGAACATAGTAGGATCATAACCCAATCACCTCTTTCCATTTGAGTTATTACCTTGATAATCATTTTAGTTATCTTTAGTTATTTTCATAGTACAAACACCTATCATCTTATAATTTGATTTAGCTTAGAGTTAGATAATATAGCAATTACGAGCATTGAATTCAATTGTCTCTGTGGAGACGATACACCCCGGGCTAAATAGTCCACTTTATTACTTTGCACGACCTAGTATACTTGCTAGGAATTCGCGTGTCAATTATAGTGATACATTTTCTCTTGTTTCTTCCACAGATTCTTTTGGGATTATCATGAGTTTAGTAGTTCATTTTGATTTAGAACTCCATCAGATGGATGTTAGGGCGGCCTTCCTTAATGGAGATCTTGATGAGAAGGTTTATATGACTCAACCGGAGGGTTTCGTTGAAGAGAGGAGAGAACACCTTGTAGGTAAGCTAAAGAAATCAATTTATGGGCTTAAAAAGGTTTCTCGTCAGTGGTACTTGAAGTTTTATAAGGTTGTAACTTCGTTAAGTTTTTAAGAGAATAAGGTCGATCAGTTCATTTATCTTAGGACTAGTGGATGTAAAATTATATATCTTGTGCTCTGCGTAGATGATATTTTATTTGCTAATAGTGATTTGGACTTAAATGAGACCAAGTAGATGTTCTGTCATAGTTTTGATATGAAGATCTTGGTGAAGTTTCATTTGTCCTAGGGATTGAGATTCACCATGATAGACCACGAGGTTTGTTGGGACTTTCTCAAGTGAGCTATCTTGATCTTTTCCTAGCTAGATTTAATAAGCAAAATTGTAGTCTCGGATGTGCCTTTTTTTAAGGGTGATAAGCTTAGCGTAGCCCAAGTTTCTAAAAACAAACTTGAGCTAAAGTCGATGAAATAATATTTCGTATTCTAATGTTGTGGGGAGCTTAATGTATGCAAAAGTTTGCACGAGACCTAACATAGCATTTTTAGTTTGTGTTCTTGGGTGTTATCTTTCTAGTCGATGACGGGAACATTGGGTGGCCATTAAGAAAGTATTGAGATACTTGAAATGCACTAGAAATTTTATGCTCGTGTATAGGAAAGTTGATAATCTTGAGATTACGCGCTACTCTAATTTGGACTTTGCTGGTTGTGCAGATTATATCAGATCTGCTTAGGGCTATGTGTTCATGATAGCTAGTGGGGCAATTCCATGGAAAAATGTAAAGCAAATACTTATTTCTTTTGTAGGTAGAGTTCATTGCTTGATATGAGGCCGCCACACATGTTGTGTGGTTGAAGAATTTTATTTCAGTGCCTTTGGTTGTTGATTTTATCCCTATGCCACTAAGGATTTATTGTGATAATAATGTTGTGTTCTTTTCAAAGAATAATAGATCTTATATTGCATCTAAACATATGGAAATCAAATATCTTACTATTAGAGACTTTGTCAAAAATAGTACTATTCTGATAGAGCATGTTGATACCCATTTTATGCTTTTTAATCCTTTGACTAATGGATGAGGCTTATTATTTTCAAAAGACATTTAAAACAAATTGGTGTGATTGAGTATTTTGATGTATTAGATTAAGTAAGACATGTTTATTGCTTTTTTTTTGTTACATTGTTGGACCCTTTGTCTATAGAACATTTGGATTTAGTGCGATAGTTTATTGAGGGTAGCTTTATTCTATTTATTATTTGCTCATATTTTTGAAATTGTATCTCATTTATTGATATTATCATATGATTTGGTGTTGATCTTAAGAGTTGGGTATGTCTCATAAATGACACCATATTTACTTGAAAGAAACATACTGGACTTCCTATGGAGTCATTAGTTTTTCTTGGGATCTCATATTGTTCTATAAATCCATATCTTACAGAAAAATTATAAAACTTTCTTAGGATTTCATATTGTTTCAGAAACTCACAACTTTCAAGAAGTACATTGGATTTTCTTGGAGTCACATATTTTCCGAAAACCCAAGTCTTACAAGAAAATTAGAGGACTGACAATGAAATAGCATGTTCGGGTCATATTTGATATTATTTCTTGTTGCATCACCAAGTATGAATCCTTATCGGTAAAGTTAATAGTATTTATCACCATGGAAGTTCTTGTGTCAATAAGAATGTAATCAATGCCATGATCCAATATCATTAGTTTTACTAGACCAGATTGTCTTGAATGTTTTGTCGCTTTGCCTTATTATTTTCTATGTGGCTACAATTAAAACTTTATATTTTAGCCCGAGAATCGTTTTCAAAACTTTAAAACTCTAAAACTAAAATAAATATTTGTCCAAGTGGGAGAATTTTGAAATTTTATTCCAATTTGTGGACTTTGATAATTGGATTTTACTTTTATAAAATCGGGCTAAAAAAATACGTCAATGAGACACATAACCCGGAGAGCCTATTTTTGTTGACCCACTATGTTGAGGTCTTTCCTAAGTGGACTTGGTTGACTCACTATTTCTATGTGGCTACAATTAAAACTTTGTATTTTAGCGCGAGAGTCGTTTCAAAACTTTTAAAACTCGAAAACTACAATAAATATTTGTCCAAGTGAGTAAATATTGGTTGACAGTTGGTGTAGGTCTTTCCTAAATACATACAACAATAAGACATAGTCTGGAGGACCTATTTGTATTGACTCTCTATTTTTTAGGCTTTTCCTAACTAGACTTGGTTGATAGTTGACGTAGGTCAAATCTTAGAGAAAAAAACACTTACTGAGGTTGGCTCAGCGATCTTAACAGCGATCTTTCGTTTTGGTCGCTTAACCACCACTGCTTCTTCCGATGAGGATGATGAAGATGAAGTCACTTGTTCCTCATCATCACTTCGAACAATTCCTTCCGCAAGGAGTCGCTCACACTCTTCCTTGGGAACCGCTGCATCGCCACGTCGCCTTGGTTTGAGCAGCTCACTGATCATCTTTTTCCCATAGAACTTAAGCACTGCGACTTTCTTTCCAGCGGTATTGATGAAACCACTAGCGTTTAAAATTAAACTCAAAACAATCCTATAAAGCTTGGGATTCACCGACTTGTCCATCGCTGCTTTAAAGAGATTAAAAACGTAGAGAGACCAGTTGATGTTCAACTTGGTCAGAATTGCTACCATCATTTTATACTGAATATTGGAGATCTTATCAAAGCTTCCTTTCCTGCATTCGATCATCTTTGCGCATATGTCAGTCAGAATGACATATTCGCCCTTCAGGTCATTCTTCTTAAAGTTAGGTTCATAGGCAACTTCAACTTCATGTTTCTTGATCAGTGCCCAGACCTTGGTGGCATCACCGAGAGTGGCGTCTTCAACTTCTCCACCATCATTTTCCAGTTGTTGTAGAGAAGATACAAGAGAAGGAGTGAGAACAAAGGTCTCACGAGCAGATAGAAAGACACAGGAAATGGAGTTTCCATCGTTAGAAATTTTTGCGTTCTGGAAGAAAAAAAGGGTTTCTTCCTCACAAATGTTTGAATAGGAGGTTATCATTTCATTCAAACCAGATTCTTGGACCAGAGGAAGAATAATCCTTAGAGGGAAGTTCTGGTTATCATATAGGTAGTCCCAGTTAACAAGAAATTCGGCATTAACAGTGACTGGTTTCTCAGATTTGGCATATTTTGAGGATTTTGGTGGCGCCATTGATGAAGGTTTGAAGCTTTCTGAGAGTTAAAAGAAATCTTTTGCCTTGAGAAAGAGAGAGATTTTACAGCAAGGAAAGCTTGAGAGTGATAAAGCTTTTCTATAAAATCTTGGAAGGTTTAAATAGAGGCAAAAAAATAATTCCTCAGTTGCTTGGATTTATGCCACGTGTTGAAATTTTAATTTTGAAAATTGAAGCATTTAATCTTAGCAGTTTACTCACAAAGACGAATGTCAAAAGGTGCGGTAAAATAGGGTAACAGCTCTGAATTATAAAAGTTTGAAATCCGCAGTTACTTTTTCAAAACGTTTGAATAATTTTGAAATTTTTAGAGTGAATTACACGCGCCTGATAGTACACTGACACGTACTCACACAGGTGCAGTTACTGAACCGCCTAGTTTTTAGATAGGAATTATTAACCGTCTGTTTGATTTGATAGGAACGTGTGAGCAGTTGTCAAATCTCATCTTTTTCCGCCTTAAGATCCTTCTCCGCTTTCATATAATTCTTCTCCCAGCGATCAGTTGCATTCCTAGCACCCCAGTACCGGGACAGAAAATTACGGTTCTGCTCAAGGCTGGCTTGCTGTTTCCTCTCCACCTCTTCGCACTTGAGACGGAGGCAGTGAGACAGCTGGATAACTTGGAAAAAAGGGGGGAGAAAACTTTAGACTAACAACCAAATAGCCTCTACATAACAATACGAGCAAAAACTCACCCGACTGGAGCTGGTGCAGATCTCCTGATCAAGTCGCTCGACCGGCAGGGATGATAAACGCGTAACATCATAGTTCGTCAAGATCATCTTGGTTATGGACCAAGGGGTCACGGGATCTGTAGCATCCCAAAAGGAGGTGACATCGTGGTCCAAATTTGCTCCCAAGCTGAATAAATCGGTGCCCTGGGTCATTGGAACTGGAGGTCCTCGTGGAACGACCGCGAGCACGCTTTGCCATAGGAGCCGACGGGGGCAAAAAATAAGCTGGCAAACGCTCATCTAGAGGGATCACTCCCCTACTGTGACTAACTCTGAGAGACAAGTGGGTAAAGTCCCCGTTAATATGATCACCATCACCCGCCTCCAACACAACAGTGCTCGGGAGACTGTCTTGAGCGCCCCGCCTGGGACCATGAACGCCCTTAGAACCAAAGTCCGCCATCAGAGAATCAAAATCCAAAGTACAGGAGATCTGCATTGCAGGGGCAAAGGCCACGGGGGAAACACGAAGGTCCCGGCTGGTCGGCCCCATCAGCACGGCCGTGTGAGACGTGAGGGGCAGGAGGAACGGTAGAGCTCGCCTTACCACCCCTGGATGCTCTCATACCTACACAAAACACACAAATTCACCAAGTATGAGTAAAGGGCATAAAAACAATCAGTGCTAAAAATTCACAACTAGAAGTGCAAGGATTTAAAAGCGTGAATATACCGGCAGTATAAAACTGCTGAAGGTCAAAATTGCAATCAAACAAACCCGCTTTGTTATACTTAGCTCTAAGTTGTTGTTGTTTTCGGGTGACATGGTTGGAGGCAACGCTCCCAGCCCATTAGAGTTACCTAGGATACTATATATTGTTAGCTAGGTCCCCTCTCCACTCCTTGCACGCTTTTGATATACGTCATTCTCATTAACATTGTCAACTATCCGTGAGAGAAGGAGAGGAAGAA
This sequence comes from Buddleja alternifolia, assembly GCA_019426215.1. Classification (NCBI taxonomy): domain Eukaryota; kingdom Viridiplantae; phylum Streptophyta; class Magnoliopsida; order Lamiales; family Scrophulariaceae; genus Buddleja; species Buddleja alternifolia. The sequence continues at coordinate 25,652,448 of CM033397.1, read as the reverse complement.
TTAGCCAAAAGTCGATTCGTGTAATCCTCTACTCACACAAATATCTGGTACCATGGCTCAAACAGGTATGTAACCATATTCAATAATTGGTATTCCAATATCCATGGTGTGTAAATCTGGATTTAAAATATTCTTACACATATTTGGCAAAGGGGCGGTGTTCACAGCCCATGTCGACTAGAATTATGAAATGTGAGTAGCCTTCCCCAATAGAAGGGTTGGAGAAACTTTTAAGAGTCTTCTCCTCTTTAGATATATAGGTCTTGCGATTTCAATTAGGTTTTTAATCGAACAATTTGAGAAATAAGAACTTCAAATCCAATTGAAATAACTTAATGCCTTTGTTGGAATAAGTTTGAATTACTGTGTTTTTTCGAAATTTAGAATTGTTTTTGACGTTTTTTAAGTCAGTATTCAAAACATATTCATTTTATCTTAAAGTTATTTAATTTTTTTACACTATGACTTTTCTTCCAATTCGAATTAATTGGTCCAAATACAACTTTAAGAATTTTCTCAAATAAACAAATCTTTCCTTGTGGACTTTGTTCTCTACTTCTAGATGTTTTAATTTCCTCTCAGTACAGGAGAGAATGACTTTGGAATGGAAATGCCAACAATTGTTAGAGGGAAAGAAAATGGCAACATTAAGGTACTTTGGACTTTGGTGATTAGGTCAAGATTTAACACTTCGAGTGAGTGCATAAGCACCACAAAAAAGGTTAAAAACCCAAGAAGAATATAAAGTTTTCCCACCCAAACAAAAACTAAAGCAAATCAAGAGGAATAAAAATCAAAGGAATAGAGAAAGAAGTTAAAAAGAAAAGTATGAAGCATTTTGATGAATAATTTCAGTGCCATCAATTCACAAGTATTGTTTTTTAGACTGTCATCCATTTACATACCTCTCTAACAAAACCCCTTTTCCCTCTTAACAATTAAATGTGTAGCCACTTTACCAAACACAACATGACAATTTTTTCACCATGTGATTATCTCTATCATCCCACACATTCTCTTTCATTTTCATAGGTAATAAAGAGAAGTGGAAAAGGAAAAAGGGATTTCCACCATAGTACAAAAAGATGGTAATCTAAACGTAATTGGAAATTATTTTCAATCAAGCAATGATGGCTATGAGAATTCACTTTATTTAGTATATATGTTATTATTGATATATATATATATATATATATATATATACAGGCCAATTCAAATAGGATCCACCGATCCTTTTCCATCAACTCCCAAGGTTAAAAGGTTTCCCGGCAAAACGAAAACTAGGTGTAGAAATGTAAAGTCATTAGGAAAAGTGGCAGAAGATGACAATCTATTGACCTAGAAATAAATATATATGTTAGACTTTGTGATATTACATGATTTCACTAGTCCAGCGCTTGTTCTCTTTCTTCTTCTCTTTTGCTTTTTCTTTTTCCCTCTTGGTATATATAAATACGTAATATTTCATTTTTTATCACATCCAAGTTATTCATGGGATTATAAATGATTTGTACTTAAATTTAGTTACTTTAGAAGCTAAAAACATTAACTAATATGAACTGTATGCGTTTTCACACTTTTTTAGATAAATGTTTTTTTATTTTTACAGTTATCCACCTAAAGTTTAAAGGATACACAATTTTACCACCTCAAATGCAAGAAATTTGAACTTTTGTCATATATGGGAGTCAAAAAGACTGCATTACACTCACTTTTACTTGAATTCACTAGCTAAGTCTTCATATTCAAGGGTGGGCTTCGCAAGTAGTTTAGATGTCAATATTCATTAAATATCGTAATATCTAACTAAATATTAAGGGTGAAGATGGAGTAATTATAATTATATGATTAGTTGTCGAATCTTGGGCGAACTCGATGCACAATCATTTTAAGCCACATAAAACAATATGGATACAAATTCAGACTCGAGAGTCGGATTCTGTTTTAGTATATAAGATTAATTATGGACTGGTATTTTACCCGTTCAACTTGTACATCAAAAAATGGTGATTATTATTATTATTAGTAGTAGTAGTAGTATTATTATTATTATTATTATTATTATTATTATTATTATTCTGAAACCATATAAACTATTATTAATTTGGAATAAGGAATATTTCGCAAGTCTTGTTTACCTCCCCTAGACATATTCATGTATTTTCTATTTGCATCTCCTCATATCTCCGGTTTTATGAACTCCTTTTCTAAACAATGATTTTAATTACATGAATAATCAAATTAAGCTGCTTAATGTTTCTTTTGAATATCTAGTAGCATCATACTCACACTATTTTTGCAGCCCATGTGCAATAATTAAAGAGAGTTCTCAACCACTTCAAAATCCAAAAATGCGCACGTATTACATGAAATGATGCCGCCTTCTTTAAATTTTCAAAAGGAATTTGATAATAATTCGTTGATTCTAATGACTAGTCAAATATTCCACACGCCCCTGCGGACTGGCAGTTCTCTTTTCGAAATGCATATCGATATAAATTCAACTTTTGATATTGAATTATACTTTGGTAATGCATTAGCACATCAAGGCTGTTTTCAAGTAACACTTAGATGGTCCTGAGATCTCGTGGCTAACTGCTCTTCAGTAATGCATTAGCACATTAATTAAGGTTGTTTTCAAGTAATACTTAAATGGTCCTGAGACCTCGTGACTAACTGCTCTTTGGTAATGCATTTGCACATTAAGGCTATTTTCAAGTAATACTTAGATAGTCCTGAGATCTCGTGGCTAACTACTCTAAGTGTAGAGTCTATATACAATCCATATATACAACATTAGTAAATGTTAGAAAATAACATTAAAAAATAAAAAAATATTTAGAAATTACTAGAAATTATTATAAAAATATTAGAAAATATCTTGAAGTTTTTTCTTAGTAAATGTTAGAAAGTATCTGAAAAATAGAAAATATATTTAGAAAATGTTATATATTATTATTAAAAAATCATTAGAAAATATCCTAAAAACATAAAAAATAAATAGTAAATGTTAGAAAAATATCTTAAAATATAGAAACTATTTATAAATGTTAGAGAATTTCTGAAAAGTACAAAAAATAATTAGTAAATATTAAAAATATCTGAAAAATATATATTATAAACATATTAGAAAAAATAAATATATTTAATTTGATTTTTCACCAAATAAAATTTTTGAATTTTAAAAATTTAAAAATACTGGAAAAAAAAGATAAATAAAAAAGATAAACATGAAACCAGCTTCTTCTCGACAGCCACCGGCCACATCCCCCTCACCGCACCAGCAACCCCGCCACCTCGCCGCCCCAATCCTGAGGTCGAGCTGAATCAATTCGATTGAATCATTCTGAATCGATTCGATTGAAAATGATTTCAATCGATATAATTGAATCGAAAACAACCCGTCCTCGTGGTGAAAAAGATGACCATGTTCAGGCCTGTGCGGCATGTTAGGGATGGTAGCAATAGAGCACGAAAAATAATCAAGAAACAATATAAACTAAGCAAAAGCATGAAGATAACATGCAAGGAATTAACGTGGTTCGGTATAATTTGCCTACATCCACGAGCCAACCTAGACTACATCTTTATTTCTTTCAAAGTGAATCCATCAATTACAAGGTGAGAGTTCTCATAGTTATAATGGTGGAGAAACTTAAACCCTAACAAATTAGGAAAACAATCATAATTAACAAAGAGAATAATTCCTACACACAATAGGAAATAATTCTAATCAAAATAGGACTCAAATATGCAAAAAATCAGCCAAAGTTACACCTGAAGTCAAAAACTCGTCAAAAACACGCTTATAGTTGTTGGGCTCATGCCACATCGTGCCTGGGCGCCAACATGTGGCACTGGGGCGCAACCATGCATGCTCTGTACAACCTTGACTTTGGTTTTTGACACCTTCACAACTCTCGTCTATTTCGACCCTATTTCGCAACCCCGGATCCACCCCGACCAATCTTGGCTTAACTTGACCCTATTTTGATCTGAATCCACCAAACCCATTAATCTCTCACTTGGAGACTGAGTAAAATAACCCGAACTCAACTTGAACCACTACTTCACTTTTCCTAAGTGAACTTTAATCTAGTCAGCACATCCCCAAACCTAATGGAGATCAAATCCTGAGACCTCTCCATGTCTCATCAATTCATTCATCCTCTAATGTTTCCCACTTGATGAACTCTCTCTTTGAACACCGTTCCCTCTCTTTGAACCCTTGCCATTACCTTATTCTTTTGGTGATCAGTCAATTCCTGAATACCGTGGCATATCCATCTCAGTCCAACTGACCCTCAGATATAGGCTACTCCAAAACCCAAAACATGTCACAACCCAAGACAACCTCGGTCAACCTGACTACTAACATCCTTCCACTGAGGACTTTTTTCAACAGCAATCCCGAATCTCTGACATATATGCTCTCTGCCCCCTATATGAGCTATGTCTGATCCATCCGTCTACTCAATTTTTCAATGGCCAACTCGGGTTACTAACACATCTGCTCGAGCTCCCACTCTATAAGCTATGTCACATTCCTCTACCAAAAAACCCTTGACTTTACAAATCTACCTACTCTGTTTTGCATCATGCCTCTATGACTTTTGACTCCAAGGTCAACCCCTCCAGGCGCCGCTTCCTGCATTCATTGTTTCTCTCTTCGTGGCCGTGCCTTCACAACCCTACCCTCTGGTCTCTCAACTACATGGCTCTACCCTCTCAGTTACCGATTCATGGGATTCCTTTCTTGGCACCGTAACTCTGCCCCCTAGTCTCTGGAAACTCTTTTGCTTCCTCTCAGCAATAGGAATTTGCTCTCAGACCTCTAACTCTAAGGATCTGCCACCGGCACTGCAATTGCTCCCACTGGCTTCATGTCTACCCACTTGGCAACACAAACCTGTCTTTGCTGCTGCGAATCTGCCTATCTGCTAGGACCACGATTTTTCAATGTTTTCTCATTAACGTTCCACGAGATTACTCTTTTTCGGTTGGTGATCTAACTGACCCCATCCTCCTCTGTCATGTCCTCCGGCTTCACCAGGACCTCCATTCATGTTCTCTGCAATGAAATTGTTGAGCAGGATTATTCTTTCATCTTCTACCATCGTTCCCACGACGAAATCTGATTTTAACCAAAAATGCTTCCTCATAGATCTAGATTTAAGACACGTTTTTCCTAAATCTACAAGCTATGACTCTGAAACCAGTTGTTAGCGATGGTACCAACAGAGCATAAAAATAATCAAGAAACAATATAAATTAAGCCTAAACATAAGGATAATGACACGAGAATTTAACGTGGTTCGGCATAACATGCCTACATCCACGAGCCAACCTAAACTACATCTTTATTTCTTTCAAAGTGAATCAATCAATTACAAGGTGAGAGTTCTCATATTTATAATGGTGGAAAAACCTAAACCCTAACAAATTGGGATAAATGCAAAAAAAACCTTGTGTTAACGTGAAATTGCAAAAAAATACCTATGTTAACGAAATAGGCTAAACAATACCATGCGTTATTGAAAAGTCTGCAAAAAGTTACTTTTTGAAAAAAAAAACGAGCGTATTTTTCATGTTTTTCACCTTTAATGACATACTTCTTTGTCATTTATACACTATCCAAACAAAACAAAAGGTAAAATAGTGTTATTTCACCCAAAAAACATGTATCTTTTTAACAAAAAGTGACCTTTTGCAAACTTTTGAATAACACATGGTGGTGTTTAGCTTATTTCATTAACATAGGTGTTTTTTTGCAATTTCGCATTAACACAGGGGGATTTTTTGCAATTATCCCCTAACAAATTAGGAAAAAAATTCTAATTAACAAAGGAAATAATTTCTCAACACAATATAAAATAATTCTAATCAAACCAGGACTCAAATATGCCAAAAATTCGCCAAACTTGCACCCCAAGTCAAAAACTCACCAAAAACACGCTTATAGCCATTGGGCTCACGCCACGCCGCGCCTGAGCGCCCATAACTGCCACTAGCGCATGCGCACCTGGGCTCCAATAACGGGCACTGAGGGGCGTCCATGCGTGCTTGGCATAGCCTCGGCTCCATTTTTTGACTCCTTTGCGACTCCGGTCTATTTCGACCCTATTTCGCAACCTCGGACCTATCCCAACCCATCTTGGCTGTATCTGAGCTCCTCAACTTGACCCTAATTGGATTCGACTCCACCAATCCCATCACGGCAACATGGCGGGCTGCGGCGGATTGCCGGCGAAATACGGTGAGGAAGACGAAGAACCAGGTATGTTTATTTTTCATTCAAATTTCTTCTTTTTTTTCCTTCTAATTTTCATTTTTATTTCCCATTTTCTTTTCTCTATTTTCTAATTTCCCTTTTTATAAAATATTGTGATTTTTTTTTTAGGGTTATTCAAGGGCATTTGGACTTTTCGACCATTCTTGTAGTGCAAATTTCGCCGTGTAAGGTTTGCAAACTAGATGGAGGTGTGAGTAATAAAAAAAAGATGGAGGTATATTTGTAATTAGACCTATCTGAAGGGCGTGTAGATGTAATTAACCCTTATTTATATATTCCAAGTGACAAAAGAAATTATTATAAAATAGTGTGTAAATTATCGCTATTGACAATTTTATATCACACGAATAGTGTAAAATTTGTTATTGTTGACATTTAGTTAAACATGTATATAGTGACACACTATAAAACAAATTGTATTAGTGACAATATGCTAGATGACAATGTCAAATTTGTCATCAATTAAATATATTGAGTGACAATAGTTTATGTTTCGTCACAAAACTATTTTAAAAGTTCAATAATACTGACATAAATCGTACATAAATTGTCACTCGTAACAATTAGTGACAAGGAAGTTATTGTCACTTTTAATAATTAGTGAGTCATGTTTAATGATAGTTTCGTGATACCAAATATAGTTGTCACTATATTTGTATTAATACTAATTATTATTAGTTACAATTGATTTTTTTGAAGAAAGTTACAACCGATTATTGACACTAAAATCGCTATTGTGATAGATCATAAATTAGTATCACTTATAATATATATCTAGTGACAAATTTGATATTGTCACTGGAATTTTTTCACTAAAATCATTTTTGGTTGTATCTTGTAGCGATAGTATAGTGACAATAAAACTTGTGCAATGACTTAGTGACTAAATTCTTGTCGACAGTTATTGTCCACAGTTAGATAGAATGTTTGTCAACATTAAGTTTGTGAGAGTAATTCTTCTGACAACATAAAAATGTCACCAACTGTCGCTAGCAACAATTTTGATATGTCATTGAATATCTTGTTGTTGATGATACATTTTCTTGTAGTGTAGACCCAAAGAAAAACCTGATTAGGATGTTCGACCAATATCTGTATCAGATATTGTTAGGATGGAAGATCTTAGTCCTTAGATTTGTAATAATCTTATTTTACCTACATCACAAGCCAAATTTGCATCAATATACTTCATTTTGAATTCTACTATTCAAAACATCATTTCAACTTAAAAGGATAAAAATATTGAGTCGTAAGTTCCATTAAATATCATTTTTACCCTTGAAAGGATCATATGCGATGTATGTAAGGAAATCCCGGCGAATATTCCACCAAAAAATGCTAAAAATAGAAAATTTTGTAAAAATCCGCGTAGTTCATATAAAAAAGTGTAAAAAATAAACAACTTTAGATAAAATAATGCAAAACTCGTTTAGTTCAGATAAAAAAGTGCAAAAAAAAAAATTTGTTTGCAAAAGTGCAAAAACTCGAATAATTTGAATGAAAAAATGACATTACCCCTAAAATTAAAACACACAAATTAATGATATCAGTAACGAATGTCAAGGTCATTTCTAATAATATGTAGTGGTGATAAAAATAATATTTTGACATAGGACTTTCAAAAGAGTTTTTCAATGATTGTTTAACATTAATAATTAGGATGCACATGTATAGTGATACGAATATAATCGCAAAGTCTTTGTGATATTTTATCATTGAGTTGTCATTGCATATGTGGCAATAATGAACTTATATTTAATTTTTGTATCACAAGAAAGATGGTTTTGTGTAACTTTTTAGTTCTATAAAGTGTTTGAGATGTTATATGGTATAATAAAGTAATATGTAAAAATTGTTGAATATTATCTTATATAGTCTAAAATAATTTAAGAGATGTGTTTTTTTTTTCTCAATTGAGAAGGTGGTACTACAAATAAGCCGTAAAAGCTGTACAATATAATCTTATGAAGTCCAAATATAAAGTGTTAGAACCTTAATTAATTCTTTAGAATAAGTAAGATAATATAGGTTGTCATACCTAAATATATTTTAGAAAGTGATTAAATTATATTTGCAAGATAATTGTTTATCTATTTTGCAAAATATTTAGAAGGTGATTAAATTATATTTGCAAGATAATTGTTTATCTATTTTGCAAAATACACTTAAGTGTGATGAGGAACGATAATAGAATTGCGGGGCTATGTGAATGTAGTCGGGATGATACAATAAACGCACAATAAACATGCAAAAGTGAAAAACAATTAGGGTGTTTGAGAGGTGGGGTTGGGACCCACAACTAACACGTGCATAAATGATGGCAAAGTATTGTTATATGGTAATCATAGATGTCTCCTTGCACCGTGGCTTTCAATTGTATGGGATCCACTTCCCCTATCAATCCATCATGCAATTCAACTTACACACCCATTTTCTTTGACCGATAATTAAACCCAAATCATACATTTTTAGGCTTTGTTTGCTTATATTTTTGAGTTTAAATCTTAAAAAAATTTCGGGGAACGTGTACTATGGATATTTATATAAATTTGATGTGATATATTGGTGTGTTTGTTTATATTTTGAAAATATGGTTGAAATTTGTAAAATGTGTTTATTCAATAATGATTAGTTGATGTGTGATGGGTTGATTGATTAAAAAGTATAAAAGAGAAAGAGAAAAGTAGTGTGAAGTAATGAATTTTGATTGATGATTGTGTGAAATGATGGATGTGGTGATTGATAGGTAGTTATATTGGAGAATGAGAAAGTGAATTTGAAAAATGATGAATTTGGTTGAAAATAATTTGAAATGTGAAAATTTAAAATTTTGTGATCCAAAATACTGAAAATGAGATTTGAAAACATAAACAAACAAGGCCTTAGTGTTTCATTTACCCCTAAGGTTCAAATAAAAGTTGTATTTATGATGATAAATATCACTAATTATTTAGTGTGTCATAATCCAAATCCAATACTTCACTAAGAAGTAGAATGAAATGTCGATCTCAAATTTTCAAAACTTACGAAATTTATGTGAATTCACAGTCTCAAAATCCCCAAACAGCGATTTGCCTCCCTAATGTCATAAGTTTAAGTAACCGAACCATGCAATTTTCATTCAATCAAATTTTATTTAATCAAATTTTATAATTAATTTTACCATCACTTTATTTTTTTTAATTCCGAAAGGGGGATACCCAACAATTCATAAACTAACCCGACAAACCCGGATTAATAGTCACAAAACGAGGCCAAGTAATGCCTGCTCTATCATTGTCTAGTAGGTGATAGGTATGTGTGTGTGGTACATTCGTGTGGTGCATGTGGGTGTGAATGCCCATTTTAGCTAGAACATCAGCTACTTGATTTGCTTCCCGCCAAACCATTTAAAACGAGACATCCCAGTCTCTACCCTGTACACTACGAATGCGAGAGATCACATCAAAATGGTGATGCTCCATGGAGGCGTCCATAATGCTATTAAGTGCAGCCCGACAGTCTGATTCAACGATTAATTTCTTTGTCCCTGTGGCCCACGCCATCTCTAGCCCCAATAGAATGGCACGCATCTCAGCCTCCAATGACGAACACGGGTCAATGCGACCACTGAACCCCCTTAGCCATGTTTCATGCTCGTCCCGAAGAGTACCCCCGACCCCTGCCTGGCCAGTTTCGGTTACCGCCGCATCCACATTTAGTTTAGTGTAACCAAATGTCGGTTTTTTCCAGCCCGTGTGTACCTGTAGGTGCATCACGTCCGGATCAAAGTTAAGGGAATGAATGGTACCGTCAATTCTTTTGTGTAACACATCTAGTTCCGCCATAGGAACTGTCGCTCGGACTCCATGCGTCACCTCATTCCAAACCTGCCAAATAAAAGACAAAGTCTCAGTGAAGGCTATATCCCATTTTTCACACCAGTCATACCTGTTCATCTTGTGAGATAAATTCCAGTCGAGCCAGTCTTCTACGGAACCTGAAAAGAAAACATTATGACAATCAGGATGAACAAGTTGTAACCAAAATTTTCTGGCCCACTGACAATCCCGAATAGCATGTAAGGGAGTATTCGAGGCAAGCCCACAAATAGGGCACCCATCCGAAGACACAATTCCCTTCGCCTTTAGAACCGATTGAGTAATTACTTTGTTATGTCGAAGTAACCAAAGGAACATTCGACGTCGGTGTGCCCCCGGGACTTTCCAGCGTTTCAGCCACTGTTTGGAATTCTCCATTCGCACGTGACCTTCTAGAGCTTCGTAAGCACTTTTACAACTATACTTCCCATCCGGGGAAAATCTCCACCGTGGCATATCTTTCTGCTCCGATCCCGCTGCCAAATCTATACCCTGCAATTGAGTCTTAACCGTGCTGGGTAACCCCTGTAGACCGTCCCAATCCCAACCAACCCCCGGAATCCAATACTGGGCAATAGTCCGAGATAAGTCCTCAGATGGAATCGGTTGTCGACAGTGAATAGCTAACGGGTCCTCCCCTAGCCAGACATCTTCCCAAAATCTGACCCGAGTCCCATCTCCCACGATCCACCGAGTACCCAATTGAAGTAGAGGAAAAGTCGACTGAATACTCCGCCAAGTGGGAGAGGTCGCGTTTCTCACCCGAGCACGCTGCCTCAGAACATATTTGTGTTTAAACACTTGAATCCACAAGCTATCGTCATCTCGAAGTAGCTGCCATCCCAACTTCCCGAGTAGGGCTAGGTTCATGGTTCGGGTCTTTCTCAACCCCAACCCTCCTCGGCTTTTGGGTGTACAAACCGTATCCCAGTTCACCTGGTGCAATTTATGTTCTAAGTCCGAGCCCCCCCACAAGAATTGCCGGTTCGCTTTACCAATCGCATCACAAATACCTAGTGGAATTCTCATTGTTTGCATGTGGTATGATGCCAGAGTTTCCGTTACCGATTTAATCAAGGTCACACGCCCAGCTAGCGATAAGTGTTTTCTTTTCCAGCCCTGTAATCTTTTTTTTACTCGATCCACCAAAAATCCATAATCTCGCCTAAGTAACCGTCCGTGTTGCAGAGGAACACTGAGGTACCTCCCCAAATTTTTGGTACAGCCAAGACTCATGTTATTACTGATCCGACGCTTGAGTTCCATTGATATATTTTTCGAAAGGAACAACTTTGATTTGTGGATGTTTACAGCCTGCCCCGAGAGATTACAATAGTATTTCAACGTATCCATTACCGAACTCGTATACTGTACTGTAGCCTCCCCAAAAAGAAGTAAATCATCGGCAAACATCAAGTGGGAGATACATGGTCCATGTCGAGAAGTTGGTACCATTTTACCATCACTTTATAATTGATATTTGAATATGTGTTCACGTGCAACGCACGTACTTTTAGCTAGTTATATAAAAAGACTGAATAGTGGATACATTAGGAGATTTCAACTATAACCTTAGTCGCTTTCTCCCTTCTGCAATCTTAATGTGTTTATCGATTTATTTTAATTAATCTAGTTTATAATCAAACCAAACGCATCACTGTTAGAGAGAGATATACTTGAATATTGACTTTGTGTTTAGAAATTTTAAAAATAATTTTTATTTATAGACGCAAAAAGAATTAATTCTTAAAAAAGAAAAGAAGAACGCTAAATATTTGTTGCAAAAAAAAAAAAACAAAGAAAGAAAGAAAGAAAAATAATATTGAAATCCACATTTCAATGTTTTTTAATTTTTTAATGGCTCTGAAATCTGGACCATTGGGAATTAAGTTTTTTGCTTTTATTTTCTAAATTTTAATATTCCTGAAATCTATACAGTTTGAACACTTCCTACGGTTTTAAACTGTAAAACGAATTGTGGTCAAGGGGATTTGAACACCTTCCCACATTGTGCAAAGGGAGAGCAATGACCATTTGAGCTAGATATGTTTGTTAAACTTTAATGCTCTTGTCTCGGATCATTTGAACCCTGATTTTTAGGCCCAACCTAGTGAAAGAGGGTCGACCCCGTCATTAACAACTATATGAGTCGAGCCAAGAGGGGTCGGATTATACTGGCCGGTGCGTCGGCTATCAATCCAATTGACATCTTTAGTCTAGAAGGATGAGGTTGTTAAAGATGCCAAAGGGGTTAGCTCACATGGTCTGAAAGTAGAGCTGATAAGGGCCAAGTACCAGTGAGGCGGAGGCGATAGTATCATGATATGGAGACTAAATTGATTCATCTTGGAACATGACGAGGCACGAGTTCACATCAACAAATGTGCAGAGTTCCACACAATGAAGAAGATAAAAGCAAATACTTTAGAAACATAGAACTGAGGATTGTGAGAATAAATGGATAGCCTCTTCATGTCATTTAATTAAGAACCATGGCATCTTTGATAGCATGTTACAATTTACAAGAATGATAGTAAGAGATGAAAGTAATCATACTTGAATGAATATTGTACTGAATATTCTCGGAGGAATAAAGCAGCTTTTGTATAGACAAGACCACATAAGTTTTTTTTCTGGTAAATGACAAGACTACATAAGTTACTTACACAGTTACACTAATTCTAGCTAATCTAGTACAATCAATGTTATATAACATTTACTATGCTATGAATCTACTTGCAGCTATAGAGTATGTTTATTTTACATGTCCCTAATAACATACATCTGGGAAGAGTTTAATGTATTCTAAAATTGAGACCGGGACTTAGTTTGAGATATATATGCTAAAAGGAAAACAGAAACTATGAATTTGAGAGGAAGATTAATTTTTCTATGCTCGTCTTGTTACAACTTACAATTAATTTACAATTTTAGACATGTGGTATAGTATCATTATTATTATACATAGTTCTACAGGTACAAAAATATCAAGATTACTGTGATCTTTTTTTTTTTTTTTTTTGATAGAAGCGATTACAACATCATATTGTATTAATTACAAGAGAATCTATTACAAGTAAGCATTATGAGCAAATACAATCATAGACTAATAACTATTACAAGCTAAACTACCATCTAAGTAGAGAGAAAACCCACATGCATCCAGTGAAAGTTGAACCCATAACCTCTTGGCATATATCTATAGTTGATTACTGTGATCTTTTTTTTAAGTAATGTTTGAATTTGATTTGAAGGAATATCATGAGATAACCTGGCATATATCTATAGTTGATTAGACATCTTCGCTTGCTAAACAACTAATTAGCTGAGCATGTTCTGTAAAGTCAAATTTGTTTAATCATTACTTCTTGAAATGTTGAAAACTAAATTATCGGCAAAAAAATAATTAAATTTTACTGTTAAGTTAATAAATCTTTGGTGACATTTAAAAGTCAGTACCCCGTACCGAATACTTATTGGTCTATTGATATTCATTTTTCACTTTATTTGAAATGTCTTGTATTCGAATCCAAACTGCTACAAGTTGTGCATCTCCCCTACTTTATGAATTTCGATAGAGTTTTTATTGTTTAAGATTATAAATATCAACTCAAGTTTATCGAGTTAGATATGTAAGATATTTCCTTTCCTCTTAAATTAAAAATCATTGTGCCGATTAATTTTGATGAAGTGTTGTAGTAAATAAAATAGTCCCCTAATATTTAATTAGTTACCACTTTCATATTATATACTAATGACTATATTCGTGGACAAATTAATAATTGATGCTTGCTATAATGCACTCTACCCACTCGACTATATATAATATATAATCAAACAGGAACGTTGAGCCCAGATGTCCAAAATCATGAAAGATTTTGTTTGACATATAAAACAGGATTAAAACAGAACTTGGTGGTTTCATACTATTTGGGAAATTGGTAGCCAGTAACAACAGTTCCCTATAAAGAGACCAATAAAGATACATACATATATATATATATATATATAGAAAAATACTTGACTTTCACATACACTTGGTTTTTTGTGCCAATAATAGTTTCTTCTGTATATTCACGGAGCAAAATTTAATAATTTGATTCAAACTCATTCAATCAGACCCATCCTATAATAAAATTAAACTTACTCAACACACCATGATAATATAATGATAAATTATACTTGAATTGTGGACTGATACAAACATATATTTTTTTGACTTTTTACAAATGTCCGTAGACTAGAGATCCTCATGGAAGTCTAGAATTTCTTGTGGGATTGCTAGAGAGTTTTGGAATTATTTTTGTATTTTTTGAGGAATTAAAAGACGCTTACGAATAACGAATTTGGAAAAATACAAAGTTTTGCATAAGAATAGTAGGGCTCCCCAAAATAGTCAACAAAGGAGTTTCCAGTTAAGTGATGGGCTACAAAATTAATGAGGTTTTAAGAATTTCATATCCCTATAATGATAAACATTTATGCACAGTCAATTACACATTAAATCTCGTAGCATAATAAATTTCAATGTCAAACTCATGATAACTCTTAATATAATTTCTATTTTCAAACAAAAAGAGGCGGCATTCAATTTTTCCAACACAGCCACCTATATATATATATATATACACACACACATATATCAGTATCTTGAAAAGAAGAAAGGATTTGGCATTTTGAAGTATTGGGATTGGAGAAATCTTTATTCTTTTTTCACATTCACTCGATTTATTTCTTGCCTACTTTTACATGGTATAAAGTTGAGAGAAAAAAAAAGTTGAGAGAAAAATGAGAAGAGGCACCGAAAAGCATACAACAACTTATCATGAAAGCAAGAAAATTGAAACCAGTTGGATTAGACTACCCAACCACACGCATTGTACATTCCAATCACACGCACGCTCATCATACATACACTTGCTCAATTATGTGTTTTTTTTAGTGAAAGGCCAAAAGTAGTGTTCCACTCTGTTTTTCAATTATGGCTCTTTATTCTTAAAAGTTGCATAAAAATTTTCAAGCATTTTACACTACTTCTACACTAATTATTGGGTAAATTGCATTTTCTTCTCTTAAATGTGTCATTGCACACTTTTAGTCCCAAACTATTGGTTTATCTCAGATTTAATTTCATAATTAGTCACAATTCTCACATTTGGTCCCACGATCAAATTTCATCCAAAAATCAGTGGATTCACATACGTGATCCGTGCGTGGCCGTTAGTCAGAGTCAATAGAGGAGAAAAATGCCCCAGGTCTGCCTTTGAGTTTTTGGACCGAAAACATGTATTAAAAGGGGACTCAAATCCAATTCTTAGAGCAAAATTTTGTGAATTGAAAGAGGGGAAGAGGGAAAATCAACATTGTCGTCATCCTTGCAGCTGGACCTTCTTATATAAATTGTATAGTAATTCGAGCGGATGTACAAACCAAGTTTACTCTAAATCCGAAGGTTTGCATGATCTCAAGGCCTTAATTATGTGTAGAGACTACTTAAAATTTTAAGCTCGTTAAATTAGTTCGTTTAAGTTTCATGGACAAAATCCTCCATGATCAAGTAAAATTAAATGGTTTGTGCGACGTACAATAAAGTTTGTAGGGTTTAAAATGCATACAGATTAGATCACGTTACATATTTCAGATGACTCAATCAATACATGTCCCAACTAAAAATGAGGAGACGTGGCCATTTGGCTGAGGACGTACGGATCTCAAGTAGCGAGATACCACCCATAGCTAGATATACCAACATGTGATAAAAGATTCATTTCGATATAATGAAACACACAAATCTCAATCTTGTTTAGATAATCTTGTGAAATATAAAGACATTTTGGAAAATTGTTGTTACGTGCATGGCACATACATCCCACGCGTATTTAGAGAGTAGAGACCATCAATGATTTATAAGCAAGAAATGTTACACTAATCGTGAATCTCTGAGCATTCAACATGTCAGAGCAAACACAAAATAAAAGTAAGAAAAGATTAAACGATATAACAAATTACGTAGTTCAGCAATTGTCTATGTCCACATGACTACATGAGAGGATGATAGATTTTTGGTCTTAACACAAGAGGTACTAAGATATTCTTGAGGCTTTCTCCCTGTACAAAATAGGCCTTTTAATCATAGGATTTTTGCTTAAATTTGAGCCCAAGACTTTAAGACATGTCGCGACAATTTTTGACCTTTGATTAAATTCCAAGTAAACAAACTACCTCAAATAGAAAAACCAACTCTCAACCTCCAAGCCCCTAAAAGACAATCAACCAAAAACACCAATTCTGATCAAGTTTAAGCAATGCTTGAACTTGTGAACCGGGAATGGTTTGGTCAACATATCAACCGGGAATATCTGATTTTGTGTCATATGATTGACACTTTAACTGTTGAAGAATGACTCATTTCAAAGTTGAGCAATATCCCACATTGGAAAATGGTTGTAAACAGTGGTCTCTTTACACTATAAAAAGAGACCATCTATTTACATTGGAAAACATCCCAAATTGATAATGAAAGAGCAATTTGTCCCAAATCTCCACCTTGGCGAATTTCCAAAATCTTCAATCTCCTCGTCAAACGGGGTCACCAAAAATCAATCTTCAAACTTTGACAATGTTGATCAAGTCCAAACAAAATTTGAACTTGATTGCAGTCACAACTTTTGTCAACATATCAGCAGGATTCTCAGTAGTATGGATCTTCTCGATTCTGACTCCACCTTCTTCAAGTATCTCTCTTATGAAGTGATACCGAACATCAATGTGCTTCGTCCTTGCATGATAAACTTGGTTCTTTGCTAAATGGATAGCACTTTGACTATCACAATGTATTTTCACATTCTTTTGTCCAATCCCCAGTTCACCAAGCAACCCTTGAAGCCAAATTGCTTCCTTTACAGCCTCTGAAATTGCCATATACTCTGCTTCCGTAGTACACAGAGCAACCGTTGACTGTAAGGTAGACTTCCAACTGACTGGTGCTTTAGCAAGAGTAAATACGTAGCCTGTAGTTGATCTACGCTTATCTAAATCACTAGCATAGTCTGAATCGCAATATCCGACTACATACTGACTATGTTCCCGCTCAAATATCAAACCAACATCAGCTGTGTCATGGATGTATCGCAAAATCCATTTCTCAGCTTGCCAATGTTCCTTTCCAGGATCATGCATATACCTGCTCACAACCCCCACTGCTTGGGAAATATCAGGCCTTGTACACACCATAGCATACATCAAGCTACCAACAACATTTGTATACGGTACTTTTGACATGTATTCCCGTTCTGCATCAGATTTCGGTGACAAAGCGGCGCTAAGCTTAAAATGAGGAGCAAACGGAGTACTAACTGGTTTTGACTTTTCATCAATGCCAAAACGCCTCAACATCCTACTCAGATATTGTTTTTGAGTCAAACAAAGCCTCCTCAATTTTCTATCTCTGAAAATCTCCATGCCGAGAATCTTCTTCGCCTCACCTAGATCCTTCATCTCGAACTCCCTTTTCAAATGAGTCTTCAACTTCTCAATTTCTATTAGACTTGGGGAGGCAATCAACATATCATCAACATACAGAAGAAGATATATGAAGGATCCATCTTGTAGCTTGTGCAAATACACACAATGATCGTATTTGCTTCTTGTGTACCTAATTCCCATCATAAACTTGTCAAATCTCTTGTACCACTGCCTCGGAGATTGCTTCAATCCGTACAACGATTTTTGAAGTTTACAAACCAAATTTTCATTTTCAGCAACTTTGAATCCCTCTGGCTGAGTCATATAGATTTCCTCTTCCAAGTCTCCATGTAAAAATGCAGTTTTTACATCCAACTGAACTAGTTCAAAATCCAACTGTGCTACCAAAGCCAACAAAATTCTAATGGAGGAGTGTTTTACAACTGGAGAAAACACCTCATTATAATCAATGCCCTCCTTCTGAGCGTAACCTTTGGCCACCAATCTGGCTTTGTAGCGAACATCACCTTGGCTAGGAAATCCATCTTTCTTTGCAAATACCCATTTGCATCCAATTGCCTTCTTTCCCTTCGGGAGACTGGCCAGTTCCCATGTTTGATTCTTATGAAGGGACTGCATTTCTTCACTCATGGCAATCCTCCACTTATCTTTCTCTGGTCCTTTGACTGCTTCAATATAAGTGGTAGGAACATCATCAGCGGCAATTGCAGATGCACAAGCCACCATATCATCGAAGCGAGCAGGCTTTCTGATTATCCTCTTTGGCTTGCTAGTTGCAATTGATTCAAGTTGCTGTGGAAGTTCTTGGGGTTGAACTTCCTCTTCTTCAAAATCTCCTTCTACCGTAGGAGAATGATCAAGAGTTTCTTGATCTTCTGGGCCAACAAACTTTTCAAACTCCACCTGTTTGGGAGTACCATCCTGCTGTTCTGCATTCACCTTTTTCAACACAGTAGATTCATCAAAGGTGACATTCCTGCTAAAGATTATTTTCTTTGTTTCTGGACACCAAAGGCGATAGCCTTTTATACCAGAGGTGATCCCCATGAACACAGCTTTCTTTGCTCTAGGATCCAACTTTGATTCCTTAACATGATAATATGCAGCGGAACCAAACACATGTAAGGAATCATAATCAGAAGCAGGCTTTCCAAACCATTTCTCCAATGGTGTTTTTCCATCAATACCAGTAGATGGTAGACGATTAACGAGATGACACGCATACGTCACAACCTCAGCCCAAAATTCTTTACCCAACCCAGCATTGGATAACAAACACCGAACTTTCTCCAGCAAAGTCCGGTTCATGCGTTCTGCCACTCCGTTCTGTTGTGGTGTATGTCTAACAGTGAAGTGTCTGACAATGCCTTCATCCTCACAAAATTTTTGAAATAGACCACTCCTAAATTCTCCACCATTGTCTGTACGGAGACGTTTGACCTTTTTATCAGTCTGAGTTTCCACCATCTTTTTCCATTTGAGGAATACCTCAAACACTTCATCCTTCGTCTTCATAGTATACACCCAAACTCTCCGGGAAAAATCATCAACAAAGGTTACAAAATAGTGTTTCCCTCCCAAAGAACTCGTTTTTGAGGGACCCCATACATCCGAATGAACATAATCCAAAATACCCTCAGTATTATGGATTGCTGTTCCAAATTTAACCCTTGTCTGTTTCCCACGAACACAATGTTCACAAAACTCCAATTTGGAGTATTTCACTCCTTTCAACAATCCTTGATTTATGAGGAGATTCAAGGATTTTCCACCTGCATGTCCCAAGCGCATATGCCATAGCCTAACTGCTTCTGAATTCCGATCATCAACAGTAACCCCTGCTACTGCACCCACAACTATACCACCCATGTAGTGATACGTATTGTTGTTCTTCCGAATTCCCTTCATTACCACGAGTGCACCAGAGATGATCTTCATCACCCCATCCTTAGCTCTTACTTCAAAACCTTTCGATTCTAAAGTTCCAACGGAAATAAGGTTTTTCCTCACTTCTGGTGCATACCGAACACCCTTTAGGGTTATGATTGATCCATCGTGATTCTTCAAGCGAACTGAACCAATCCCAAGTGTAGTAAGAGGAGCTTCATTTGCTGTGAAGACAACATCATTTTGTTCTTTGAAATCAAAGAACCAATCCAAATGTGGTGTCATATGATGACTACATGCTGAATCCAGCATCCATACTTCAGAAGCACCGCTGGATGATGTCGCCAATGAGAAGTCCGATTCGGCATCATCACACGCGGTTACATTTGATTCCGCCACGGCCTTAGAATTGCCCTTAGTTGTCAGCTTTGGGCAATCTCTCTTCCAGTGTCCTGTTTCTCGACAGTAGGCACACTCGTCTTTGCTTAGTTTATGCCTGGACTTGGATCTCCCTTTCTTTCCTTTGTTTTTGTTTTGTGAACGACCTCTGACGAACAAAACCTCTGCATCTCCGCCTGAACTAACTTGCTTGTCCTTCTTTCTCAGTTCATAACTGTACAGGGCAGCACAAACTTCGCTAAGAGATACAGCAGCCTTCCCGTGAAGTAGAGTGGTTTCAAGAAACTCAAACTCCTCAGGAAGGGATCCCAACAGCATCAGAGCCAAATCCTCGTCTTTAAAAGTCTCATCCAAATTTATCAAATCGGTAACCAGTTGATTAAAACTGGTAATGTGACTATTCATAGTGGAACCCGAAACAAATGTGAAGCGAAAGAGCCGCTTCTTCAAATGGAGCTTATTCTGACAACTTTTCTTCAGAAACTTCTCCTCCAGTGCCATCCACAATTTATATGCCGAGTTTTCTTTCGAAAACGCATATCTATGCTCTCTGGATAGACACGAACGAATTGTTCCACATGCCAACCGATTCATCATACTCCAATCTTTTTCCTCTATATCATTTGGTTTCTTCTCTTCAATAGCTAAGTATAGACCTTGTTGAAAGAGTGCGTCTACAACTTCGCTTTGCCACATACCAAAATGTCCTGTGCCATCAAAAGACTCCACTGTCAATCGCGTATTCGCCACAGTGGTTCTCGCCCAAATGGACGACGACGATGCTTTTGAGGTATCTTCCATTTTTGGTTACAAATTATTCTTCAATAGCCCTCCAAATGCGAAAGCCAAATAGCCCGAGAAAACTTTTCTGATGTGGAAGATCAGATTAAACTGCGACCACAGAGCATACTCAGAATACCCGAGCTCTGATACCACTTGTTGTGGAACTCAGAGTCATATTCCACCAAATATAGAAATAGCGAGGGAAATATTGTACTAGAAAACCACACTAGATTTAATTCCTAGGAAAGATTGGAGGCGTCACAATGGTCGCGCTTAAAACCCAACCTCCTCGACAGAATTAACTAGACGAATTTAATAGCACAATATAACACTACAACTATAACTAACAATGGCTACTTGAAGAATAGCACAAAATAAAGAACACCAAATTTAACGAGGTTCGGCTAATTTAGCCTACGTCCTCGGACCCCACAAAAATATTTCACTAAAGGACTAAAGTGAAACTATTACAAACTATAGAGGAAGAAAGTAGAAATTGCTAAAAGACTTAGGCAATTTGGGATGTTTTCCAATGTAAATAGATGGTCTCTTTTTATAGTGTAAAGAGACCACTCTTTACAACCATTTTCCAATGTGGGATATTGCTCAACTTTGAAATGAGTCATTCTTCAACATTAACTATCACAAAATTCAGCAGGAACCTCCTTCTCGAGACCTCTGTAGAATAGTCCTTTTAATCTTAGGTGACTTGCTTCAATTGGGCTTAATATTTTAAGACATATCACAACACAATATATTACTAGAATAAATCATCAATGGCATAAAATTTTGCTTAATAAATGTTCATTTTTTCTGGAGTATTAATTGATTATTCAACTCAAATTGTGTTCACTTTGATAAAGTTAAATTACTTTCCAATAACTAAAGAAAACACGAAGACATTTTACCAACCACTATTACAAACAAGAAAAAATAAAGAAAGAAAGGAAACACTCACACAAACATGCACTGTGTCTTTGCTTTTCTACACTAGACAAGATTTTCCATCACCCCCTTCACTCTAGATCGACTTTTCAATCTCTCTTTTTAACATGGGCAATCATAAGTCAACCTCACCTCATCATTTGGTCTTGGTTAATCTCCCACTTTCCCCCCTATGCCTTAGTTAATTTCCTTTCACTCCCTCACATCATCATTTCTATATAACCACCACATTTCGCCGTGAAATCTCAGCCATGGGAATTCAAGGCATGAAGGTGCATCACTTCACACGTGGATTATGGGAACACGAAACCTCTTCGCTCACCCTCGGTTGCAAGCGCTTGAGGCCGCTTGCTCCAAAGCTCCAGAATACCACTGCAGACAGTCTTACCATCGCCGCCTCCACCACCACCACCACCACCACTTTTGATCTTAAGAGCTTCATTAGACCAGAAAGTGGACCAAGAAAAGGTGGATCGTCGGACTCTCAGAAGAAGGAATTAGCTCAGGTACTAGTCTCCTCATTTGCCTCATATGTGTGTCTCACATTTTTGCATGCTTATATATCTTTGTTAAATAACTATAACGTCACATGCTGCTACTCATTTGCCTCATCATATGGACTTATACACGCATGGAGTAATTATATGTTACACTAAAATCAGTTTTGTGCAGTAGTTCCCTCAATGCACCTTGTAGCTTGAAAAATACAAACACCACACAGAAAATTAATAATTCATAGCCAAGATCAAGTTTAGTAAACCAGAGCTAATTACACGATAAATGAATTGTAATTGTTACGTAATTAATTTGTGTATATTTTAAAGCGAGTGACCAATAAAAAAAATAAGCGTTATAGCACTTTGTGATTGATTGAGTGTACATGAGACAGGTCTGACCCGGACAAAAAAAAAATCATATATATATATATATATTATGCCTATCTCTTTCACACAATAATATTGTTTGTTTTTCTGGGGCCGCCTCATTTGAAAACACACATAGATAGTAAAGGGGACATCATTTGGGCATTATTTCAAAAGGGGTGTTGAATTTTGAGTATCCACGTTGTGCTACATTAGGTGGATGCACAGCCGGGGGGGACGAGATGGAATCCAACGCAAGAACAAATAGGAATACTTGAAATGCTGTACAGAAGTGGAATGCGCACACCCAACGCCCAACAAATAGAACAAATCACTGCACAGCTCGGCAAGTATGGGAAAATTGAAGGTAAAAACGTGTTTTACTGGTTCCAAAACCACAAAGCACGTGAGAGGCAGAAGCAAAAGCGCAATAGTCAAAACCTCCCTACAACACCCCCTTCTCCATTTAGCAGCACTGATACTTCTCTCTTATTATCAGCCACTAATAAGGTAACATTTTTGGAATAAATCTTCGGGATATTTACATGCACACCACATCACTTCTTCTGTAATTGTCAAAAACCCACTCATTTTTGGTATATTACCGACACACCCTCTGTCGGGGTGAAATTCTAATATACTTATACTAATAGAGGGTGAAATTGTAATCTTAAAAGGTGTGACATTCTAATCTTCTTTTCCTTACTGACAGAGAATGTGTTGATAATGTACCAAAAGTGAGGGGATTTTGATAATTACACAATAAATAAAGGGGTGTAGATGTAATTATTCCTAAATAGCGTCACACATTTTGCTTTTTACTTCTTCTTTTGTCTAAATAATTTGATATAAATTGTTTCAGGGAGGTGGGGTTGAGGAAGAATTAGAGAGTAATCCGTACAAGAGAAAGTACAGGTCATGGGCATTTGATCAATGCTTAGAAGAAGATAACATATATTGTAGAGGAGAAGAAGGACAAGATAGGACACTCAAACTCTTTCCTTTGCACCCAGAAGGAAGATTTTGAAGTGATTTTAATTAGAATTTAACTTAATCTGCTTCATTTCTAATTTGCTTTCATTAATTAAATTCCAGCTCCCAGTTCAAATTATGTTCTTGCTTTAATTTTCTTTATTTCAAGAGGGAAGAAAGGCAAGTTTGTATGATCTATTTTTCTTATGTCCAACATTTAATATTTTTAATCAATATTAGTTTTAATAACCTGAAACGATTTGAACCGAAGTGCTTGAGCTCATAACAAGTGTAACTTTTGACTAAAGACCAACCGTTAACTTTAAAGTTACAAGGTTTATGAAGCTAAAACAGTAGCCAAACTCCACATAGGCTCCCAAAATATTCTATATAAATGTGATGATGGTAAAAATCGTCAAACCGTGAGTGTCACGTGATGTATCACGTGGAGTAGTGGAATTGATCCAATCCACATCAAACTAAATTTGGTGGTTGATTAATGTATAGACTGCACTCGGATATATTGAGCAGCCTATGTACCCGAAGTATGTGAGATCAAGTCAGTTCGTAGTTCTTTTGTGGGATTACTCTCAATAACTAGTGAATTTTTACTGGGTGAGTAGATAATGACCATTTTCCAACTCCTCTAAGGTATTTATAGGGAGTTGGTAGTGGACTATGGGCCGTGGGCTTAGCTTTATCAGCAGCCCATCAGGCTTAATAATATAACCCTTAGACTAACAAATTAGCCCAGGTATTCTAAATGGGTCGTCAATCCTTTTTGGGCTTGACTAGTACGTTAGTCGCGGATTTATACCCACGGGTGGCACCCCGACCTTAGCCGACTGCCGATTAATTACCATAATGTCCCTAGACTTTTTTGGCACACATCATAATGCCTTCCCACTCCCGGGTGTACCTTATAGGATACCCGTGAGTAGGAATATGTATGGCAAACTTGGTCGCCTAGGAAGGTCTAACGAGTCACCCTTTGTAGGAAGATATTTTTAGTGTTACCTCGAGGCCATGCAGGTGTTGACTTAAAGCAACACCCGTAGCTACCTTGGGGCTGACGCCTTGGGGTCGAGCGTCGTGAGGTCGGACGCCTGGGGGCCGAATACCTTATAATGCCACAGTGTGCGAGGTATCTCGATCTGAGTATGCATTTCATGTCATAGGGGGAGCTTGTGCTTTACCCACAGGAAGTTTGTTGTCTCGAAGGAGACTTAGAATTTTGAGGCCTCTATCTGGGGTTTCAGCACCCCGGTAGGGACTTATAATCTTCTAGACCTTAATCCGGGTATTTATACTCCGGAGGGGACTTAGAATTTATCAGATTGAACTTTGCCCGAGGTGGAGGGGCAAGGGGTCGAGCCTCATTTGTGGAGCTCGGGGTGCATCGAGTCGGCGTCGAGGGGTTGACCTCGCAGTCGGGTCGTGGGGCATGTTGCCTCGCTGCTTGGCCGCGGGGCATAGGGCCTCACAACCTTGCCGTGAGGCGTCCTTTTTCCTCCTGGGGGCATGATGTATCCCGGAGTTTTGTTTCAGGGCGTGACATCAAAGTCGGCTTGGCCCTCGTTGATTTTTGTTGGTCCCTTTTGACTTGTGAAAATTTTTGCTTGTGCTATTGTTTTCGATAGCGTCTATGAAAAAATTGTTCATAATCAAACCCCTTATTTTTCATAAGATTTGGGAGCTCTTCCTCCTCTATGGCTTCACAAGCTTTGGCGGTGTGTACCTCATGGCCTCATGAGTATTGGCGGGGGCTTATTGTACTCCTTGGCTTTATGAGCGCCAGTGGGTATTTTGTACCCCTTGGCTTCATGAGCGCTGGTGGGGTGTTTTTTACCCCTTGGCTTCATGAGCGCTAGTGGGGTACTTAGTCATTTTTATGCACCTTTAGTAAGATTTTATGAGTGCCTATAGTGCTAGCCCCTCTGGCGTTTTGCTACATTTGAGCATCACTTACTAGCATCTTTACTTAAAAGACACTAGCATTTTGTTAGCTAGTTACTCACTAGCGTTTTGAAAGCACTACCATTTTGCTAGCTTGTTTAAACCCACCAACTTGGGGGGTACTTTATATTGAGAATTGTATCCCTCTAGGTAGATGTATATCCACCCATAGAGGTTAAATAAAGGTGGGCGTTAGGCCTCACGTTTGGAGTGGGGGTTGCCATCCTGAGAGGGCGTTGCCTCGGGGCTTAATGCCTCTGGGGTCTTTAACGGGGGCAACATGTGGCCTTTTATATGCCTTACATATGTATCCCTAGTACGGTCATTTTTCGTTTGTACGACTATGAGCTAGTCGAACGTTAGCAGCATTCTTGCTTTTGACTTAGCACATTTGTGAGGTACTCATTGGCCCTTAGTATGCTTCGAGTAGGCCTTTTATTTTCCTAACCCCATTGCTTCATGAGCTTTGCCAGGGTGTCAACGGTGGCATTACTTGTTAGCGTCGTGTGATGCTAATGGGTGCCCATGGTGGCATTTCTGTGCTCATGGCACATTTCATTTTTCTTACCCTCATGATTAGATTTGGTGGATGAATAATTTTGAAGGGTGGACTTAGCACCCCATAAGGTTCCCTGCCCCCCACTCTGTAGTGTATTTGCATGGTTAACACCTTAGGGAGTAAGGATTATACGGGGTAGATGTTATCTTTCGCTAGCGGAGAGATAACTTAGAGCTTGGTCTCATCCTTTATTTATGCCTTTCGAGTAAGTGGCGTTTGATTTGTGACACTAGTGGCCTCGTTTTCATGTGGAGGCTTGGGTTGCCTCTTGTGTTTTTATTCTTAGTGCGACTTTGGTTGTCTCTTATTTTTAGCTGTATAGTCTCAGTCCAGAGCCTTAGTGAGAGGGGGAATCCTTTGCGGAGCCTCGACCTCTCTTTGTATTGCTGGATGGATTATCAGGTAGGCAATCCTCGTTCGAGTCTTTGTTAGCTCGAGGTTTTTTTTTTATGGATATTGACTATCTCTTTTCCCTTTCACTTAGCTATCTTAGCGTGTCATTGGCGTAATTTCATGAATGCTAGGGGTGAGTGCCTCTTGGGCATTTTTGCTATATTTGATCTTCGCTTGTTAGCACGTTTTTCATGCTAAAAAACCATTGGCCTTGGTTGGCCTTAAAATATTAACTAGCCACTAGCTAGTTGTCTGTTTATATCTCCTCATCTCCTCTCTTCCTTGGCCCCCTACTCCTTAATATGTGAAACATGTTTAGGAGTAAGTTACAAAGGGGTGTCAGAAACACATGGGAGTTACATTTTTATTAGGTAAGCTTTCGAATGCTGGGCATTCTTTGCTTAGCGTGTAGTGTGTCAATGATGGAGAGGGCACTAGGCCTTATTTATTTTGGCTAACCCTTGTGATTGAGGCTTACAACCTTGAAACTTTTCACTAGGGTGACTATTATCTTAATTTTAGGAAGCTTAGATAGGGTTTAGGGGGGTGGTTTGTATGAGGTGAGTTATCACCTTCTTATATTGTTATGATCTCGGTCTAGATTCCATGTCAGAGGGGGGTGGTTTTATACTGTCTTGGTAATGCTGGAGGGATCATTAGGTGGGATAGTTTGAAATCTTGTTATATTTGTTTGAGTGACACAGTTTTTTTATACTCGCAGACACTTATTTGGAGAGGCTGGGGAGCCTCTTATTTGTTTATCTTTGTATAATCTCATTCCAGAACCTTAGTGGGAGTGGAGATACCTTTCGTGGGTCCTCAACCTCTCTCGATGTTACAGGAGGGATTATGGGGTGGCCCATCCTCGTGCGAGTCTTTGACAGCTCAGGGGTTTTTCACAGTGCCACCCATATTGATCTCTAGTGGGGTCGCGGGTATTTTTGTAACGCCTCTAGTGGAAACTTGATTAGCTCCAAGGGGTCGTATTGGTATTTTTGTTTCCCCACTATGTGGATGAAACACTTGAGTATTTAAGGTCTTTCGTCAATATATTAACATAGTAAGGGTGCTATAAGCATTCAAGCATATGTTTGGCCAGTGGCCAATAGCACCAAGTGTTAGCAGCAATTATCATGGTAACACGTATAGTATCCAAAATAAACTAAGTACTGTATTTTTTAAATAGCCTCGGTCGAAAGAAGTGATTCCGAGGGGCTTTTGTTTTGGGTGTTGATAGGAGTCGTTTTTACGTGTTTTTAAGCCCCTTTCCGTTTATGTTTTAGGTTCATTTATCGCTTGATTCTTTCCACATGTGCATTTAATTTGTGCATTAAGTGATTTCAGACCTTAAATGGATACAATCGAAAAACGGGCTGAAAAACGACGTATAAAACAAGTTTAGGCCAAGATGCTTCACACCTCCACGACCAAACAAGCAAGAAATAAGTTGGAGTTAGCCAAGATCATGTTTTCGTACCATTTCCGCACACCTGGGTGCCAAATCAGAAACAATCTCCACGTTGGAACGCCATTTGGATAAATTTAGAGACCGAATTTGATGAAGTGTACTTCTACAAAGTTTTAGATCTATGTCGTATCTTTACATGGGGACTTGAATCATCCAATTCGGAGGTCTGTGGAGAAGTTTATGAATAAAACACTATCCCTGCGCTGGAAAATACGAAAGTGGCAACTCCCATTCTTAGTAGGTGGAAAACAAGAGAATGGTAGTTCACATTCTTGGTAGGAGGAAAGTAAGAGAATGGTAGGTGGAAAACAAGAGAATGGTAGTTCACATTCTTGGTAGGAGGAAAGTAAGAGAATGGTAGGTGGAAAACAAGAGAATGGTAGGTGGAAAAAAAAGAGAATGGAAGCACATGTTCTTGGTTGGTGAATTTTTTTGGCTATAAAAGGAGGATTGGATGCCATCCTACAAACACACTTGAAAACACATTCCCCATTGGGGGAGCCTAAACACATCCTATCATCATCTTCATCATCCTTAGATTAGTTATGAAGATTATCAAGAACCTTTGAAGGTGAAGAAATCAAGAAGCATGCACTACCACAAAAAAGTCCTATTACAGCGCACCTATGGCAGCGGTTTTGAAAACTGCTGTAATAGGGGGTACTCGGTTCGGACCTATGACAGCGGTTCGAGCCGAACCGCTGTCATAGGGGTGCCAAAAAAAAAAAAAATAAAAAAAATTGGACTTTTGGCAGCGGTTCAGCCGAACCGCTGCCACAAAGTTCACTTTTGGCAGCGTTCGGGCGGAACCGCTGCCACAAGTGCACTTTTGGCAGCGGTTCGGGCATGCCACAAAGTTCACTTTGTGGCAGCGGTTCGGCGGAACCGCTGCCAAAAGTGAACTTTTTGGCAGCGGTTCTGTCCGAACTGCTGCCAAAAGTGAACTTTTTGGCAAACCGCTGCCAAAGTTGTCAAAAAAAAAAAAAAAATTTTTTTTGAACTTTGTGGCAGCGGTTCTGCCCGAACCGCTGCCATTCAAAATTTGGGCGGGTTTATTTCAAACCGGCCCCCCCTCTCTCTCATTCTCACTCTCACTCTCTCACTCTCTCTCTCTCTCTCTCTCTCTCTCTCACTCTCTCACCACCCCACCACCGCCGACGCCGACGCCGCCCACCTCCGCCGCCGCCGCCGCCGACGCCGACGCCGCCCTCCGCCGCCGCCGCCGCCTTCCATTTAGTTTTGGTATTCTAGAGTCCTATTTGTGTAGGTGGATGGGTGTATGTATATTTGTGTATATATGTTCATGGGTGTATGCATATATGTTGAGGCTAAATTATGATAATTGAGTTATAAATTCTGTGTTTTTCATTTTAGCTATCCAAGATCGTAATTACGTATTACAAAAATACGTTTTATGTAATAAAACGCGTATTTGAGGCCTTAAACGATCTCGTGGCTAAAATCTCTTGCGTTTTGTCAGAATGCCGTTTCTCTATGTTGTGAATTCGTGTCATTCCGATGCATTATAAACGATAAAATAAAATTAAAACAAAATAAATATACCACCCTATGGCTTCAGCCGGAACCGCTGCCATAGGGTCCAATTTTTTTTTTTTTTTTAAATAAATGACCCTATGACAGCGGTTCTGCCGAAACCGCTGCCATAGGGTCACCCTATTGCAGCGGTTTCTATAGAACCGCTGTCATAGGGTGACCTATGGCAGCGGTTCCGGAACCGCTGCCACAGGGTTTTGACCTATGGTAGCGGTACCTATGGCAGCGGTTCAAAACCGCTGTAATAGGCCCAAAAAAACCGCTGCTATAGGTCATTTCTGTAGTAGTGATGGAAGAGATGGAGATCGAAGTTCAACCATCAAAAATACGAGGGAGTTTCTTAGATTTAGATTTGTTTTTGTCTATGAATATGAATCTTAATTTAAGTTCCTATCTTTTATCTTTTATGGTGAAATAGATTCTTCGAACTAAGGCCATGTTGAGGCTAAATTATGATAATTGAGTTATAAATTGTGTTTTTCATATTAATTCTATTGTTGTTTTGTGTCTTGATCTTGTTTGAATGCATCATATGCTTAGCTACCATAGAATGATAGGTTCGAGATAGTTTAAGGTGCAAAGAGGATCATCACATAATCCGTAAAAAATAGGTTGCCCCTAGAGGTAGCCGGGTGCAGTTAGCCGGATTAATCCGGGGAAATTCTAGAACTTGAATGCATGATTGTTGGTTAGATTCTCGGATAGACATATCTAGAGAACTATCAAATAATCATAGGATTATTACAGCCGAGACATCGGGTAGTAATTATTTAAGGTTTTTTCCACCAAAGCAACATTAGTCTAATAATATGAGAACATGTTTATAATGAAAATTGATTAATTTATGCCAACACATGTGTCTTAGTTGCTCTCTTCCATAGCTATCTTGATTTCGACATCTTGTTTCTTATATCTTACTTCCATAATATTTTAGTTAATTCTTGTTTTAGTTTAAGTTCTTCAATTGCTTTAAAATCATAAACTAAAATACAAGTCCTTGAGGTTCGACAACCCGGACTTTATTGTCCACTTTATTACTACACACGACCAGTCCACTTGCTGTTTAATACACGTAAGGATTTTTCGTGTCAGGTATTGTTAAATTACTCATTGTTAATGTTATGCTCTTTTATATGACATGAAAAGCATGTTATTTAAACAAGCCTAGCATATCTAGCTGCATAAAAGTTGATCTTGAAGGCACTCAGCAATCATATGATGAAAACATTAAACATTCAACATTTAATAAAAATGTGCGGGGGTGCACTTAGGCACATCAGAACTTAAGTAAAGGTAGTCGGCACTAGTGAGCATCCCCGCTCAACGCTTAACTTGTTCAATAGTAATGTAGAAAAAATGATAGTTTTTGTTATTTGTTACCTGGTAAGGCCTCATAATACTTGGCATCTTGTCAAGGTTGAGGGATATTTCCCATAAGGGTCATCTTGCTAGTGGTACCCACAGTGCCGATGTGACCATCACATTGGATTCTTGTTCGTCAGCGGCAGTTGCTGTATCTTTGAAATAGGCGTTGTCTTCTCGGGGTTGCATGTCATGGCATGTGTCTTTTTCATAGACCTCTGACTGCTAGGATTTTTACCAAGTATGGACTGAGTTGATCTTTAGGCCCAAGCAAGTTTTCTCTAGCGAGAGTAAGTTTATTCACTACTTGTTCTCCTTTGTCACTGTGATCTATGTCATGTTTCCTTTTAGGCTTCTTCAATGTGTTAGCATAGCACTCTCTTGCTATCTTCCCATCACCGACAGTTTCCCTCGTTCTTACGTGGGTGGAAATTTTACCTTCAAATGGAAGGTGACTATGACATCTTGAATCAAGTTTAAGCTCGGCCTCCCCAAAATGGCGTTGTAGGCGAAGGGAGCTTTGACCGCCAAGAACTTCAGCACCTTCATGGAGTGGGCTGAAAATGCACCTAGAGATATGGGAAGAGACACCTCCCCTAATGCTTCCACTATCTCACCCGTGAATCCCCAAAGGGGGTGTTAACCCACTTGAAGCAACGCTTCGCCCACCCTATTTGGGTGAAAGCATTGTAAACGAGGATGGCTGATGAGATCCCACTGTTGGCCAGAACCTTCTTCACCCAGTAGTCGGAGATGGTCGCCTATATCACTAAGGCGTCATTCACCAATGGGATGTTTTCCGAGTTTTGTATTTCAACCTCTATCGTTTGAGTCTTTAGATCCACTTGATTCACTTTCCCTCCCCACGTGGAGCAGATGGCATGTTGACCAGTAGCAGCCCTTAGTAAATTTTTCTTGAGTCAGCGGATTCACCCACTACTGGGCCTCCCAAGATCACCCTTATTTTTCCATTCAATGGGGGGGTTATCCATCTCTGAGTCTACCCTTGGGGGGTTGCTTTCGACTCCCTGTCTACCCCTTTGTCTCTTCGATTCTTGTATATTTTTCAGCTTTGGCCAACAACTCCTCCATGGTTGATGGGGGCTTCCCAATTATAGATTTCTTGAACCTGCTATTGCGTAAGTTTCTCTGCATTATTCCTGATAGCAACTCATAGTTGATGTGCGGTACTTCAGAAACTACGTTGGAGAAAAGATGTACATATTCCCTCAAAGATTCACCATCTTTTTGAACCACGGTGAATAAGAAAGATGATGTCTTGGGGTACCTTTTTTTCACGAAAAAGTGATTGAGAAAATGCTTGGTCGGCTGCTCGAGGCTGGCGATGGTACCGGCGGACAGTCGGTTGAATCAGCTAAGTGCCCTTCAAGAAAGGGTGGTTCAAAAAATCTTATAGTAGACAGCGTCACTGATGTCATACAAATCAGCCTTAGCGTTGAACTTGTCAACCTATTCCTGGTGGTCTCCATCTCCCTCATACTCACTTAGATGGGGAATTTTAAGCCCTGAGGGCAAATACTCTGCTAAGAATGCTGAGTAGAAGGGATGTCTCTTTGATGGAGCCATACCCAATGGCACTAGTTACATGTCCTGGTATGGCTTGTAGTTCTTTGGACTTCTATCATGGCGAGGTTCGCTCCTTCTCTGGCCTTCCTGCCTTGGCAAAGCCGCCTCGGTGGTCAATGAGACTTGACCTCGGCGTGGAGACCTGGGAGGCATTAGCCTTCTATCTCTGCCTCTCGGAAGGCTCTCAGAGGGTGAGACCAGACTGTCTGCTTTCTGAGGACGACTCCCTAGAGGCGACTCTCTCTCGGGTGGACTCTCTAAGGGCGACTTCCTGAGGTCAACTCTCTAGACGAGGCTCCTGACCTCTGCGAGTTCACTGGGGGTGAAATGAGTCCCCTTTTATTGAGAGGGGGCGCCTCTTGAGCACTTCTCATGTAGGAGTCGTGCCCCCGATAGCTTTCAGAACAGGTGGTGCACGTGATGGCTGTGCATGGGAGTATTGTTGAACCGCCCTCGCCGCTGCTCGCACAGAGGCATCTTCAACTGGAGCAAGCAGTGCCTCTTGAGTGATCTCGAACACCCTAGAAGCAGGGGGTGGAATCACCGTTGGTGTTACGGGCAACACATTTTGCTCGTGTGTCGGGAGTGCTACTTCAGGACCTCCGCCATCAGTCAGACCATTTGGGAAATTTTCTTTTCCCACTTGAATGTTGGGCCGATCTTTAGGCGTTGGGTTAGGAAGTTCATCGGCCGCAGCTGGCTGGTGTTAGCTAGTCATTCTATCTCCAATAGTATGAGCTTGGGAGCGCTGTTCCCACAGATGACGTTAATCTGATGATGGTAAAAATCGTCAGACAATGAATGTCACGTGATGTACCACGTAGAGTAGTAGAACAGATCCAACAAACGAAAAACTAGGTTTGGGGGTTGGTTATAGACTGCACTCGAATGTATAGAGCTGCCTATGTACCTGAAGTATGTGGGATCAAGTTAGTTAGTAGTTCTTTTGTGGGGTTATTCTTAATAGCCAACGAATTTTTACTGGGGAGTAGATAATGACCCTTTCCCAGCTCCTCTAAGGTATTTATAGGGAGCTGGTAGTGGGCTATGGGTCGTGAGCTTAGCTTTATTAGTAGCTAATCAGGCTTAATAATATAACCCTTAGACTAATAAATTAGACCAGGTACTCTTAATGGGTCGTCAGCCCTTTTTGGGCTTGACTAGTACGTTAGCCGCAGATTTATACCCACGGGTGGCACCCCGACCTTAGCTGGGTGTCGATTAATTACGATAGTGTCCCTAGACTTTTTTGGCGCACATCAAGATGGAAATGGTACAATTTTGGTTTTTAATATTGACGCTCAAACCACTTTGGTCTCTCATTTGTACGATTCGACAAAATTGGTCCATAATTTTTCATGTTTTAATAATTTTAGTCCCTGCTGTTAAGTGTCCATCTAAAATAGATAAAATAGCTCATTGTTGTTTCTGGAGGGGAAATGGATCCTTTTGGCACCTAGATCCACCATTTCACCACCTACCTCCAATTTTTTATTGCACCTTAAAAATTGCTCCCAAACACAAAAAATCAGCCCCAATTTCACCTAACATGAGTGGGAATTCCTCTTCCAACTACAACACTTATCGTTTCAATTTGATGGTTGGAAGCTCCAATCGCAGGCTAATTGAACAGAGAACTTAAAACCGTAAATTTGGTTTTTGAATTTTGGGGATCTTCACATTAAACCTTGGATTATTACAAATGTTACCACAAATCAAAAAGTCTTTTGGCTGGTAAGTAAAATCTAACAACTAATTTTGGGAATACCAGAAGAAAAGTTCAAATTTTTGGTATGTTAAGGTTCGAAGGTTGGGCTTTCTCAATCAAAGACTTGAAGTGTGAACCCCTCTGATTTTTCACCGTATAAAGAAATATTAGAAGCACGGTGTCAAGATTTGAAGCAATATTACTGTTTTAGGCCAATATTTTGAAAAATTTTGGGTAAAATTAGGCTGAGGTTTCGAATTGGGGAGAGAAGATCTTGATTTTATTTTTTTGTTCAATTGCTGAAGTGAATCGGGTTTGATCCATTTCACCTGTCAACAGCACGTGAGCGTTTCCGTCTATTTTAGATAGACCTTTAACGTTAGGGACGGAAATTGTTAAAAAATGAAAGATTAGAGATAAATGTTGTCGAGTCCAACAAATAGGAGCAAAAGTGTTTTTGGTGTTAACATTAGGGACCAAATTCATATTTTTCCCAAGATATTCTATATTGGTATATGTGATATGAAATACGAAATGAACAACCAATTAAAATAGATGATAAATTGTTATAGTAATTTTGCATTGAGAAAGAACCCGAACATATGATCTTAATAGAAAATGAGTGCAAGAAAGAAATGACTCTACGCCAAATGACTCATAGATGCTTATATCAAACATGAAATTAACCCCATAAATGTATAACTATTTAATTTCATATGATGTTTATCAAAATTACACCAATAATATATATTAATTTCGTCTGATGTTTATCAAAACCAAACAAAAAAAATATATTTAAATTTCATGTGATGTTTATCAAAAAGTACACATTGGCGTAGAGTCATTTATTTCTTGCCCTCATTTTCTATTAAGTTTGAGTGTGCTAAAGGTTATTTTTGTGTATGTGACGAATTTAATCAAATAATATATATATATATATATATATATATATATATTTGATTAAATTCGTCACATACACAAAAATAACCTTTAGCACACTCAAACTTAATAGAAAATGAGGGCAAGAAATAAATGACTCTACGCCAAATGACTCTTACACATGCTTATATATCAAACATGAAATTAACCCCATAAATGCATAACTATTTAATTTTATATGATGTTTATAAAAATTACACCAATAATATATATTAATTTCATCTGATGTTTATCAAAACCAAGCAAAAAATATATATTAATCTCATGTGATGTTTATCAAAAGTACACAAATAATATATATATATATATGTATATATAGTTGGTTAAATTTATCACATGGACAAAAATAACCTTTACCCGGTAACATGTAATCCTTATTATTTTATTTTAACAAACTAGTTTATAGCATATGATCACAATGATTTTCTAATTAAAATATAAAAAGAATATTTATTAATTCGATAGTTCATAATTTTCACTTTATTGACTTGTTTGTATTCAAATTAGAATAAGTGTTATTCATATCGAGTAAAGATTGACAATTATGTTCAATTAAATATAGCAAAAATAAAATTACTATTATTGTTGATGGTGAAATTGAGTTCACTCATTCTTTTCAAATGTATAATCATTCCACAATTATTTTTACTTTTTTGCTGGTTTTTGAGCATTTTATGTTATCTTAATCACCAATATTG
Source organism: Buddleja alternifolia (assembly GCA_019426215.1). NCBI lineage: Eukaryota > Viridiplantae > Streptophyta > Magnoliopsida > Lamiales > Scrophulariaceae > Buddleja > Buddleja alternifolia. The sequence goes on along the minus strand of CM033397.1, from coordinate 25,616,738 downwards.
AACATAGGTCAAATGCGCAGTGTATTATTTTAGCCCGTTGGATAAAATTATATTAGGTTTTGAATACCCATGACAAGATGATTAGTCATATTCGATAGATACAAAAGCATGTGTTTTGTAATGTTCGTAACCTTATTTTGTGTTCAAAATACATTAGTAAAAAGAAGAAAATAATAAAAAATATACTTAAGCTAGAAAAAGAACAATTTTGTTTAGTATTATTATGCAAAAAATTTGTATGAAAGAAAAAATTATGCAAAGTTAAGCTAAAGAATTGTGCAAAGTTAAAATTGATAAGGATTCTGTCATATTGAGGGTATTATTGCCAATTCTTTTTTTTTTTTTAAATGTCGAATGCTTTTATCATGCCAATATAAACTGCCTATTTTTTTTTCAATCGAATAGGGGGGGGGGGGTACCCAAATAAACCAATGTCCTTAACCCGACAAACCTGGGCTAGTAGTCACAAAACGAGGCCATGTAAGGTCATCCCTATCATTATCTAACAGGGGATAAATTTGTGAACAAGGTGCATCCATGAGGTGCATGGGTGTGTATTCCCATCTTCGCCAAGGCATCCGCCACTTGATTTGCTTCTCGCCAAATGAATCGAAAGAGACATCCCAGTCTCGACTCTGCACACAACGAATGCTGGAAATCACTTCAAAATGATGATGTTCCCTGGAGGTGTACACAATGCTATGAAGTGCGACCCGACAGTCAGATTCGACGATCAATTTTCTTGTCCATGCGGCCTACGCCATCTCTAGTCCCAATAGAATGACATGCATCTCTACCTCCAGTGATGAGCACGGGTCAATGTGACCACTGAACCCCATTAACCAGGTTCCATGCTCATCTCGAAGAGTACCTACAACCCCCGTTTGGCTCCCCACTGTCACCGCGGCATCCACGTTTAGTTTAGTGTAGCCGGGTGCTGGAGCTTGCCAACCCGTGTGTATCTTTTGATGAATCACTTCTGGGTCAAAATTAAGGGCAGTGATTGTACCGTCAATTCGTTTTCATAACATATCTAGTGCCCCGGAGGGAATCTCTGCTCGCGTATCATGTGTTACATCATTACGAACCTGCCAAAGATAAGAAACAATTTCAGCAAAAACAAGATCCCATTTTTCACACCACTCATACCTATTCGCACCGTGCGATAGATTCCAATCAATCCATTCCTTCACAGCTCCTGAAAAAAAGGCAACATGAAATTTAGGATGCATTGAAACCAAATATTCTTTGCCCAGTTACAATCTCGAATAGCATGAATTGGGGTTACGACTTCTGTTCCACAAATGAGACATCTGTCGTTCACCTCAATTCCCCTAACCTGCAAAATCGAGTTAGTAAGCACTTTGTTCTGGCGAAGAAGCAAGAGGAACATTCGACGTCGCTGAGCCCCCGGGACCTTCCAAATTCTTTTCCACAATCGAGAGTCCACTGTTGTGTCGGGAATTCGAGTTAACGCATTATACGCACTTTTACAGCTATACCGACCGTCAGGTGAAAAGAGCCACTGGGGCACGTCTCGCTGGTCTGAGGAGGTATCCAAATCTATCTCTCGCATTCGATTCTTGACATGCTATGGTACAGGTACATCCTGAAGTTCGTCCCAATTCTAGCCAATTCCCTGTTGCCAGTACTGGTTAACAGTCCATCGGAGCTCATCCGGCGAAATGGGTTGCACGCACTGGCTGACCAATGGGGTATCTCCGAGCCAGATATCTTCCCAAAAATTGATATTAGCCCCGTTTCCTACCATCCATCAAGTTCCTTCTTTGAGCAAAGGGATGAACGATTATATACTTCGCCAAGTAGCCAACGTCACATTTCTAGCTCGAGCCCTCTGTCTTAAGACATATTTATGTTTCATCACTTAGACCCATAAGCTAGTATCATCCTTCAGCAGCTGCCACCCCAACTTCCCCATTAGTGCCAGGTTAGTGACCCTAGTATGTCTTAACCCCAAACCACCTTGGTTTTTTGGCTTACATACTGTATCCCAGTTAACAAGGTGCATTTTGCGTTCCTTGTCCGAACCTCCCCATAAAAACTGTCTATTAATCCTATCGATTGCATCATAAATGCCCAGTGGAAGACACATCGTCTGCATATGGTAAGATGAAATCATTTCTGTCACTGATTTGATCAAAGTCACGCGCCCAGCTAGTGATAGGGTCTTTCATTTCTAGCCCTGGAGTTTTTTCTTAACTCTTTCCACTAAGAATTCATAGTTTTTCGTAGAATCCGACCATGGTAAAGAGGAACACCAAGGTATCTGCCCAAATTTTCTGTACTACCCAGCTGTGTAACCGCCCTAAGTCGACACTTGACATCTCTCTTCACGTTAGGGGAAAGAAACAGCTTCGATTTAGTCACATTAATCGCCTGACCCGAGAGACTACAATACTTTTCCAATGTCGTCTTAGCTGTGGATGCCTGCTGAACCGAGGCCTCCCCAAACAATAACAGATCATCAGCAAACATCAAATGGGAAATGCATGGCCCATTCGTAGATGTGGGAACCAACCTCCATCTCTTCTCCCGCACTGCCAAGTCAATCAGACACCCTAACTCTGCACACAGGAAATGAATATATATGGTGACAAGGGGTCCCCTTGTCTTAGACCACGCTTAGGGGCAAACCACTCTGTTGCTTCACCATTCCATAGTAGAGACAGTTGGGCTCGGGTGGTGCACTCCATGATGAGCGTGCTCCAAGACTCAGGGAAACCAATCTCTCCTAACACATTCTCGAGGAAACTCTAATTAATCCTATCATAAGCCTTTTCGAAATCTATTTTGGCTATAAAGAAACATTTTTTTCCTTTCTTACGACGTAAATCAATCAAAATTTCCTGGGTTATTAAGATATTATCAACAGTTTGTCGACCCGGAATAAAGCTACTTTGAGAACGAGGAATAAGATCATCAATAAATTCCTTAATGCGGTTAGCCAAAGTTTTCGTGACAATTTTTAGGCTTACATTAGTAAGACTGATTGGCCGAAACTGCGAGAGTTGTGTAGGATTTTTAACTTTTGGAATTAATACAACGAGGGATTTAAGGTTCGATTTTACCTGAGTAAAGAGCATCCTGCACCATCCGAAAAATATCGTGTCCCACCATATCCCAACATTGTTGATAGAACATCGGTTGAATGCCATCTGAACCCGGAGATTTAGACGGATTCATATCCCACAATGCTTCTTTCACTTCAGCTTTGGTAATTGGGTGAGAAAGGATCTCCAGATGCGGTCCCTGAAGTTTTGGGACCCCCGGTGTATCTATGTAGCTAGCCACTTGTTCCCCTTGACCATAAAGTGCCTTATAATACTCAATTACCATTTGTTTGAGAGCCAACTGGTTAGACTCTAATTGACCGTCTTCTCGTGTTAATGTGTGGACTCTCGTTTTGCCCTGACGAGTAACTGCAGAAAGGTGGAAGAAGTGTGTGTTCATATCCCCTGCTCTTAACCATTGCGCCCGCGACTTCTGTTTCCAAAAAAGTTCCTCTTGTCGTAAGATTTCGAAGTATTGGTCTTGTAATTTGATCTCCAATTTCCTTAGAGAAAATAGAAAGTTGCTACTTTGAGCCCTCTGAATACCCGTGTTGCGCGCTACAATTTGCTGCTTCATTTTAAAGATATTTCCAAACGTGTCCCGATTCCATGCGTGAGTTGCCTCCCGAGTATGTTGTATTTGTCCTTGGATGCCCTTTTGGCGGTTCAAATCCCAGTTGTCCTTGACCATCTCCCTAAAGTTTTGGGTGACTGAACCAAGTCGACTGAAAATGAAAGAACTCCAATGCAGTCGTGACCTTTGAGTGTTCTGTCAAAGTAAGCAAAATAGGAGAATGATCCGACCCAATTCTTGGTAGATGTCGTACCGTGGCCTGAGAAAAACCCAACCTCCACTGGTCATTACACAGAATTCGATCCAAACGCTCCTGGAGGGAAGACCGCCCCCCATTAGCCCATGTAAACGGTGATCCAATGTACTTCAAGTCGAGAAGTTCACATTTATCTACAAACTCCAGAAACTTTCGACATTTATATAGCTCAATCGGTCTACCCCCAATTTTCTCTGCTTGTGTCGTGACCACGTTCATGTTCCCCTGCTATCGCCCAAGGACCGTGTATATGAGGGGCCATACGTATAAGATGATCCCAAAGATGGTTCCGCGAATCCACTTGCGGACTTGCATACACCGCTGTTAGTACCCACTCCATATTCCCCTGTCGTCGAACAATGGAAGTGATGCTTTGATCGTTTGCCTCAATGATCTCAATATCAACTTCTAAAGAGTTCCAAAACAGCCATATCCCCCGCGAAACCTCTAGCTTCAACTTTTTCAACTCTATCCAGTGTGCTGAACTTCAAAATATTCTCCGCCTTATGACCCAGAACACGTGTTTCCATAAGTACCAGAACCATTGGCTTACGCTGAAAAAGAACTTCTCGAAGCGAACTCAAAAGTTCTGGTTTCACTGCACCCCTACAATTCCAAAAAATAGACGTCATTAAAAAATATACTAAGGGGGGAAGTTCCGACAAATAAAGTTTATACCTGGGGGGTGGGGTTAAAAACCCCCTATCATTTGGCATGTCCACGTCTCTGCCTGAATTCCCGGTTGGGGCAGCGATCACCACGTCTCCTTGACCCAAATCACCACTAAAAGCAACAGTTTTTCCCATCTCAATCTCCTCAACCGATTCTTCATCAGAACTAGTATCCTCTTTCATGTTAAGTTCCGGCGGTCTAGTAAGATTAAATGGAGATCGGTACTCCGTCAAAACACGCTGATCACGTAAACCAAGCCCATCATGATTCGAAGATGTGGTCATTGTGGGCTGCCCGGTTTCATTCATATCATGAGCCAAATCGAAGAGTGAGTTTATGGTGTTGTTTCGAATTGTATAGGTGGCGCCATGAGTTATTGGTGTGATCTTCTCCTGAGCCACTAACGGCTTCTCTTAAGGTGGATGAGTGTCTCGCTCTACCCGTCTCCAAATCTTTATCTTCCCATTGTTAGTTCCCATGTCCCCTAAAGTTCTTTGTGTCAATCCCACTACCTCTGATTCTGGCTGATCTTCTAAGTCCTGTAACGCCAAGAATCTAGACCCACGTTCTACATAAGTTTCCTTGTACTCTGACTCCGCGACCTTTCTCGCTCCTCGTTGAAATCCATTCTGTCTATTCTTTGGTGGCTCCTTACGCGTTGTTGCTCCAAATTGGAACACGGACTGCTCCTTTGATACTCCCATATTAGTATCTTGCGTGTTCGAGGTGGCACGATATTCCATGGTCCTAGAGTAGTGGGTGACGCCTGCTTTTTTTTCTCATTCTCTCGACCTCTCTCCTTTGTGCTATCTTGAGGTATTCCCCAAGTTTCCTTACGATGTCCTACCACTCCACATGTAAAGCATATTAGTGATAGCCCTTCGTACTCAACAACCCTTAACTTCTTGTTAACCTTAATAGCTGGTATAAGGGGTTTGGCCAAGTCCAACTCAAGACATACTCTAGCATACCGACCTCGTAGTGATTCCTCCGTGTGTTTGTCAATACCCCTAACTTTCCCAATCAAATTGCCCATACCACAAAGGTGCTTATCGTTAAAGTAATGAATCGGTAAATCTGGGAATCGAACCCAAACCACAGTATTCGAAATTTTCTCCTTTTTAGGATTGAAAGATGGATCCCATTTCCGGACCGTTAGGTAGTGTCCTAGGATCATCCACGACCCCTCTGTCAATACCTTGTCGTACTCGGCTTTGATCCTAAACCTAATGAGATAGAATTCATTCCCTAAATCAATAGGATTAACCTCATATGGGAGTTTCCATATCGCCTTCATCCGCTGTTTTAGCATCGTACACCCCACTTTGCGATCGAGGACCTTAACCACCAAAGCTCTACGGAAAGGGGTTGCCATGTTGTGCAAATCTTCGACCGGAATGTTGTACACTGGTATTGAGTCATTCGCCTCATGTTCGCTATCTTCATTGAAATCAAAAGAATTCTCCTCACCTTCTCCAGTGTAAAATTTTGGTGCTACCGGCGTCTTATTCCAAGTTTGATGGAGATTGTTCGATTTCCATGCATTCTCGCGACCCCCCATCCCTTCCATGTGGGACGTCTCTTCTGCCTCCTTCTGCACATCCTCCATACCCATATTATCCTCGTCTTCCCCTGAAGTCCGGCCCAAAGGTGACGCCATATCTTCCAACGTCGGGTAAAAGATTCCCGGTCTGTCAATGTCTGTGTTCGGATTTTCGACTTCATCCGCGCCGAGAAGGTTCCGTTTCAGCTTCTTCATATTCTTATTGGGAGTGACCACCAGGGGCGGCGGTCTATCAGTCGCCGGCTTCGCCATGCACCGAGGCAGAGTAGACTATTCCGGTGAAACCCTAGGCGTGTGAGGGTTTGTGAACGCGTTCTCTGTTTTTCTTTTTCGCTAGTATAAACTGCCTATATATATTGCACACAAAAACAATAATCTTAATATTTGGAGAAATTGAATGATAAGTCTTGTATACGTGTTTTAGGAAGAAATATCCTACATATGGTAATTACTTTTGTAATATATCATTTTCTAATCGTATAAAGTAATTATCAAGAATAGGGATTATATGCCTAAAATAATAAGGAAAGATATTTTTTTGATGGATTAAATTAAACATTTGTTTATATTCAAAAAATCTAAGAAAATATTTTTCAATATCAAAAACTCATTCCACAAACTTTTCATTCAAAAAACTCCAAAAGTTGAGATTAACGATTTTTGGACTAAACTTACCATTTATTTCTTAAGTTCAGAATTGATCATCGGATTTTTTTGTCTTTTGGAGATCTTTTTGTTTTGGAATTTTCAAATTTATAAATTGCAATATACAAATTTTATCTTTTTATGGTCCCAAGTGGCATACGAAAGGGTCTAGAACGGGGGTGTTGAATAGACCCTTAAATCTTTTTCGACTTTAAATATTTCGTATCACTTTGAAGAATTTGAACGCATGGAAAGCTTAGTGCTAGGTCAGGCGCTTAAGAAAAGATAACTTAAACTTAGTGATTTCTACATGTTTAGAGTTTGCTGAAGGACACTATTTATAGGGTTTCTTGGGATTTGTCCGTTGGACACATGTGAGCGCGTGTAACTCACGCAGCGTGTTAAACAGTCCCTTTCTTACTTTCCTGAAATTCTGCTGGTTCTGATTGGACAGGAGCAGGTTTTGAACCCTGAAATCTGACAGTCTAGTCAAAAGGTGGTTTGTCCACAAGTCATAATGCCTTATCACAGTTAATGCACTTATCAAGCATTTAATGCATTTGAATTTATTTTCCATTGGAAATAAATGTCCGTTGACGATTGCATTTAAGTCCTCCATGACTTGAAAATTTATTTCAGGTGAATCTGATCCTCGATCGCTTGAGTTATTTGAGCGCTTGATTCAACTACCTTGAAACGGTCCTTTAGCGTTTGAAAGACGCTAAGAACAAATCTTCATCTTCTCTTGACTTCAGACGCTGATCTTCAAATTCATCTTTGATAGACTCACCTAGAATTCTATCAGCGACTCAGTATCTAATTCTTAGTCTAAAATCTATAAAGATAAAAATTACAAGCCTAACAGAATAAAAAACATTCAAACGCTTATACAATAGTTCTATGAAAACATAAACTTACATTTTTTGGGGTCCAACATAAAATCTTATCTTGTCATCATCAAAACATCTAATATGAAATTTCCCAACATTTTTAATATTAAATATTTTGATAGAATTTTTATTGATTTTAATATGGAAAAATACACTTTAAAAATTTGTAAGAAGATTAAAAAAATTTGAAAATTTTAAATCAAAATCATAATTAATTTCATTTATCAATATAAAAGTTCTAAATAAATAAATTTCTGTAGAAAAGTACATTGATTAATTCTTATGTAGAAGGCTAAGGGTAATTAAATCCATACATTTATTAATCTAACTTTCGGATTTTTTGATTGAAAAGTTGGTGGAATGAGTTTTTTGGATTGAAAAGTATTATCATGAGTGTTTTGGAATATAAAAGTTTTTTTAAGGGGGTTTTAGTTACTTTTCCAAAATAATATTGAGCCTTTATAAGGAAGATTTTGTCGAGCCCGCCTAGAAATTAAGTACATTAAAGGCACGTTTGGTACGAGGGAATGAGAATGTCAGTAAAGGGCAATCCCACTTTTTTAAACTCACTCCTTGTTTGGTATGATTGAGACAAGTGTGATTAAAGTGTCCCTAGATAACTCATTGCCACAAAAAGTGGGAACACTCATTTCTCATCCAACCATGAGGAATGATTATTCTCACTTAAGTGCGATTGAGCAGGAATCATATCAAAAAAGAAAATTCAACCCAATATTCCAAATTCATGATCATGATATGTATCAATTAAGCAATTAACAAAACGAGAAAAAAAAAAGAAAATATATATACATAGATGTATTTATTTATATTATATATATAGAATATATCTTATGTACATATATATATATATATATTCACATGATCAGTCTATCTATATTTCTAGAATAAATGTTATGCTATAAGTATATGTATATTATAAATATTAGATTTACATATATAAAATATTTACAAAATATGTTTTTGCAGCAATAATTTATATTATATATATTTAAAGTTTGAAGATAAGTCATATAATATTAATATTATAAGAATATGAATATTATATATAATATTCTTATAATATTAATATTATATGACTTATCTTCAAACTTTTTAAGAAAAAATAAAAAACAATATATATATATATATATATATATATATATATAAATTGATGTGAATGGATTTCACACCAATAAGAATATGCGATATATGATATGAAAATATAATATAAAGCACGAGATTAAATGTAAAGAACACAAGATATACGTGATTCGGCCCAAAATCAGACCTACGCCCGTGGAGGTAAAGTTGTTCGATCCTTTATTCAATGCATGACTTGATATTTATACAATTTTTTGATGGGGGTTGAAAAGGGTAAGTCCACTAAATTAAGGATACATTTGGTAGTAAGGATTAATCATAATCTATCTATTCTGGTCTATATTCAATCAGGTATAAATGGTTAATATATAAGATCTCGGGCTTGATCTCCGCAGGTCTATATATGGTACGTCTTGTGATTGAATAGATCTTGTCTTCAGACTTGCCATAAATGGCGCTGCCCTCCCTGTGCAGGTCGGGTCGTCGGATCTTCCAGTTAAGCAGGCCCGAATATAATATCTTCTAAAAGGATCCAAGTTCACAAAACTATAGGGCTTAGGCCCATACGGTATAGGACTACCCAGTTTGCCCAATGTCGGATTTCCACCCACAACATAAATATATATATATATATATTAAAGTGTGTATTTGACACGTACAAGTTCTATATACAAATGAATTTGTGTATATATACATATAAATACACACACATATACAAGTTATATGTTATACTACATATACACAGATTATATTTTATTTACGATATATATATTCTATGATATATATATATATATGAATTGCATAATTAATATTTATAAGTATAAACGTATCACACATAGATAAAAATACAAAACTCAAGACCTGTTGATTTAGCGGTATCCACCTCCAACTTTGTGTAAGAGGCCCTGGGTTCGAATCTAGGCTGCCACAAGTTGTGGCTCTTCTCTCCTTTATGGAGTTAGATAAATTCTTTATGGCTCATGATTATAACTCCCGGATTTGTAGTGCTAAATATTTAGGGTATCCCCCTTCGTCTTGAAATAATAATAAAAAAAGATAAAAATACAAAGATTGGTTTTATAAATACATGTACATATAATATTTCGTACATTAACTTTTTATTATGTATAGATATATCGGTAGATATTTAATATATCTTTGAATTTATCATACATATTTAATTATTTATAGACAAATACTCATATCCATTTGTATATATTTAAATTAATACGTATTTTATTAGTTATTGTACATAATATTTATATTTGGATATATTCATTTATATTATAATTATTAGTATAAATAAGCGTATATTAGCTGAAAAAATAAAATTATATTTGAGATCAATTGTGCATTTAAGTCAACCAAACAAAGGAAAGAGATACTACTCCAATACAGTTTCAACCCACATGTAGCCAAACACTGGATTGGGAAAGAGCATTTCACCTAGAATTTTTTTCTCCTGAGCTTTTTTGGAATGACCAGTCTTCATACCAAACGTGTCATTAGTGTATATGCCATCTGCTCTAGGTTGGATCGCATTTCAAAGAGTTGGACTGGACTCGCATCTTTGCTCTCTTTTTAGGGGTTTTCAATTGACTTATTATTCTAAATCCTAAACCCTGAAGGCTTGCATATTTGTTTTGCTTGGACCATTTAATAAGTCTCCTAGAATATCCCAAATAGGCCTAGTTTGGGCCGCTTCATATGGAATAGGCCTCGGTACTATATTTTCCAGACTTGACTCTTAATAAGGATTAATTGGGTTGGGCCCGACGCATAATTGCTGATACGTACAAGTCCAACTTGGTGTTATTCTTGTAGTGTCTATATATATATATATATATATATATAGAGAGAGAGAGAGAGAGAGAGAGAGAGAGAGAGAGAGAGAAACCTTTTATCTCCATATGGCTGATTGAGCATGAATTAATTAACTTGGGTCTTAGCCCAATCTGTTTGTCCAGCCCAATGATCAATTTCTACTTACGTCATCATATTTCCCTTGTTTTCCCAATATGAACAACACCAATCCGTGGCCCAACTAAAACCAATTTACCCACTAAAACCAATTATTTGTTTTGTTCAAAGATATTGTTAGGAAAAGCAAAATAAAACACAAGAAAAACTATTTTTCATTTTTTGGTTACCAAAAAAAAAAAAGTAAAAAAAAAAAAAGATAGAAAATCAATTATTAATTTAAGATAATATATTTTCCTCATCGTTTGGTGAGAAAACATGTGGGAAAAGGAAAATTGTTTGATTTATATTTTCTTTTCCTTTTCATAACATTTTACTTTAACCAAATAGAGTGTAAATCTAAGCTTACATACGAGATCATATTTTACAATTTCTAGATGAACCTATAGTTTATTTTCTCAACAGTTGGTGGTTCGAGTCATGATGGATCACGGAATGATAAAGAAGAAACTATGTTGACAAACTTTATTAAGGACTAACGGCGTGGAACACTCGATGCGTGTGCACATAATATGATTTACTACCTTTAAACAATTAATTATAATGTGCAAAATGATATCAATTTACAAATTAGTCCATAAAATGCCATATATTTCTTCAATGAATTTAATACATGGTTACATACTTGTATAAATTCTTTGCAAAAATTAACAAATAGTCCTTTTTAATAAAATAAAAAATTAATCATCCTCTCAACAATAATATGTCATCGACTATTTTATCTATATCTATTCTAAAAGGATGAATGATTTAGAATGATTTACATGATTTAGATGATTTACATCTTTTGGGTTAAGAACATAATAACCCTATTGTAATAAATTAATCTTACTTCTAATAAAAATATTAATAACTATTATTATTATTGTTATAATAAAATGCATGTGCATGAACTTGAAATTAATAGTTCACAAGTTTGTTCAATGTATGTGTTTAATGAATCTTAATATTAATTGTTATTGTGAATGTGAATATTGTTTCAATTTTCAAGCTTTATTTATAGCCATCCAATTGAAATCGAAGTATGTGAGAGGCCACGTTTTCAATAACCTCACCAAAGGAATGAAAATCTGCTTGCATTCACCGAAAGAGATACAAAATCTGATCGCGATCACCCTTTGGTACGCACGCAATGAAGCGATTTTTCGAAACCAAACTATTAATAACATGATAATTTGGTCGAAAACAAAAATATATATATTTTTCAAACATTCACAAGCTAGGAAAATGATCAGCAATATTCAGATGGATCCCTCCTCAGATAAATTGGATTAAATTAAACATTTGTGGTTCCTCCTTATGTTATCCAATGTTTTGCTATACATCTTGGCTTTACGACTGACAATTTTGCAGAAACAGCGGCTCTAAAGCAGATGGGTACTCAAGCTTCTCATTTTATTTTTTTTTGATCATCGAAAAATAGGGTGTTAGTGATGGTGACCAAAGCACCTCCGGCTACTCAAGCTTCTCATTGAAACCGACTCACTTGTACTCTTTAATACTCTACTCTTTGCAGGCAAACAGAAACCCAACCAATGACAACCATGATGATGAAGGAGATATTACGGACGTTGGGGCAAGTTAAAATTTGTTTTGGCTATAGGGATATTAGGGAGGTTAATGCAACAGATGGGAGTTTGTTTTGTACGCTTTCGTAATGAATGAATTTTACTTTGGCTGTTAAAAAAAACAGATATATGTGCGAGGCAGTCATCTGCTCGACTCGACCTAGGACTTTATATCTAAAATCATTATCCCACAAATGTCTTTGTTTTGCGATTACATCATTATCCCATAGTTGAAGATGTTCTTTTCGAAAGTGATAATCTTATTCTGGTGATAACATCACCAATGATGGGAAATTATGTTTTAAGGGAATACCAACTTTTTAAATTATGTTGAGCATATCACCTTTTGCATATTTAGAGACGAAATCAGTAAATGCTACAATTTATTAAAATAGTCAACTTCTTATGTAGAATTTTATATTTTGTATGGAATAAGTTATAAATATGTCAAATGACACAACTTACGCTAACCTAAGCAAGTATTTTATTATTTTCTATATATTACTAATTCATTATATTTAATAAGGTCTTAGATAAGTAAAAAATTAATATGAGGGCATAAAAAGCCTAAATACTAACAGGGTGAATTACATGCACACACCCTCACTTTAGTATTAATTACCAAATTCCCTGACTTTTGATAAATCACAACGAGACCCCCTCAAGTGGTTTATTTGTAAGGTTTACATATATGAAATTATAAGAATTTTTGAATACACATGGGGTGTAATTGTTAGAATATCTTAATATTGGGGGAACTTTATGTAATTGCGAAAAGGTCAAGGGAGTTTCAGTAATTTTGCACTAAAGTGAAGGGGTGTACGTCTAATTTTCTCATACTAAAAGTGGATCACGTACCAAAATATTTATAAGAAAATTATGTACAAGCATTGAAAAACTTAGAATGGGTACTCAATTGGCAATCAATTAATCGGTCATAAATTAACCGATTAAAATATAAGAAGGGTTACACCTGCACTTCTAATATGCAAACTTTTCATTAAACTTTTGAAATCATTTAGGAATAACATATATATATATATATGTATATATATAATTTGGAGAAATCTCAAGAGTCTTTTTGTTTTCATTCTACTCAAGAATTAATGATCTGCACGACATATTTGATAAACTCCAAAATGCTTATAATTTTTTGGGGGTTAAGTACAAAATGTTCCCTGAATTATTTCTACTATCACATATATTTTTTTAAACTTTAAAAAGTATCAAAATGGTCCTCGTGAAAATTCATGATTTATGCCAAATTCACCCATCCAAACACAACCTTACAATATTTAAGCACTATATTAACTTACCCGATGATTCATTGTTTATTTATCAAATCTTATAATTTGTTAATTAAAAAATTATGAAGAATCATATCTTATCAACTAACAAATCATTTAAATCTTGTAACTTGTAAATTTTTAAACTTATTATAAATTAACAGAGACTTTGATTTAAATTAATAAAATTAATAAATTGTAGATTTGAACTTATAAAATTTGTATTTTCTAATTGTATCATGTTCAATTAAAAGTTATTTAATAGTATCAATTAACAAATTCTATTTAATTTTGAATAAAATTTGTATGCATTTTATTTCAAATCTTATAAGTTCGATAAAAAAAGAATTAACCAAGTTCATTTGATGCTTAAACATTGTAAGGTTGTGTTTGGGTTAGAGCATTTGGCATAACTCATGAATTCTCATGACAAACTATTTTGGTACCTTTAAATATTGGACGGGGAGAGGGGATGGGGGGGTACGTGACAGTAGGAATGGTTCAAGGGGGGCATTTTGTATTTAACCCTATTTTAATTGGTCATTTAATCTTAAGGATAATATATACGTAATATTAGAAACCCTCAATAGTTATAATTTTAATCTAGCTAAAAACGATAAGCACATAAGATTTAAAAAAGGCGGATTGTTATAATTTCAGTCTTTCTTTCTTATAGTTCTCAACAAAAAGGAAGAAACTTTAATGTTTTTAATAAGAAAAACAAACGTAAACAAGTGATCCAGATAAATATAGCAGGTATAATTGTACTTTTCCTATAGAATTTGTCATGTAAATAAATTATCAAGTTAAGTAGTCCCCTTACCTTAAATATGATAAAATCGATATGCCCTTTATAATTTAAGAAGTTCCTAATCCCTTAAGATTAATTTTTCCACAATTATATTGTGCGGTTTGACTGTAAATATCGTAATCTCAGTGAAGAGATTAGGCAATTTGAATGGAAAATCCACTTTGTCGAGTGAAGTAAGAACCTTGTTGCTCATAATACTTGTAGTTTGGGGTTTGAGAGTAAATGGTCAGGGCCAATTAGGTTTAACTCTTTACCTCAAGATTTGTTTTGTAATGAGGGGATTGTAGCCCCTAACATTTATACGTTTTTTCCCATGAATGAGTTTCTTTCCTTCCTATCAAAATAAAAAAAAGAGTTGAAGAATCTACTTTGAGAGCTACTTGATATTTTCAATTAAACTCATTGTTGATATGAGTTGATCAAGATATCCGTTCGATTTGATGACATGAGGTGATTTACATTTTTTAACCTTTTTATGAACATTAAATAACTCAATAGATATAAATTAATCCTCTAATAAAAATAGTATTTTTATTATTATAAAATAATTGTGCATGAACTTAAAATTAATAGTTCACAAGTTTGTTCAATGTATATGTTTCATGGAGTTTCATACTAAATTAAGGGTTAAATTCAATTTAAAAACTTGTGAAAAAGCAATGGTTATTTACCCCATTGTTAAAAAGAAAATGCAATTTAGCCTCCCGCCCACCACTATACGCATTTTGTAAGTAATTATGTTGTTTTTTTCTATTATATGACAATTTTGGCCCCTAATATTTCAACCATTGGATCAACTATGTCAAAGCTCTACGATCAATATTAAATCCTATATATTTATTAATCTAAAAATTAATAACCATAGATCTTATTTTAGATCAATGACTCATATTTAACATCATATACGTTAGTTATATATATTATTAATTATAAACTAATAATCTACTAATATGTCTGTATATTATTATATATATACATGGCATATATATATATATTTATATATTTATATACAAAATATCAAATGCCAAAAAAATTTACAGATCAGAACGTCGTCGTCGTTGGCTGCTTGGTGGAGGTGGTTGGTGGATCATCTTGTGAGAAAGGTGGGGGATCTGGCGAGGGTCCAGTGGTGTAGAGGCTGAGAGGATCTGGCGAGGGTGGTGGGGGATTTGGAGACTGGGCAGTTGCAATGGGGGTGTGGCGGTCAGACGAAGATTGAGTGTGGCGCTGACAAATGTGGGGGTAGCTGGGGTGGGTTTAGGGGCGAAAGGTGGTAGAAGTGGCAATTGGGCAAAAGCTAGGGAGGGCGACGATGGGTTGGGGAAGTTTGAGGGCAGCAATGCCGGTAGATCCATAATGGTTCAGTACTGCCGTAATGATGGTAGTTGCTGCAGAGGCTTCTTGGGGATGTGCCAGGGCGTGGCCGGCGGCGGAATTCATGTGATGGTGGTGGCGTAGGCAATCAATGGAGATGTGACTGCTAATGGATGGAGGTGAGGATGAATAGTGGCGATGAGGGGTAAATGTATTAGGGTTAGGATTTGAAGGAAATGACAAATTGGGGAAGGAGATAGCAGAAACAAATATAAGAAAGGAAATTTAATACATCACACATCCTTCAACTTTGTTCTTCATCTACATTGCTTCAATTGATGGGGTGGATGATTAAAGAATTTTGCTATAACGCCGCACTTAATAAACAGTAGAAATGAAATAATGGAAAACTTAGTGTCATAGAAGATGCAATTGAAAGAGCACAAACAAGGAGAAAAAAACATAAAGAAACCACTTTTGGTCGGAGAAGAGTGCAAGTAAAACTCTTTAAAAACTATTTTATAAACGAAAAGAAATTAAAACTAAACACACTATAGCTTCTGAAAAAGGTAATGGGAACAAAAGAAAGCAACTGGCGATGAACAATAAAGAAGAATGCAACAACAATATAATTTCAAGTGATAGTGTAGAGACATTGAGCAATTTGAGATAAGAATATAAAAGGATATTCGTAAAGTCAAGTAAGATGAAGGTTGTGATATCCATCAAGATCTAACAAGAGAAAGAGAATGACTAATGAGACTTTCAAATAAGATTAAACTACTTTATTTATATTTTACGGAAAATTACACCAACACCCACTGCCATAATAGATAATTACACAAACTTACCCTCTTATCATTGAAATTGCAAATACCTAACCCACTATGATTGAAAATTACATTTACCCCTGGAAACTCTCGGTCACTGGTCAAATAGTACTAAATGACATTTTTGTCATTCACTTAAATCATTAAAAAAAAGCTGGAATAATATTTTCATTCGGCCATACCCCCCTCTTATAATATGAAATTACCAAAAAAAACCCTCTTGTTACATCCCCTATAGGGGGTTAATTGTACGGTTTTTAGGGGTTAATTGTAAAGAATATTTTAATATATGGAGGGTGATTGTAAAAAGTGCATTATAATAGGGGAGGTTTGTGTAATTTTAAAAATACAACAGGGAGGTTGGTGTAATTTTTCCTTAATGACATTTGGGCAGGGGTATTTTTCAAAGTTCACATGATGACGTCATCAAAAAACTGATCTCTAGGGATAAATGTAATTTTTAACTATAGTGGGTTGGGTACTTGTAATTTCATTTATAAATTGGTAAGTTTGTGGAATTACCTATTATAGCAGTGGTTATTGGTGTAATTTTCCATATATGTTATACTATTTGTCATCTCAACTTTAATTATTGTAGATTATTTTAATTTATTTATGAAGAGTTGTTCGAAAATTTTAATTTTATTCGTTCAAATATTTAAATTATGCAATTATTTTGATAATTTCGTTTGAATCACGTGCAACGCACGTGCTCTTTACTAGTGTTATAAAACATAATGAAATCAAGGAAAATATTATCATGCCTGCACTTGATTAATAGCCAACATAAAAGTAAAACAATATAAATCAAAATTGAAAATTGTCCAAACCTTCTTCTTCTCTATTTTGCTGGCAACACATTTTCTGACCTCGCTTCCTCACATTAATTTTCTGGCTTTTCCCTTCATTTTTCTACTTCTCTACCATGCAAGCATATTTCCACTTACATTCTTTGTTATGGTTTGCAAACAGATTAAAAACAAAATACAGAATGGATATGTGATTCCATGAGTTTTTCTAGATGTTAGTTACTTGTCAGTGGGAAGTTACACTGCAATGTTAGAAGAATTAGCCGGTAATTGATAGGGGTGAGCATTGGTTTCGAAAAACCTCCTGAACCGACCGCACCGCACCGAACCGCACCGTTTTTTGTCAAATTTCTAAGAAAACGTGGTTTAAAATTTAAATGAAAACCACATTGCCCTATGCGGTTTGGTTTCAAAATTAGTGTTAAAAAACCGAACCGCACCTCCACCGCCTATATATATATGTATATTATTCTTTTATAATTTGAACTTGTAATAGGTTTTACTCGTAATAGTATTCATATTTTTAGTTTTATTTAATATTTGTTATTGAATTGATATGGTTATTTCCTTTACAAGATTAATAATATATTCAATCAAAATTTGTGCTTGAAACTTTTAGAGTGATAATATCTTATGATATTTTAGTGTTATATTTTTTTTTATATAATAGACACTTGAAGATTTTTGATGAAAAAAAGTATTATAGATTATATTTATAACATTTGTTCTATTTAACTATCACATTATTTGTAATAGCAATGTCGCGTTAGATTACCTATTGTTTTATAACTTTATAATATATTTTACAATATCCTTTTGCAGATATTAGTGCACAAATTTTAATAAACAAACAATTGCAACATTTCATTTTTTGTATTACTTGTTTATATACAAATTTCTCATACTACTTTTAATGCAAGCTAGATGAAGACATTTTCTTATAGATGAGTGTGTTCTTATTTGATAAAATATATATACATTAGTAAAATACGTACATATTATAATTATACTCGGTGTAAAACAGATATTTAAATTGATATACTAGTATTTTTTTTCATGTTCTAAACGCATGATACACTTATATAATAATATGTAATGACATTAGTATTTTTTTTAATGATTCATGGAATTTAATCTTGATAAATATTTTCTAGACAAGTATTTTCTTAGTTATCAATTATCATTATCTTTTTATTAATTAGTTTAACAAAAAATATGGCAAACATTGTATGTTAATTTAGTTTTAAAATGTAAAAGATCTTGAAAAGCCGTCAAACTGCACCGAACCGCACTACATCGCACAAAACCACATAGTCGGTTTTGATTTACAAAATCGCAATTTAAAATTTTATTTCCTCCAAACCGCACTTGGCAATTCGGTTTGAAATTAATAAAAAAAACTGCAAAATCGAACCGCGATCACCCCTAGTAATTGGTGTTATCAGGGAGTTGTCGATGCTAGGAATGTGGGTGCATGTTTATTTGAGATGGGAATTTACTATTTAACCCTTTTTATTTCTAATCAAATGTTAAAAGAATGAGGCTATTTTAGATAGAACACATTTGGTTTTCCGCGGTTACTCTAAGGCCCTCAATTTTAATAAATAGTATAGATATGGATGGTTCAATTGCACGTCTTGTCCACGAGATAGACTCAAATTAATTTCATCTAACTATACTATATTTATATCTATATCTATACTATATATAAAGTAAAAGGGTCCTAGAATACCTACCATGGTATGTACTTATCAGAAAACAAGTAGTTTGGGCTACAAATTTTTTGTTATGACATTTTGCACCCTCTAAAACTTAGACAAAATGTCAAGTGCAGTTTCTTCCACTCTCTTCTCTCTTCGTCACCTTATTTATTTACTTTATCTTTTCTCTCTCTCTCTCCTCTTTTCTCACTCATTTTTTCTCCTTATTCTCAAAAAGTATTTTTCTCTTTTTTTGTTATCTATTTTTTTTTTGTTATTTTATTGCTTAACTACTTAATAATTGACTTAAAATCAACGGTAAAATTTATGCCTATGATTTCAAGCAACACAACTGTTGCCGAGAAATTTTCATATTAAAAAATAACAAATGAATTAATTATCCTAATTTATAATTTTTTAAAAAATTAAGCACACGCATCGAGTACTTTGTTGGGACTAGTTATAATTAAATTAACAGGTGAGATATTTTTGGGCACGAGCGAGACGATAGAGATTAAGTCGAGAACAGGAGAACTAGAAGAAGAGATTAATTGCGATACACATTCTTCACAACTGCAGTATTCGTCAAGGAAGTGTTGGATTTTGTCATTTTTTGTCGCTTAAGTGGCATTAGACCATGATATTACAACATCTTATGTTTGTTTGTTGTATAATAATGCATCATCATTTGATAAAATACATTAGAGTGAATTAAAGTTACCAAAACCAATGTAGATTTATACTATAACTAAGGGATGCATGACTTGTTATGTGTGAGTTAGTTGTTTTGAAATATTTACATATATGAGTTTATTTAGCAATGTAATCAAACTCAGTTTGGTCGTTTGTTTTTAAGTTGCATTACATTAAATACAGGGAAAATTGAATTTTTTTTGTCCTATATGTTTGATTTTTTTCAATTTTGGTCTGATTTGTTATATTACTCTCAAATTTTATACCGTTATTTTTAAAATTTCTCACAATTGGTCTCAACCGTATTCTTTGTCCAAAATTTAACAGTCAACTTCATTAGTCAATATTTTGATCTTTTTTTTTTTTTGGAATTCGTGCATGAATGAACCCACACACGGCTTATATTCAATATCACAATATTTCTATTCAATATGATTACCTGTGATTAATTCATGCACAAGGTCTCCCCAAAAAATCACCCAAAATATTGACTAACAGAGTTGACCGTTAATTTTGGGTGTGTAAAAATTTATAGAAGTTACGGAATACAATGTAAGAATCCCGTAACGAATCAGATCAAAACTGAAAAAGGTCAAAGAAAGGGGACCAAAAAAGCAATTTCCTCTTAAATATCAATGCAAAATTAGGTATTGAATCAATTGAAGTACGATTTATACACAAATTAGGCACAAGTTTCTTACATATTAGGTACACTGTTTAGACATTGTACTCTCCTTTGTGGTTCCAGTACATATTCTTCACAAATGTGATACACTTCAATAAGCTGTAAATTTTTGGAAAAATTGGTAGAAAATCCCTAAATCCTATTAAAAGTTAAAAATCAGTCTCTACTTCTAATTTTCAATTTTGCACTCCCTAGTCCCTAAACGAAATTTGTCTAAACTCCTTAATTCCTGAGAAAAGACAAAAATGCCCTTAACTTGAACAAAAAATTACGTGATTGTCCATAAATGCATCACTATCAGTTTTTTCCTACCTTCTTCAACCCGTGTGTTCTCCTCATATCTTCTCAACGTTGCCTCCTTTTCCACTATCTTCTCAAATTGCAGCCGAAAATTTCTCCTAAAATTGATATCCGCCTTGCTTTAGTTTCTTCCTCCATTGCCGACGCCTGCGTATTCGATTTCCGCCGAAATTTCTTCCCTAAATTTCTAATTTTTCACTTGGAAGCCTCATACCACGGTCGTCGTTCACACCATCACCACCCAGGTATTCAATTTCCAACTCTAATTTTGGAGTTGTGAGTGTAGGTGAATCGAATTTAGTTAATTTCAGTTTTTGGTTGCTGATAATTTGTAAAATTTCATCTTTGTATATTCATTTACCCTAATCATTTATGTTAGTTGATCCTTGCAGGGTCTAAATGGGAAAAAAACATCAACGGAAGGAGCACGGTGCCACCTGAATACATTCCATAAAGTAATGGAAGAATTAGTTCGATTGATGTCGAAAAAGCACCAAGATCCAATAAAGAAGACTTTGTTCTTCTCATACATGGAAATTCCGAATATGTCCCATAGCTTAGCTCGA
This sequence comes from Buddleja alternifolia, assembly GCA_019426215.1. Classification (NCBI taxonomy): domain Eukaryota; kingdom Viridiplantae; phylum Streptophyta; class Magnoliopsida; order Lamiales; family Scrophulariaceae; genus Buddleja; species Buddleja alternifolia. The sequence goes on along the minus strand of CM033397.1, from coordinate 25,595,423 downwards.
GTTGGGGCATTATTGCAGAAATTCCATCGGGAGAGTAAGGTATATGTTTTCGGTAAGAGCATTGAAGTTCCATTCCTCACGTCTGAATTCTCCATTGTGATGGGGCTCCACGAGTTGGGTCGGTATGTTGACTTGGAAATGAATTTGGTGGAGTCCAAAACATTAAGTAAATATTTTAATGGAAAATCGAGTGAAGTGACGCGGGATAATATTGTTACGAAATTGTATGAGTTGGTCTCTAGGAAATCGAAGGCGGATATAGAGAATTTTGTTAGGATGTATGTTATTTTGTGTCTAATACTATTTTATTTCCTTGCAATAACTTTCATACTCTGGGATTTTTGCTTACTTACATGGATGATTGGAAATACCTCGTGGAGTATGCTTGGGGGCGCGCAGTTCACTCGTTATTGATGCAGCAAATCTGCGAGTATACTGCAAAACGGGGGCAAATGAGATACGTCAATGGATGTACAAATGGGCTTATGGTAAGTTGTATTAGTTCTGCACTGCACTTAAATAAAGTATGTTTTCTGGAAAACCATATTAAATTGCATAGTTCTAAATACTTATTGTTATTTGCTCCATTATAGGCTCGGGTTAATGAGAATGTACCATCCATGGGACTAAACGCGTGGTGCGCTCCATCCCAAGGATTTTTAAGTGGGGGAGGACCATCATCTCCAACGACATTGATGCTACCGCGCTATAATTTAGAGCACTTACTCTAGATGAGGTAATTGGTGTGTTTACAATGTTTAATCTCCCTTAAAAATTGATTGCAAGTTTGATTTTTTATGTTCCTACCAGATTATTGAGATGTATCCTTTCAAAGATGAGAAAAAATTTATAAAGGCAATTGAAGCACCTCTAACACCAGTTGATCATATTTCAGCTTTGAAACAAGAGGCAAGAATAATGGTAATTGAACGACTGAGCAAAAGGATTCTTTTACATGAGGCAAGAAAAATCATGACTGGGGACAATGACTCAGATGATGGTGCCCTAATTGACACCCTTATTCAGTTGAAGAAAAGAAAAACAATGGAGAAAAATGTTGGCAAATCTGGTCTGATGAAAGAGAATGAAGACGAAAAAGAAGAGGCAGAGAGAGAGAGAGTAAGCGAAAGAAAGAGTGGAAAACAAAAAGAGATATGAAGACGCAGAGAAAGAGGCAAAAAATGAGAGAGAGACAGAGAGTGATGAAGAGAAAAGGATGGCTGAAGGGAAAGAGATAGAGGAAGAGAAAAAAAAATGTGAAGAAGACGTTGGTGACTTGAAGATACATCAACGTAGCAGGTGTGAATAGGTAAACCATTGATATACTGCATACATTATTAAATAAATTGGTATTACTAAGAATTAATACTTTCTGTATTAGGCTTGCTTACTTGTGCAAATCACTACGGGGGTAAAATATGGATTTACATACTGCAATTAAAGTACTTCATATGTCAACGAGTAAGAACTCATATTTGGTTAGTAGGATTTTGTTCATCATTTATAAGGAAACCATACTAAATTAAATATGACTTTGTATACTCCATTCATTAGGAACACATACTTCATTTATGAAAATATTTATTGCATTTAGCACGAAACCATACTACATCTGAGACTGAGACATGTATGTGCAGATTCCAATTAAAGTCGATGACAATGATATATCATCTCATGAAGTTGACAGTAAGGATACCCTTGAGCAGTACAAAGGGAGGATAGACTACAAGGGGCGGGTCAACCTAAGTGACGATGATCGTCGGATCATTGATGCTTATATTTGTGGAGACATGCTGGAGTACAAATACTAAATATAGTACTTATCTTTTTTATTTTAATTGATCTATCTATTAATAGTGCTAAATCTCAATTTGCATTGTGCCTGTTTGGGATGCACCTGCATTTGATATTCGTCACAAAGAGTTTTGTGATCTATTGTTCGGGGAGGCACTATCCTTGTCTTTGGTGGGTTGCTATATGGACATTCTGTGTAACAATGTTGTTTCAGCGAATTTTGGTTACAGCGTCTTCTATGCTCCCTCTTATTTTCAGGTATCAATGTAGAAGAATCTAAAAAATAATCGTACATGTTGGGATTTTGGTAGATAGTAAATACTAACAAATTAACACTTGATAGACTGAAGTCCTTTTGAAACTTCACAACCTAAGCACCTTCCATCCGTCAAGATCAGTATGTACGTGTTGCTGATAACTTGACTGGACATTCTGTCAAATCTATACAAAAGCTGACACTGAACGTCATGAACACGTGCCGATATATCATGATCTCCATTGTAGACGAATTTCATTGGACACTCCTAGTTATTGATAAAAGTTCATATATATGAATTTTGTCTGGACCCTGAAAAAATCAGCAGCGGCAAAACAAGTTGGGTTATGATATTGGCGAGGGAACTGTGGAAAAAAAAAAGGATTGCTACCAACAAAAGGGGGGATGGATTGTGGGGTTTTTGTGTGCATGTGGGCAGAGTGTCTTGCCATAAATACTAAGGCATTTTGGTCATATCACGAGAGCATTGGGTTAGATTATTTCAGGGCACGTATGGCTGCAGTCATTCTGAGACAGAGGGCATAGTTGACAACGCGATTGATTGTCATTAACGATTAAACAATTGATTTATTTAATTGATGTTAATGATGTAATGGATGATTTGTATGGTACATTTTTTATTATATGAACAATACATCATTTTTATTGTATCTATACGTCATTTAATATAATATATACATCATTTAAAATATAATCATAGGTCAATTATATGCAGCAATACGTCAATTGATATGTATACATACGTTAATTGATGTGTATACATACGTCAATTGATGTGTAGACATACGTTAATTGATATGTATACATACATCAATTGATGTGTATACATACGTCAATTGAGGTGCATTAAACAACATACTTGGAGCAAAATATGCATTAATTGATGTATGTATACATATCAAGTGACATATATCTACATATGAATTGACGTATGTATACATATCAATTGATGTTTGTATATATATCAATGGACGTATGGATACACATCAATCAATCGACATATGGATATACATCAATTGGCGTATGGATACACATCAATCAATTAACGTATGGATATACATCAATTGGCGCATGTCGACACATCAACTGACGTATGTCCACACATCAATTGATGTATGTATACATATCAATTGACGTATGTCGACACATCAATTGATGTATGTATACATATTAATTGATGTATGTATACATATCAATTGACGTATGTATACATATCAATTGACGTATAGGTACACATCAATGACGTATAATTATATTGAAATGACGTACTGGTACACATCAACTGACGTATGTTTATATATAAAATGGCATATGTGTACATTAAAATAACGTATATGTAATTCCAATCGACGTATTGTGATATATAGAATGAAGTATTATTACATATAAGTGACTTTATTGAAATGACGTATAGGTACACATCAAATATGTATTGGTACACATCTACTGATGTTTGTGTAAAGTGAAGTATTTGTAAAGAGAACATGAAGTAATTTTATTTTGTACACTAAGTATTGCTAATGTCAAGACGAAGTATGTTTAACTTGAGCATGATTTATGTTAAAGGCAACAAATACAGTATGCTAAGGTATCAAAATGTGTATGTAAACTACCTAATGGAAGCACCTCCTTGGCCCCGGTGATCTTTTGCGAAACACGGACATATTCACCACGTCCATGTCTAGGACTTTGTGTAGTCGACGCATATTGTTGAAATCCTCCTCCTCATTCAGAGCTACGTAAAGCTTGTACCGGGGAGAGATGTACTTCACAACCACTAATTCGTGATTAATCACCACTCTCCTTCTTATCAGATTATCGTACAACCCGTCCACGGTCATACTCTCAGATGGACAGGACGTGCAACTCATCGTTGAATTTGACAATCCTTAAAAGACATTCCTCTCTACCTGAACTAATTTCCACCGGCGACGCTTCTGGTGATGATAAAAAATCAATGTTATTTTTGTGGTCGTCTTCGTCGATGACTGCTCCAACTTCCTTCAATGGGTTTGGAGGTGATGCAATAGGGGGGGTGCAACATATGGCTGTTTAGCGGATGTTTAAACGGGTTTTTATGGCTCGGGGTACGAAAGGGTTTTTGGGAGATGGGGATGAACTTATGAGGGAGATTGGGCGAACTTATGAAGAAGATCGAGGAGGAGGGCGATTTCAGCGATCCAAATGGGGAAATGAAGTCGGAGCAGAAGACGTAGGTGGGTGGGGAAATGAAGTCTGGAGAAGAAGGTGGGTGGAGAAATCCAATTATTGAGGGGCATTTCTATCTTTTTAGATGGGTAAGGAGTAAATCCTAAAATGCATTTACAATTAAGGAGTGCAGACATCTAAATTAGTGGTGGGGACTGATCAGAAAATTGAACATTGAATTAGGAATTTCTCTCTGAAAAGCTGTAAATTTTTTTATCATTTTTAATTATTTAAGTGGTATTAAATTTTTGTAGAATTAATTATTGTTCAGGCATGTTGCATTGTAAAGTGCACAACTATATGGTTCAAACATTTCCAAATAGAGTATATTTTGCGTGGGCTTACCATATAACTCTTGCACTATATTTGTTATATAGTTGAAATATTATTGATTTAATAATGCAATATGTGATAGATATGATTATATATTATTAATGCGATAATGTAGTATGTTATGCATATAGACGTGATTTATATATTAAACAATGAAGTATTTGATATATTTGATTGTTATATTATTAATGCAACGATGCTGTATTTGAGGCATGTAGTTGGGGTATTATTGACTCAATAAGGCAATACTTGATACATATGATTGTGATACATATCCATAATGACTAAAAAAGGCAGTATTTCTCCTACTGGCTCTATCTTCTCCCCGCATTCATAGTCCCTTCGTGCACGCACTACTTCACGCACTTCAATGGCTCTTGCCCAGTAAACAGGGACGAAGTAAGGATTTTTTATCTGGCGGTGTCTTAAAAATATTCAACAATTTATATTTTTTGAGTCATTTTTTTTCTTTATGTTACGAGATTTTTTTGATACATGAATTATAAATATTACTGATTTACTTTAATTTAAAAGAAGAATGAAGTAACCTAAACGATACTGCACTATAGGATAGTAAATTGTACTTCATCTTTCACTTTTTTCAGAAGAAGAGAAAAGTGAATTATGTGATAGGTCTCATTCCTTATCTATCTTTTTACTGGCTCTCTCGATGCTGCACCTGCACCTGGTGCGTGCTGCAGAAGTGACATGTGTCACCTCTTTTTATTTCCATTTTCTTTTTGTTTCTTTTGAGATTTTGTTTTTTTTTTCCTTTTTTTATTTTGTGTTTTTATTTCAATTTTATGTTTTAAAAGTTTAAAAAATTGTGTCTTGCTCATCTATATTTATAATAGTTGGTGTGCTTATGCAGTTGGATTCAAATAGTTTAATATTATAAATTCAACCGACACGACATGTATAATTAGTAGGCTAAAATTAATCCAAATTATATTTTCAAATCAAGCGGGTTCGTGTAGGTCGAATTGGATTATATCTTAATAAGAAGCACTCATAACTCAAATTATTTGATAATTAAAATAAAACTAGATAATGATAGTAAAATATTAAATAAGTTAATATTATTCACTAACAATTCAATTTTTTTGATGTTGTGAACAATATAGTAATTTTACACTTTATTATCAATATTTTTTTTTTGTTAAAATATCAAATAATTTAAGTTGTTAACAAGTATAAGTAAAATATAAAAAAAAAAATTTTGTTGACACATAAAATTAAAAAAAAACACAAATGGGAAAAGAAAAAAAAACAAAAACTCAAAAGGAAAAAAAAAGGAGAAATGCAGAGGTGACACACAGGGACGGAGCCAGAAATTTGAACGAGGGGAGGGGGGCGAGATTATTGTGATATATGTATACATTATTTTTTTAGCAGATAGTTGAAGGAGTCAAAGGGGGGTGCGGTACGGTATATCTGTGGAGGAAAATATAATAAGAAACTAGGTTCAATTACAACTTTTGACATATTTTATACTCTTATATCTCTTTCGTTATAACCAGGATTTTGGATCTGAGGGGGACGAACTCAAAATAAAGGGAAAAAATATGATATTTTTTTATTTTGAGGGGGGGCGAAATCCAAATATCAAAAATTTTGAAAGGTAAAAAAATGATTTTTCAAAATTGAGGGGGGGCGACCGCACCCTGGCTCCTTCCCTGGTGACACATGTCACCTCTGCAAACCTGGTGCATACGCACCAGGTGCATCTTCGAGGAAACCCTTTTTACTTCATTAAAAAAAATTTATTGGCCGAAAATGTTGAGGATATAACTGATAGCGGTTGGGTTTAAAAGATGAAGATGCCAGGTTGACTAAAAAGAGTTATCAAATTTGTCATCATAAAACATAAACAGGTATTTACAATTTCCTTAGCTACATTAGATGGAGAGTTTCAAAAGGAAAAAAAAATAAAGAACACAAGATAAAAAAAAAATTTATACACAAGAATTTAATCAAATTTTCTTGTTCAGTTTTGTTATTTCTCATGCAAATAATCTAAAATAATCTGCAAATAAGAGTACGATAAAACATCAACATAAAAAAAAAATCAAAATAAACTATGCAATCATAGAAAAGATGATGATTACAACTACCCAAATTCTCAAGATACAAAATAACAAAATGTATGACACAAATAAATACCAATAAAAATCTTTCTCGAGAACATAAATAAAAATGATTATAACTTTCCCAAGTTATCAAGATGAAGAATAAATGAATATGTTTATAACATTTTGTTCGAGAAGAACGTTTTTAATTTAACAAGAAGAAAGATGAGACATATTTAAATTTAATAGGAGAAAACTGACTAACCTGAGTGTGAGGAAAACATAGTCAAAATTTATATTTTTAAAAAACTAAAACTAAAAAAGGAAAATATAAAAAATTTATAGATCAAAATTAAAAGTTATAAAAAGTTGAGGGAAACGCTGCCAGCATCGCCACCCTTGGCTCCGCTTGCTTTCAACTTGAATAGGCTGGATTGAAAACCAAGAAATGAACTAGAATCTCGCGGGTCCAAAAGCGTCGGATTTTAGAAACTTTACAAAGTGAAGTATTTTGGCACCTAATTTTTTATTAACTGTCTTGAGTCTTAGATACAATATCTTTTTGTATGCCAAAATTATAGGCTATGTTTGGTTATGTTTTGGGATAGTATTTTGGTGAGAATTATTGATGAGAAATTTATGGGGACTGTTAGAAAAATATTCGTGAGCCTACTCTGGTTTAGTATCTTCAAGAACGATTTCAAAGTCAAGACAAGTGTTCTACACTTTATCTTTGAACCGAAATTGCCTCACTCACAGTGCTTACGGGATTTGGCAATCGTTTCCCAAGATTCAACGACTTAGTAAAGAAGTAGTAGCACTACAAACTTCGATACTCTACGAACAAACTTTGTTCCAAACTCTCTCGATGGACTATGATGAATTAAATCCATATCTAGACATTTAATATGCAAAACTATTCTCCAAATATTAAATTAATATTTAAGAATATCCAAAGTATTCTCAAAAATACTCAAAATAGTATTTAAGAGAGGAAGGGAGAAGAAAATATGTGAAGTCAATACTTCGGTGTGTTTAATCTAAAAATATGGGGGTCTATTTATAGAGAATGAAGAGTTTTGGGTCAAAAGTTGTAACTTTTCGTACATTGCAGAGGGGCCCAAAAGGTGTGACTTTTGGACGAAAAGTCACCTAAAGCAGCTTTTCATTTTAGCCCCAACAGTTGTACCTTTAGTGAAAAGCCCCCTGGCAAGAGCTACAATCCAGTGTGGGCGGGTGCATCGTGCACCCGCTCCACAGCCAATAAAAGGTGTTGTCATTAGGGCGATTTATCCGGTGTGGGCGGTTGCACCCATTTCTGTGCAATTCAGCCCTTAGCTTTCCAAAACTTTCAATATTGATTAATTAGGTCCTTTCAATTTGGTCCCTTAGTATTTCGATTTGAACATTTTAGTCCTCAAACTAAATGAACCATTTTCCATACGATCGCGGCCGTCGATCGTATGAGTTTGATCATTTAATCATGTATGTTCATATCGATCTATTGATTCTAATTAGAAACCACATTTTAAGTGACATACTTTGTTAATTAATTTCTCATTCACCCTAAATCGGAATTGAGTAATTAAATACTCAAAATTTATCTGCTCGAAACATAGATTAATTTGAGCCAGACATTCCACTATTGACAAATGAAACTTACTTAGTTTTCTTGTCAAAATTGTGTTAAATCACAACTTACTCAATTAAGATTTTCCAACAATACCTACCATGAATGAAAGTAATGCAAGTGCAAACTATGCAGACGTTGAGAGAGTTCGGACAAAAAGCTATTGCATTAGGAGAGGTAGTTTTTTGCTTTGAACCCTCCTTAGTGTAATACCATCGGATTTACTTGCTGGGCAGTGAACGTGATGTCTTGAACTGGTCAGTGTTTTGTGTAAACCAACACAATGATACACACACAATTACTTCTCTAACAAAGTTATTTGTTCTCACTGTTGTGTCCGTTTTGGCCATGAAACACATCTTGGATTCATAAGTGTTTAATGTTAATGTCTAACATTTGAAGCGGCCCTCACTTCACACTTATATAGGTGACACTCCTATCAAGAGTACCCTGCCATACTCCACTTTGTTACATCTCATCACCCTTTGAGACAGTATAGGAATCATTAAAAGCTTTTAGCTTAACCTTACCTACGCTCTACAGGTTTTGCACTTGTTCTATCCTAGGAATGGGTAGGAGATTATTTAAAACTCCTCAAGTGCAACACTGAATCTTCATAACTTAGTTGTCCCTTTTGAACCAAGATCTTGGGATCTCCAGTCAACATGGTTGGGTTACCGCTTTGTCGATTCTTAAGATGTAGGATTTAATCTCGTTCCCCTCGATAGGCAATATATTAGATCTTTTTAGGCATGCATTTGGATCCATAAGTTCTCATTTGATTTTACTCAATCAATAGAGACAATGTCACTGAAGATCAACTGCTTAATGGTTTTATGTCTTCGATGAATATGTCGAGACTACCATTTTACATGCTACTTTGTGCCCTTCCGACTATCGACTATCTTGTACAATGTATCAGAATAGGTGGCACAAAATCTAGCTATTAAAGAATATCCATTTTTCCTCAGTGTGTCCTATCAGCACACTTGGATATATCGCAAGTAATCACAGTTCATAGCATATTTCAGATATCTACGAATTCTAGTCAATGTCTTAAAAAAGTCATTACGTCGATTACTCGTGATACTCAACACATCTTCCTTTCCAGCTCGGATGCATTTCTAGCACTGGTGTCGACCCACCATTCGCCTAGTTACCTCCCACTACAGTTGAGAGCGTAAGGTCTGACCACCCACCATTTGCCTAGCTTGATTTTAGTGATTTAATCACCCACCATTCTGTGTGGTTCGGATTGTCTTAGACGAACAACTACCATTTATGTGGTTCGGTTTGTCCTCGATTAAAGATAATTTTAACTTATCTCTATTCTGACTATTGTCAGTACACCAACTATTTTACCAAATTGTCTATGGCATTAAGATCATTTTCTCGGATTTAATTTCAAAAGTTTGATCGACTTTCACGATCTTACTCCGACAATTAACATCCTTTATTGTTGACCAAGTTGTGTACTTTGTACAATATGTCGTCAACATTTCTCTCTTCGGATAGTATGTTTCATAATATGAAACATTCGGACAAATTCTCACTTATAAACCTTACAGGTTCATAGTGCCGACATTTCACATTGTCTAATTTAATTTCTTAAAAATTGACTTGATTTCTTTCGCTTAAATGAAACCATGACTAGTTTAGCTCCGACAACTATTTCACTTTTACGGTGAAAATTGTAGGCTACAACTCTAAATAATGCAATAGTTATTCTTAACACAAAATTGACTTTTTTAAATAAACATCACTATCACATGAAAAGAACATGCAATCAATTTAAATCAACTATTTAATGATGCATTTCTTCATTCATTGTAATCAGACTTTATTCTAAAGAATATCAAATGTAGTGAAAAATCACACTTACTGCATTTTTCTTAAGTCGAAAAAAAACTACTAAACAATTACTTTATAATTCCGTAGCAAAATAAAGTAATTCTATTCATGCAAATTATTTATTCTTTATAAGAATAAATCACTACAATATTAAATCACAATTATATTGCATGCTCAATTCACATAATAAAATATGTAGTGCTTTAATATAATTAATTAAAACACAAACTTATCTCATAATCATCATATGTGCTTCGGCAGTAATGAGCATTTCCTCATTCACATAAATCTGCCATGCAATTCATCAGAATTCTCGTGAATATGCTTTGATCGAAACGGTTCAAGTGGATCTTTTGGAAGGGTTGCTAATGACTTTGAAACTGACACCCCTCTAAACATTTCTTCATCTTCCAATTGTAGAACCACTTCATCAATCCAATTGTAGAAGTAATTCAAGACCAATCACTCGAATATTCTCAAACATCCCATCGTGAGTAGAACCTTTGTTCAATTTGAATTTTACTACAAAAATAAATTCAAACTAGAATTAGTCATAAAAATAATTAGAATTATAAATTATGACAAAAATAAAATTAAATGAAATTCACTCTTGATTTCATTATCTTCATCGAATAACGCCATCTTCAAGAAACACTCTAATATTGTCTTAAGTTGTTGGGTGATGAACTCGACATTCTTCAAGATACAAAATTTCGTTTCAAAATTGTTAGAAAGATATTCGTGAGCCTACTCGGGCTTAGTATCTTCAAGAAAGATTTCAAAGTCGAGGCAAGTGTTCGACACTTTATCTTTAAAACGAAATTGCCTCGCTCACGGTGCTTATGAGATTTGGCAATCGTTTCCCAAGATTCAACGACTTAGTAAAGAAGTAGTAACACTACAAATTTCGATACTCTACGAACAAACTTTGTTCCAAATTCTCTCGATGGATTATGATGAATTAAATCCATACCTAGACATTTAATATGCAAAACTATTCTTCAAATATTAAATTAATATATTAAGAATATCCAAAGAATTCTCAAAATACTCAAAATAGTATTTAAGGGAAGAAGGGAGAAAAGAATATGTGATGTCAATACTACAATGTGTTTAATCTAAAAATATGAGGGTCTATTTATAGAGAATGTAGAGTTTTAGGTCAAAAGTTATAACTTTTCGTACATTACAGAAGGGCCCAAAAGGTGTGACTTTTGGACGAAAAGCCCCTTGAAGCAACTTTTCATTTTAGCCCTAATAGTTACACCTTTAGTGAAAAGCCCCCTGGCAAGAGCTACGATCCAGTGTGGCGAGTGCACCGTGAACCCGCTCCACAGCCAATAAAAGGTGTTGTCATTAGGGCGATTTATCCGGTGTGGGCGGTTGCACCCATTTCTGTGCAATTCAGCCCTTAACTTTCCAGACCTTACAAATTGACCCCAAAACTTTTAATATTGATTAATTAGTTTCTTTCAATTTGGTCCCTTAGTATTTCGATTTGAACATTTTAGTCCTCAAACTAAATGAATCATTTTCCATACGATCGCGGCCGTCGATCGTATGAGTTTGATCATTTAATCATGTATGTTCATATCGATCTATTGATTCTAATTAGAAACCACATTTAAGTGACATACTTTGTTAATTAATTTCTCATTTACCCTAAATCGGAATTGAGTAATTAAATACTCAAAATTTATCTACTCGAAACGTAGATTAATTTGAGTCAAAGACATTCCACTTTTGTCAAATGAAACTTACTTAGTTTTCTTGTCAAAATTGTGCTAAATCACAACTTACGCAATCAAGATTTTTCAACAGGGACACGTGCAAATTTGATGAGATTGTGTTTGGTTTTATTTTGGGAGTTGATTTTTTGGTGTTTTTTTTGTGAGATAGTGTTTGGTTTTGTTTGAACAAAAGTTACTGTAGCAGTCAAATCATGAAATTTTTGTCTGTTAATAATTAATTAATGATTGAAATTTAAGAGTGGGGAGGGGCAAAAGTAGGGGACAATACCTTTTTATAGATTTTTAAATAAATAATCATTGTGTTTTTTGAATTTTTTACCAAAAGAGTAACATTTTTTTAACCAAACACAATTGAAGCAAAATTTTGTACCAAATTGGATTTGGAAACATAACCAAACATAATCTTAGATTTTAATAGTTGAGAACTGAGAAAAAATGCATCATGATATCTAGAAAACTAAAATTAAATGATTATGTTCATTTAGTAATGTGAAAGATCTATTACATATATATATATATATATATATTCTTCTACCGACCATGCGTTTATTCAATAAGAATAATTTCTAATAAAGCTGCTTTCTGTTGCAACTACATTGCATAAATTAGAAATTAAAATCTTGATGAGAGTTGACAACAACCGACCAGACCTTCCTATAGAGGTTAACTTATTAAATTTTGCCACTCTTTAACACTTTGACCAAAAGTAATATGATAACAGATTTGCAACTTCCATTCTTAATGTCTTATAAACTTGGCAACGCAATTAAAGCACTAAACTAGGTGAAGATAGTAATGATGTGACAGTAGCGTCTCCTATTAATCGCATTTTATCTAGTGAAATAAGGAAAAATTTATGTTAAACGGAGTTTAATGGTCCTATTGTCTATATTTTATGTACAATAAGGTGTATTGTGCGTGATCTTCATATACATTTGTGTAAGAGAGATAGACACAGAATTCATACTCAGACTATTAGACTCAATCTGAAATAAAATTACCCGTGAAATAATAGTGCTGACATTAAATGACAACAATTTTCTTTACTTTGATTTGTTTTTTATATCAATTGTATTTCATGTATACAAATGAACGGAAAATTTTACCTGAACTTTTTTTTTGGCTGAATCTAAGTTAACTACAGGTATGAGTGCACTTTATATTTACCGTGTGATCGGTATGGTCCAAGGAAAAGTTCATTTTCTAAAAACAGATCATTTTATATTATGTACATTGATATATCAAAAACTAATTAAATGATTCACTAAGTATAAATCAAGTACACGTTAAAGAAAAGGGTAAAAACAATAATCCATCCGAACTTTGCGTATTTTTACACTTTTACTTAAACTATTTTTCATTACACTTTTTTATCTCAACTCCACGAGTATCACTTTCCTATCTATTAGCATATTCCGGCGGAATATACTGCCGGAGTGGAGTTTAAACATATTTTTTGTTTACACTTTTTTATCCAAATTATTTTTTGTGTACACTTTTTTTTATTCAAACTTAATGTTTTTTTACACTTTCTTATCTAACTCCACCGTATGTGCTGAAACTCCAATGGAACATTGCACCGGAACATATTAATAGATAGGAAAGTGTAAAACTCGTGGAGTTGAGATAAAAAAGTGTAACGAAAAATAGTTTAGATAAAAAAGTATAAAAACATGCAAAATTTGTGTGGGTAATGATTTTTAACTCTTAAAGAAATAGCACAATTAAGATAGATAGAAGACTGAGGGGTGATTCCTGGGGAGTTTCTGAAATGGTCTACATTCTCACTCTCATGTGTATATGAGGGTGCATCCTCCCACGTATTCACAAGTGGGGTGGACATTGCTCGATTTTTCAAAATATTACCCCAAGTCCGAGTCACACATGAACTAATATTTTTCACGTGATTGGTAAACACGACGGAAAAGAAATATTGATTTTTTTTCAAGAAACAATTTGTTTTAGTACGTAGATGTTATTTGCATCTGTAACTCGAGATATGCCTAAGGGGATGACTTAGGTTATTAAAAAATTGTGCTAAAAAGCACATCGAAATTGATAAGTACCAAAAGGTAAAACTGAAAAATACTTATATTGAAATAACGACTGGAACATATAAGTTCCCAAACAAAATCCAGAGGGGAACTTATTACAAAACAGAACGAAAAGATAAGTCCTAAAAAGTTTCAGACACTACAAATACTAAAAAGACAAAACACATTCGATTATGAAGAAGTGAGCTTTGGTTTACAATATCCTAGGAACAAAAGGGCGGAAACAGACGATTACTCCACAAACAACTCCAAGGGGACTGATGAGAGACTCGACTCAAACACCTTCTCTTGACCACTCGTATTTGTTACTCAGAACACCAAGCACTCGCTGGTACTGCTCCGTCCTTATTGGAACTTTATTGGAGAAAGTACTTAAACACATAAGTAACAATATTATCAATAGTATGCTGGGAGATGCTAGTTGAATTTGTATTTAAGTTGAAGAGAAAAGATTCATATATATAGTTGGAGCAAATGAGTAAATAATGAAAGAGAAAACGACTCCTTCTATATATTTAATAAACGACTTCTTCTTTATATAAAGCATCTTCTATGAAAGGTAAGCATATCCCAGCATCAAATAAATGGAAAGGATATGTAGAGATATGGTTCACTTAAGGTATGTAAAGAGACATAATATAAAACATGATCTGAGCAAGAAATGAAAGATGAGACATAGATTAATATAAAACGGCTTCTTTCCATATTATAGCATGACTCATTTCCTTATAATTTGAGATTTTATATGTAAGGTAAGCACAACTAGGATCAAGCAGCAAGTATATATAGATATATATATATATATATATATATACTATCAAAATAGAAAGATATGGAATATTGTAAGATTACAGATGAGAGATCAGTTGCACACTTCCCTTTTATAGTCAAGATCTTGTCACAATCCTTAGTAATAATCTTAAATATGATCTGCTGGAAGATTCCAAATTTCTACACAAGGAAACAAATAAATGTTAGCATATAATCAAGATATTTGCCATCTTCAAAACCAAACGAAATTTGAGACCAAAAATGTTGATCCCAAGTGACATATGAAAGGGTCTAGAATGCGGATAGGGGTTGAATAGATCCTAAAGTTCTTTTGAGACTTCAAAAATTTTCTTGCCATAAAATCTTTTGAACGCTTTAGGAAAGCTAAGTGTTTGGTCAAGCGCTTGAAAGGAGATATCTTAGACTTAGTGATTTAGCAATCATCAAAGTAGGATAACTCTTAGATCTCTTAAATCAGGGTTAGTACAACGAAAAATGTTTTAGATTACTTAGCGTTCAATTTTACCAATTAGTTGCTTAGCTTGTTTATATGCTTTTGATAAATGTTATGAAATAAGAGTAAAAACAATAAAACAATAAGATAAATGACATAAGATATTGTAAGATTCACTGGGTGATGTAATCTCAGTTACGTCCTTCTTCTCCTTTGCACTCAGATGAATTCACTAAATGATTCTCAAAGCTTTCACACAGATAGCTTCTACAAATGGTGAATAACACAATGATGATCTGGAGCTTCTTTATCACACAAACTTCGACTCTCCAAGATTTCTTAACTATCAAGCTTCTTTTACCCAGAAATATTGCTTGATCTTCAATTTCTTCTTTACACAGATGAAGGTGTTGGAGGGTTTTGTTACTAGAGTTTGTTTGATTTTTGAAGTTCAAACAACTTAAAATATCTCAATAATAGAGTAGGGTTCTTCTAAGGAAGATATTTGAGATATTATAACAGTCTTTGGGATTAAAGAAAAGCTTTAAGGATTAGGATATGGAGTTTGTGAGCTTTCATTGGAAGTATTTGGACTTGGATATTTTTCAGCAAAGTGTTGCAAATAAGCTTGAAAGTATGTATCGTGTGTAAACTAGGGTTTGCTGAGAAGTCCTATTTATAAGAAAATCTTGGGAAAAGTGACCGTTGGACACATATGCAGGTGCATGCCATTCACTCGGCGAGTAGAACTACTTCCATACTGAAATTCTTGAAATTCTGTTGCAAAGATTGGGTGTGGCAGACTTTGAAACCTGACAGTCCAATCAAAATGGCTTGTCTGTACGTCAATAGTCCTTATCACATTTACTGCTTTTATCAGGCATTAAATGCATTTGAACTAAATTTCCGTTGGAAATAAATGTCCCTTATTGATTGCATTTTAAGTCCCTCTTGACTTTAGATTTATTTCAGGTGAATCTTGTAGATTGGACGTTGATTCAATGATCCTGAAAAGTCTTCAGCACTTAATGAGTGCTTAAAACAACCTCTATCTTCATTTGACTTCAGACTCTGATCTTCAACTTTATCTTTGATAGACTCACTCAAAATTCTATTAGCGATTGAGTTTCCAATACTTAGTCTAAACTCTAAAAATATAAAAATCAAGCCTTATACAAATCTAAATAATTAGCTTTCAACGCATATGCAAATATTCTATTGAAAGTATCAACTTACATTCTTTTGGGATCTTAACATAAAATCCTATCTTGTTATCATCAAAACTTCTATCATGAAATTTCCTAACAATTTCCTCTTTTTTGATGATGTCCAGACTTTAACTCTTTTATAGTTTAAGAGTTTTAGAAAAAGATCAAAAGATGTAAAGCCAACATAGAACGTTAGTTGAGTTAGCTAAACTAAATTAGCTTCAACAAGATGTTTCAGCATAAAACATTCATTCATCATTTATAACATTCAATACAATATGTTATACGCTGAATAGAAATAAAAAAAAATTATAAGATTTTTGTAGATAACCTCAAGCATCTATATTCTTCCTTGTCACTTTACTGCTTCGCATTTCTCAGCCTCATAAATTTCTCTTGCAAGATCTCGAAGACTCTGTCAATGTCCATCTTGGTGGTATGATGTTCATTAGTATGATATTTAAAAGCATAATTTGGTAAAGTGCTATCAATTAATTCCAGAGGTTGTTCCACATAAACTCTCTCATTTAGAAAACCATTTAAAAACACACTTTTTACATCCATCTAAAATAAGATAAAACTTTTTAAAAGTAGCAAAGATAAATTACATACATAAGTATTCGAGCCTAGCGACAGGTGCATAGGTCTTGTCATAGTCTACTGTAGCATTTAACTACCAGTCGAGCTTTATTACAAGTGACCTTACCATTTCATCAATTTTCATCTTGAGAACCCATTTGGTGCCAATAATTGGATTATTTATGGGTTTTTCACTAGGTTTCAGATTTGGTTCTTTTCAAACTAAGCAAGTTACTCTTCTATAGCTTTGATCCACGATTCATCATTACGAGCCTCTTCAACATTTCTAGGCTCAATATGGGACAAGAAAGCACAACCAACATCCTTCTTTGAGTTCGATCTAGTAATGATACCAGCTGTCAGATCTCCCATAATAACATTGGTAGGATGACTGGATGCATGCTTAAATTTTCTCTCTTTAGAAGCAAAAGAACTATTCGGGTTTGAAGGTTCTGATTCTGGATGATCAGAACTAGAACTTCTTTTAGTATTAAGATTCTCATCTGGAAGATACATATTCTTTTACTCAGGTTCTGCTTGAGTGTTACTTGGTGATTCTGGAAAACCTACAGGTTCTAAGCTTAAAGTATCTTTGGCTAAAACAGGGTTAGTTTCATCAAATGTAACATGTATAGATTCTTAAATGATTCTTTTATGTTTGTTGAAAACATGGTATGATTTACTCTGATTTGAATAACCAGCCATAGTAGCAGTCTTCATAGGGCCAAAAAGGTTGAGATGAAGAAGTTCCAGGGGATTAGATGTGGCGATGTCATGTGACACGCTAGAGGCTAACATGCTTTGGTAGCAAGTGCACTAGTGGTGTGTAGTAATAGATGGACAAAAAGTCCGTGTTGTCGAACCACAAGGACTTGAATTTTAGTTTATGATTTTCAATAAAGTAAAGACAATTAAGGGAAAGCAAGAGTAAAACAATTAATTAAACAAAGAACAAGAGTAAGAACAAGCAACGGATTGAAACTCAAGTGTGAAAATAGACTAAGGCACATGCAAGACTTGATCCTTATTCTCACAAAAACTCTCATTGAATTATTATATCTAGTTACTATGGTGAAAAATCCTAAGGTAAAGAATAACCGATGTCTCGTGATAGACTCCTATACTTAAATGGCGGGTTCTTACGTATGTCTACCCAGAAATCTAACCTCTAAGCATGCATTAAAGAACTAGAGTTCACTCGATTAGAATCGAATGACTTCACCCGGGAGTCTTTACCTATGTCTAGGGCAACTCCTATTTGGTTCGGTGATGTTATAAACCCCTTGCACCCTAATTTAAGTCTTTCTCAAAACTCTAAACTAGGCAATAATTCATACATATGGTGATCAATCACATGTAAGAAACATAAGCACAAATTCATAACATATAGCAACATAGGAATTAATTCAACGATTATCAATAATACAAATAAATCACAAATCAATTCTTACAGGGCCCTAGCCATATGAATTTAGCCCATAACCATCAACATAGAAGAATTCAACATATTCATATACATAAGTGTAAACACAAAATGCAATAAACAATGAAGAAACTCCCTAAAAAGGTAGAATGGTGATGATCCTTGAGTGGAGCTTCAATCCTTAGCTCTTATCTTCATCTTGCCCTCCAAGGTAGGTGAAAAGATGGCCCAAAACCCAGAAAATCGCCTCCAGTCCCCCAGAGTTCGAACCCCTTCAAATGAGCTGAAAATTTCCTTTTATAGCTTCCAAAAAATGGTTACAGCGGCGCCCAGGTGCGGGTGGATCGGCACCTAGGTGCAGCCTATGTGGCAGGAGTTTCTTGGAGGAAAAGTCGGGTGGCGCCCAGGCGCGACATAGGTGGCGCTTGGGAATGGAAGGTATCGCGTCTAGGCGCGGGATGTGTGGAGCCTAGGCGCCGTACTGCGTGAGCTGCCTTTGCTTCTCTTCAGCTGGCGCTTGGGCGTGGCTTATCTGGCGCCTAGGCGCCGATCTGCGAAGCACCCTTTGGAAAATTGTTCGATACACCGTCTTTTGACCTTTTCTTCGTGCTTCGTTGCTTATTGTCTGAATTCACTTAATACACATATTAAACATACTAGTGGCACAAACAAGCTATAAATGGACCTAAATCATCAATAAAAAGGGTTAAGAACATGTGCAAAAATGACTCTATCACCCCCCCCCCCCAAACTTGTCAATTGCTCGTCCTCGAGCAATAAGAGCTATAGGATAAGAAAAATATCACACGGGACACACAAAAAGAAAAAAAAAAACTACCTAATTCACTTTCGTGGAGTACACAGTTGCATTTAGCGAATGCAATAAGCCTTTGAACCCTTGAGTTACCTCAAAGGACGAGTTATAGTCTCGTGAGGGTTTGCATACGATATACCCACAAAATCGAAAGATTTTCAACCCCGATCAACAAATACGCAAATCAATATGATTAATAAAAATGCAATGGCATGAATTCATCTATTTAAGCTCAGAATTACATATATATACACGTCACACACTTGCTCATGTTATGCCTTAATGTTGAAAAGACCATCCCAAGGGTGTAGTGAAATAAAACTCACGTATTATAGTCGAGTGGCATTCTTACCACTTTTCAAGCATTAATCCCATATCTATCAATTTTCGATTAGTCACATGGCACGAGAATTGAAGAAAACTTCTTAGCCACTTAAAACTCATCACGTTGGTCACTTTAGGCTTTATCTTATGCAACTTTCAACTCAAAACATTAGAGGCTAGACCATGTGCAATGTTTGGTTCTCTTAGGCTTTCTATGACACCCTTGTAAGGAACTTTAGGCCAATAACTCCCAAACCGGACGGCTTCAGGGTATTAAGTGTAGAGACACTCCTAAGGGCTTAATCGCTCGAGTGTCAAAGGCCACAAAACCAAACTAGGTCCTTATTCACTTAACACTTGCATTGGCTTGAGCTTAGCTCAAATTAGCATAATAGTACAATATTCTAGGCATGGTGCTGTTCACCCCCAGTATCTATTAAGCCTGACTTTTGCAGTCATACCAATGTTCAACCTCTTTTATTATTGTTAAGCATATAAATTTAACATTCTCAACTCATAACATGTGTGAAAATTCTAAGTTTGATATTTTCGGGATCAAGCTTTAAGTGTTTCAAAATGGTTGTCCACTCAACTCCTCTACCCTCGACTTATGTGCATATGTGAATCATCTTAAGGACAATCTAGTCTCGTTTAGGATCCCAGAAGCAAGAAAATGATGTGTATAGTCATTAAAATCCACATTGATAGAGAAAACATTCCATATACTCAAATTAACCATTCTCAATGCATCAAGTGAAGGGTTGAAATTCTATAAAAAAAAAAATTCAAAATAGCACAAGATTCACATGTAGAGGTACCCCCCCCCCCCAAAACTTGGACCAAAACATATAAAACATGGATAAACACGACTATAATGGATTTATTATACTCCCCCCCCCCCCAAACTTAACATGAACATTGTCCCCAATGTTCGAAAAAGAGAAAGGCAAAGTACACTTCACCACAGGGTTGCTGAAAAGCAAACCCGAGTCCTCGAATGCAAATATACCCAAGAGTGGCAACAGCGGTGGGAGCAATGAATGCAACAATTACACACGAAACGATGCTAGCCAGACAAAGCATTAAGAATGGATAGAAGCGAGAAACTAAAAGCACCAAACAACAAAACACAAGATAACAGAAATAAACAAGCATCTACTGGAAAACAAATGAAACAACCACAACAAAAATGAAGACGAAAAGAACAGAAAACTTACAAACTTGGGTTGCCTCCCAAGAAGCGCTTGTTTATAGTCATTAGCTTGACTTTTGTGCTTTAAGGTTCAAATAGGTGGCTCATTTAGAATGACAATATCCTTACCATTCCTCCTTTTCTTCTTGGACCCCACTCGCCTCCACTCATATTGTGGTGATTTGAGATTAGACCTTCGTTCCAGATTTGTCTTATCGATCTCATGAACACGTAGATGTGGTAGAATGTACTTCATGCAAAAGTCATCTTTTCTCACCTTGCCTTGTTGCTCATTGGGGACCTCATCCTCCACCGTAAGAGTGCCCTTAGTCTTACCATGTGCGCATTTCTCATCAAACAAAAGGTGGATAGCATCGACATATGAACAAGTAAGATCATCCATAGGCGGTTGCATGCCATGATAAACATCGAATATCACCTTTTCGGCATCCATCTTCAATGTCAACTTACCCTTTCCCACGTCGATCTTGGCATTGCTAGTGGCTAGGAAGGGTCTTCCTAGAATCAGGGGGACGTCAATGTCACTATCCATTTTGAGAACCACGAAGTCAACTGGATAGAAGAATTTGTCGACTTGTACAATGACATCCTCGATAATGCCCTTTGGTTTCTTGATAGAGCAATCCGCCAATGCACAGACATGGATGTTGGCGTAGGATCTCCAAGGCCTAGCTTCTTAAAAATAGAGTAGGGAAGAAGGTTGATACTCGCTCCCAAATCATAAATAACTTTGTCAAACTTGAGATGGCCAATAGTGCACGGTATTGTGAGACTCCCTGGGTCCTTTAGCTTGTAAGGTAATTTGTTAAATAAGATGGCGGAGCACTCCTCGGTTAGACAAATCGTTTCATTTTCCTCCCACTTTTTCTTGTTGGATAGAATATCCTTGAAGAACTTAACATATTTTGGCATTTGCGAAATAGCGTCCAAACAAAGAATATTTATCCTCACCTCACAAAGAATAGACAAAATACGGAGGTAACTCGGATCCATCTCCTTCTTTTTCTTTTTCTGTGCATTTGGAAAGGGAAGACGAATCTCAATGGGAGGAGGAGGCATTGGAGTCGAGGAACCAAGACTAGAAGTAACAGGAAATGGTGCCTGGGCGCGAAGTTGGATATGCCTGGGCATGTGAAAAGTGGCGCTCGGGCGTGACTGTGCTTACCAATTCTTCCTGCTGAATGAGATCCGGCGCCAGGGCGCCATCTGAGTCACGCCTAGGCGCAAAAGTGCGTAACAAATTTTCAATTCCAGGTGTGTCTGGCACCTGGGCGCCATCGGAGGGGCTCTTGGGCGCCGACACTCTGACTGATTCATTTTCCAATTGTGCTCCACCCCTTAAAGAAATTGCATAGCATTGTTCTTTTAGGTTCTTCTCCGTGTCGCTTGGTAGAGTTCCCGGGGTTCTTGCACTAATCGCGTTGGAGATTTGACCCATTTGTGTTCGCATATCCTTCATCTCCATGAATATATCCTTCATCATATTACGGAGTTCATTGATCGCCGTATCCGACTTCTTTATTTGAGCATCAAGTCGCTCGTCGATCGTGGGAGGTCATACTTGCCCTTGTCCTTGCACATTTAGATTGCTTTGCCTCGGAGGTGGGTTGATGAAAAGAGGCCTCGGGGGTTGGTAAATGCCCGGTTGTGCATTTTGTGCGGGGTTGGGTCTCCTTGGGAAGTTTTCGGGTACATGAAAGTTCAACTGGTGCCGGTTATGATTCCCAACAAAATTGACCTCTCCAACCTCCGGTTCCGAGGCAACCAATTCCTCTAATTCTTGAACACATGCAACCCTTCGATTTGGTGGAGGAAGCTCATCATCATCTTCGGGGTAAAGTTCATCCTCCCTAGCCATTTGCTTAAGTTTAATCCACACGGACCTACTATCAAGGCCCAAAAGGTCACCACCGGCTCCCGCATTGAGTCGGTGTCGAATCCGAGATCGGACTCCATTATAGAAATGTTGCACTTGCTTGTCTCGTGTATAATTGTGATCGGGGCACTTTTGAAGCATATCCTTGTACCTTGCCCATGCGGATGCTAAGGACTCGTTCCTTGTTTGTTTGAATCCCTTGATCTCACTTCTAAGCTTGTTGATTTTTGATGGAGGGAAGAATTTGTTGAGAAACTCATCTACTAGATTATCCCATGTTCCAATCGATTGTGGGGGCAACGACTTGTACCAAAGAGTCGCCTCATCCTTCAAGGAGAAATGAAATAATCGGAGGTGGATGGCATCAAGATCTCGTGGGTTAAATTGCATAGTAGAGATCACATTCTCAAAGTGATCTAAGTGGTCATGAGGAGAGTCTCTCAAGTCACCATAAAAAGGCTCCGCTTGAACCATCCCGAACATATGAGAAGGAATGTGGAAATGTGGAGTAGCAAAGTCCGGGAAGACAACGGGTCCCGGTGTAGTGTGTACCCAGGGTGGTTGATTACCATGAACTGATAGAGGAGTGGAGGTTCTGGTTGCATAGCTTGGAGTATATTTTGCAACCATTCCCTATTTTTCGGGAGATTCATATCGGGAAAGTTCCCATTCGGATTTGGATTGAAATTGTGGGCCATTTCTCGAGTTCGTCTACTCGCCCGAAGAACATGCTCTATCTCGGGCTCAAAATCGTATAGGGGCTCATTGGATGAGCGGGTCATGCACCACAAGTCAAACCTTTCAATTAAGCACAAGAAACAAAATTAGACTAATACGATAATAAAAGAAAAGCAAGAAATAAACAACAAACTTAAGAATTATGAAAACCTAAACGAAAATCAAAAACTAAAATAAATAAGTCCCCGGCAACGGCGCCAAAAACTTGACACGCTAGAGGCTAACATGCTTTGGTAGCAAGTGCACTAGTCGTGTGTAGTAACAAATGGACAAAAAGTCCAGGTTATCGAACCACAAGGACTTGAATTCTAGTTTATGATTTTCAATAAAGTAAAGACAATTTAAGGGAAAGTAAGAGTAAAACAATTAATTAAACGAAGAACAAGAGTAAGAACAAGCAACAAATTGAAACTCAAGTGTGAAAATAGACTAAGGCACATGCAAGACTTAATTTGATCCTTTTTCACACAAAAACTCTCGTTGAATTATTAGACCTAGTTGCTATGGTGAAAACTCCTAAGGTAAAGAATAACCGATGTCTCGTGATAGACTCCTATACTTAAATGGCGGTTTCCCACGTATGTCTACCCGAAAATCTAACCTCTAAGCATGCATTAAAGAACTAGAGTTCACTCGATTAGAATTGAACGAATTCACCTGGGAGTCTTTACCTATGTCTAGGGCAACTCCTATTTGGTTCGGTGATGCTATAAACCCCTTGCACCCTAATTTAAGTCTTTCTCAAAACGCTAAACTAGGCAATAAATCATACATATGGTGATCAATCACATGTAAGAAACATAAGCACAAATTCATAACACATAGCAACTTAGGAATTAATTCAACGATTATCAATAATATGAATAAATCACAAATCAATTCTTACAAGGCCCTAGCCATATGAATTTAGCCCATAACCATCAACATAGAAGAATTCAACATATTCATATACATAATTGTAAACACAAAAATGCAATAAACAATGAAGAAACTCCCTAAAAAGGTTGAATGGTGATGATCCTTGAGTGGAGCTTCAATCCTTAGCTCTTATCTTCATCTTGCCCTTCAAGGTAGGTGAAAAGATGGCCCAAAACCCAGAGAATCGCCTCCAATCCCCCATAGTTCGAACCCCTTCAAATGAGCTGAAAATTTTCTTTTATAGCTTCCAAAAAAATGGTTACAGCGGCGCCCAGGCGCGGGTGGATTGGCACCTAGGCGCCGCCTATGTGGCAGGAGTTTCTTGGAGGAAAAGTCAGGCGGCGCCCAGGCGCGACATAAGTGGTGCTCGGGCGCTGAAGGTATTGCGCCTAGGCGCGGGATGCATGGCGCCTAGGCGCCATACTGCGTGAGCTGCCTCTGTTTCTCTTCGGCTGGCGCCTGGGCATGTCTTATCTGGTGCCTAGGCGCCGATCTACAAAGCATCCTTTGGGAAATTGTTCGATACACCGTCTTTTGCCCTTTTCTTTGCGCATCGTCGCTTATTGCCTGAATTCACTTAATACACATATTAAACATACTAGTGGCACAAATCAAGCTATAAATGGACCTAAATCGTCAATAAAAAGAGTTAAGAACATGTGCTAAAATAACTCCTATCATCATGTTTTGATTTGAAGGATGACTTAACATGCTTCCCCTTTTGACATGCATCGAAAATTTTATCTTTGAGAAAAGTAATTTTGGGAATGCCTCGGACAAGACTCTTTTCAGATAGGTGGGAAAGAAGTTTCATGCTGGCATGTCCAAGTCTCCCGTGCTATGTCCAACTTGCTTTATCTGCAAATACTAGACACTCAACCTTTTGTTTGGTAAGTTCATCAAGATTTATGTAGTAAACTTGAGAGGCATTGAAGAACAATTCATTAGTTTGCATAATAGAGCAATGAGTACGAAAGAATTGGACTTGATAACCTTTATTGCATAATTAACTTATGCTAAGCAAGTTACATTTCAAGCCCTCAACTAAACAAACTTCATTAATACTAGTGGATCCATTCTTACCAATGGATCCTTTACCAACAATGGTTCCTTCTGTGTTGTCTACAAATAAGACTTTAACACTAGTGAAAGTGCTGAGGATGACGAATTTGGAGATGTCGCCGGCTATATGCCTAGAACATCCGCTGTCTTAGTACCATTTGTTCTTCCGGACTTGGTTCCGAGGTTGTTCTTACAGTAATTGCTATTTTGGTTGTGGTACCCATTTATCAATGGGTCTTACGAAGTTAACGTAGTTGACTTTTGGTACCCATATAAGTTTGGTACATGTCTTTTTTCAAGTAACACCTGTATGCGACATGACCATTTCTACCACATGTATGACAGACTTCATGGGAAAATTAAATAATAATACAAAATTAATTGAAAAATTAAGATTTACCCCCAAAAGTGTAAGGGTAAAGAAAATGGTATGTTACGACATAGGGTATGTTCTCTCAGCTAAGAGACGACATACGTATGTCGTCTCTTATTATTATTATTTTTTTAAAATCAAAGTGAGACGACATAGAGTATGTCGTCTCACTTTGGTTTTTTTTTTAAAACATTGTGTCAGCTGTGGTGCTGACACATGAATAGTGAGACGACATATGTTATGTCGTCTCACTATTTCCCTTTCTTTTTTTTTCTTTTCTCTATCCTTTCTCTTCTTCTTTTCTCTTCTCCTTTTGCATGTCAAATTTTTCACTCTACTTCTCACCACAATTGTCGACACGCATGAATTTTTCTTCAAAATTTGTTCGTCAATTACGAAATTAAGGTAATTCTATGTATTATACTTTTGAACTTACTTAAATTTTGAGTTAGTATATTGTTTTAATTTTATTGTAATGTGGGTTCAAAGTTTCGATTTTTAGGTATAAATTCAATTAGTTAGTTATAATTTTTGGGTTATTTGGTATAATTATCGAATATGTTGGTATAATTATTGAATTAATAGGTTTTATTTTGACTTTTAGGTTAAATTTTGACCCTAAGTATAATGTCAATTTTTAGTGTTTTTTTTTTATGGTTTGAAATTTGATATATGTGTTAGTTTGTAATTATGTAGAAATTGAAGTATGATTTCAGAGGTATAATTTTGAGTTTATTGTTAGGGTTTAAATTTTCATATAAGTTGCAAATGAAATTTCAAATGTTTAGGTTTACATAGTATGTATAATTTCGAATGAGTAGTTATAATTTTTAGGATTATTCTGTAATATAGAAGTATAATTTGTATATATAAATTCTAATTTTGTAAGTATATAATTTCCAATTTTATGTATAATTTGTAGGTATAATTTTATTTTTTTGACTATAATTTTAAGTTTAATGATTATTTGTGGTTTGAATTTTGATATTATAAAGAAAATGTCGAGGGCGAACACAGTTGATGTTTTAGTATACATGGATGGTCAAATTATTGAAAACTCAAATTCAGTGAGATATAGCACTCGTCCAAGCACTAACACGAGAATATCTAGTACGATCACATAGCTGAATTATTGGAGAAGTTATATGCAAGAACAAGAACTGATCGGAATACTTTTTCAATAAAAGTAATTATAAAGTTTGAATTTGAAAAGAGAAATGTGATGAGGGAGAGCACAATGGAGATCAAAGATGATGAGACTTTAGCAGTTTTCTTGGGTCCTAATATTGTTGATAAATTCATCGAGCTTTATATTGAGAAAGAACCAATCCAACATCAGGGTCAATATAGCTCGTTGTTAACCCAAGTGACGTCGTTAACGCCACCCCAATTCATGTAGTACTTTACACAGCCCTCAGTTCCAGATTTGAATACGCAGTCACAAACCCAATTCATACCGTATTTTACATAGCCCACAGTAACAGATTTAAATATGCAGTCGCAATCTCATGTGTTGGAAAATCGTCCGTATCACGATTCTTTTTCAAGTGGTTTGGGGAGTTCTACAATTCATGTTTTGCATCAAGGTAGTTTATTCTTACATTTGTTATTTTTAAATTTGATATTTGTGTAATTTATTTTTCTTTTCTTTGAAGAATTATAAAATAATTTAACCTTTTGTGATTTGCATTTTTAGGTGCTTCTACAACGGGTCATTTGTTTGGGCGTTTTCAAACTGTACAAAATTTCCCTTTGGATTTTGTAATTCCTGACGTGCAAGCAGGTAATTATGAATCTTACAATAAGTTTCTTCAATTGTTGTATTCCTTTTATTCGTGACTTGTTATTCTTATTTTTATATACTGTCATCATATTTATTTTTAATTATAGGTCTGTCTACACAAAATTCCCCTTGGGAAAATCGTCGTTTGAGGAATTTTGTAGTTCCTGATGTGGAAGTAGTTAATTATGAATCTTCTAATAAGTTTCATAATTGTTGTATTCTTTTGATTCATGACTTGTTAATCTTATTTTTACATATTTGTCTTTAATTACAGGTCCGTCTAGACAAAGTCGTCATGACTTTGAGCATCCTATTTTAGGGTCCAGTGATTTTGCAGACGTTGAGAATGATGATATTGGGAGTGACGATGACAGTCATGATTCTGACTGTTCGATCCATCATCATCCAGATGACGAGTTGGAAGTACAGCGCAACAATGCAACAATGGATGAGGATGAAGATGACCATGATAATAATGTACCGATGAATGAAGATGTCCCTCCCACAAAAGCCAAAGAAAGACTTCATGAAGTGCTCCCATTCTATTCCACCACATACCCAGAAGTAGAAGAAGATTCACTCTATCGACAAAGTTCAGGGTTGAGCAGGAGAATAATTTATGATGATGCAAAAGGTAATCTTTGTAAGGGCCAAGTTTTTTACAACAAACTCCACTTGCAAGCAGCGGTGAAAAACTACCACGTGCAACACGCACAATGCGAGTTTAAGGTCATAATTAGTAATCCGAGGGTGTATATTGTAGAATGCAACAGAGGATACCCTTTTAAACTGCGGGGAGCTTTGTTGAAGAATACTAAATTTTGAAAAATTACAAGGTATGAAGGGACACACACATGTTTTGCTGAAGATTGTTCCAAGAACCACTTTGGAACCGAACCACTAACTTAGACATAAACCTATTACAGCGGTTCTTTTCAGAACCGCTGTAATAGGTCGGATGCTATTACCGCGGTTCTGAAAAGAACCGCTGAATAGGGATATTACGCGGTTCTTTTCAAACCGCGGTAATAGATCCGACCTATTCAGCGGTTCTGACCAGGTATATTTTCAAAAAAAAAAAAAAAAATTTAAAATTTTTTTTTTACTATTACAGCGGTTCACATAAGAACCGCTGTAAGGATCCGTCGTACAAAGTCGCTGTGTAGTAGTGATAATTTATGATGATGCAAAAGGTAATCTTTGTAAGGGCCAAGTTTTTTACAACAAACTCCACTTGCAAGCAGCGGTGAAAAACTACCACGTGCAACACGCACAATGCGAGTTTAAGGTCATAATTAGTAATCCGAGGGTGTATATTGTAGAATGCAACAGAGGATACCCTTTTAAACTGCGGGGAGCTTTGTTGAAGAATACTAAATTTTGAAAAATTACAAGCTGTTTTGCTGAAGATTGTTCCAAGAACCACTTTAACTTAGACATAAACATGATCGCAAATGAGCGTACAAATGAGATTATATACTACAGTTTGTAGCGTACAAATGAGATTATATACGAGACGTGGAAGAAGTCCATTACAAGGTTGCCTAAAGTTTTGGGAGCAATCAAGAAGTGGAATACGAGGACGGTTGTTGAATGGTGGCACAAAAGTCAGGATCAAAATCCAAAAATGTTGAAATTTATGTTTTGGGCGTTCAAGCTATGTATAGATGGATTACGACATTGTCGACGAGTCATATGTGTTGACGGGACTCATGTTTATGCACGACACAAGGCTAAGTTGTTATGCGCATCAACTCTGGATGGAAATCAGAATATTTTGCCTCTAGCATTTGCTATCGTTGATAATGAGTCCAACGAGTCTTGGTTATGGTTTCTGCAATTGGTTTGCAAATATTTTTTGATGCCTAATGAAGGTGTTTTCCTTATTTCAAATCGTCATAAGGACTTAATAAATGCTACTCGATATATGCCAGCATTTACCCCTCCCCTGGGAGCTCATAGATATTGCCTCCGACATGTGACTTCAAACTTTAATGCTCAATTCAAAACTAAAGCTATGAAGGAACTCTGTTATGCGGCAGGCATGGCAAATAACCAACGAAAGTTTGACCAAGCAATGGAACTTATTGGTAATAAGGATCCAGTTGTGTTGAATTATTTGAAAGCTACCCCATAAGAAAAGTGGACACTGGCATATGATGGAGGGATGCGCGAAGGCATTATGACGACGAACATGGGAGAAAGCTTAAACAATGTGTTGAAAGGTCCTTGACATCTTCCACCCACATCAATTGTTGTGTGCACATTTTATCGTATTGTCTAATATTTTACTAATCGAGTGTGGATGGCTTTGGCAATGAGGGCACAGCCTTTCACGACATATGCATATAAAATGTACAATAAATGGAACAAAAAATCTACAAATCACAAGGGAGAAGTTTATTCTTGGCAGCATCAGACGGGTCACGTTAAAACGGCCCGACAGATCGGATCCGGTAATCATCATTACGCGGTCGACATCAAAGCTAAATATTGCTCTTGTGGAAAATGGACTCTTCATCGAATTCTGTGATCACATGCAATGGCATTATGTACAGTGTTAGTGAGTAGGTTGTCCTCGCTTCTTGAAAAATATTACCTGACCTCCGAATATTTGAAAACATATGAAGGGAGGTTCTACCTGTTGCTTGAATCACATTATTGGGATACTCCCAATTTTGAGTTGGTCCATGGCCCTGATCTGAGGAAGCCACCTACTGTAGGCCGGCATCAGAGCACTCGGATTCCCAATGAGATGGACTGGCCCGAGTTAGACTCAGACTAGACTCGGATTTTTTGTATTGTCCAATGGAACTCTCTTATGTAAAAAAAATGTTTTTTGGTTGATTTTCGGGCTTGTATATTGCATATTTCTATGCGTTTTTTTACTACGACTTGAACAGAAAACTTGCAGGTGATGTTATGAATTTTGTAAAACCGTAAGATTTGGCTCATTTCGATGCGCGAGTGACCATGATAACCCGAGCTCGATCCTTTGGCATTGAAGTGACCATGAAAAGCCGAGCTCGATCCTCCGGCATCGAAGTGACCATGATAAGCCGAGCTCGATCCTCCAGCATTGAAGTGATCATGATAAGCCGAGCTCAGACCCAAATGTTCCTCCTCTACACGAGCACCTATGGCTACATTGCCACTACATGTGACCATATCGCGGATGTTCCTCATTCTAGATCACAGTTCCCTAATTGTTGTGGGATCACTTGTTTGGGCAATTTATTCCATTGCAGTTTGCGCTTCTTGAGTTTGTTGGTACTGAAAAAGTAAAATAAGGAATAGTATCAACAAAAAAATTATCCTGAATAAATAGCATTAAAATAAGTATTAATGGAATACAATACCAAATACTAACCACATCATGCAATAGAGGGGCTGACCCAGCCTGGTGTCCCGCACCTCTCCTAGTCAATCGAGGTGAAATGTAATGACGAGTGATTCAGTCATATCACTCTTCGTATCCTTCATCCGTCTGGTCTCCCCCACTCTCAATATAGTGTCCAGTCACAGCGTACAATTGACGATCATTCCACGTTGCAATTTTCCCAGCATGTCTAGCTACACAATTATTCGTGGACCTACCCTTTTTGCTTACCCTTCGAACACTTCCAGATGTGCGTGGAATAAATTAGCGGATTTCGAACTATCGAAAAACACGCTCAGGACGATGATACTCTACGATGGCAAAGAATATCATCGGAACTGATGCGGGCCATATGTTATCATTTAAACATTGCGGTGGCAACTCGGCAATGTCTGCATCATTGAGATTGTATGGTGTCCAAACAAACTAAAGCATGAAAAAATGATTTAGAATATATTAGTAGGAGACAGATATAACTTCATAATAATTTAAAAAAAAAATTCCCCACTCACATGTCCATCCGCCATCTGATCTAGACCATCTCTAATTGCCCGGACGTTGTGACTGACTGAAGCAATATTTGTAGTAGGTCGATGCCACCTTCAAACAACAATCATTGAAAATAAAAAATAAAAAATTGAACTTTTTTTAATTAAAAATAATATTCAAATGGTAAATTACCGTGAAGCATAAGGTGCTCGGGCAATGCCATCCACGTCAGTTTCCGCCATCTGTCTAGGTACCACATCAGGCCTTACAATCCAAATCCTACTCCACGCCCATATCTGTTAAAGGAGAAATATATTAATTGAATAACCACGAATTATTATATCAGAAATAATAACGTCTAAATAATAATTTTTCTCACCTGTAATAATGGCATGAAACCTGCAACATTTCTGTAGTCTACTTGGGAACCATTAGACAATTCCCTGTACAAATGAGCCAATACCGCACTCCCCCAACTGTATGTGGGTGCTAAGTTTATATCTTCAAACAGACTCAACCACACTACAGGAATAACATCTCCTGTGTGTCGGCACATATCACACTTTCGAGCAACAAAAGGGCCCAACAACGGGCTACCTGATCAACTACAAATTCTTCAGATTGATCATTTATTTGTTGAGGCACACTGAAAACATGGGTAACAAGTTTTCGGACTGGTATTCTATGACCGTGCACGAAATCTGTCAGCAATAAGTACATTCCTAATTGTTCAAATACATATAAGTCATAATCTTCATCTGCTTCGAAGTGCCGATATGCAACTACAGCCCTACCATCAACTGGTAGACCATATAAAATAACAATATTATGGAGAGTTATCGTAGCCTCTCCGGTCCTAAAATGAAATGTGTTAGTCTCTGGGCGGCATCTCTCAATTAGGGCCTTCACAAGGCCCATGTCATTTTTAAACTGAGATAACTGTTATACCCTATAAAATCTCATCTTATCAAACTTTACCTTGACATGGTGATGTAAAGGAGATTCATAGGCAATTTCGAAATATGCAGAGTCAGCTCGCCGGACAAGATAAGTGAAGTCTGGATGATCACCAGCTGCCTCAGATATATGATTGTCCTGATCATACAATACGCTCTCATCAACTGGGCCATATACATTACGCTCAGCCATCCTGCATTTACATATCTACAAGAATGTTAATTTACATTCTACGATATAAATTACACTTAATATTTAGTAAATTGTATCTATTATTTGAAATTAAACCCACTAATTACGAATTATACCTAATCAACAAAGATTATACATACAAATTAAAATTTAGAAATTATACCTAATAATTCAAAAAATATGCCTAAAAAAAGGAATTTAAACATACTAATTAGAGATTATATCTAAAAATTGGAGATTAGACTTAGAAATGAAAAAAAAAATATTAATTTGAATTTAAAAAATCGAATTTAAACATACTAATTTAAACTACTAGTCAAATCTATACCTAAATACTCCAAATTAAACCTATTAATTCGAACGTTTAGAAAACTCTTCCATCCAATTCGAAATTAAACCTAACAACTCGAAAACAAACCAAACAATTGGCAATCAAACCTATAAATTCAAATCATACCAAACAATTAAAAAATTATACCAACTAATTCGAACATTATACCAAACATTTCCAAAAATATAGCAACCAATTCAAAATTAAAGCTAGCTACTCCAAATTAAGCCCAATAAAAGTATTTATACCCAAGAATTCTAAATTAAACCTAAGAACTCGAAATAAAACCTAGCAATTTGAAATTAAACCTATGAATTCAAATTATACCAAACAATTTGAAAATTATACCAACTAATTCAAACATTATACCAAACAATTGCAAAATATACCAACCTATTCAAAAATAAATCTAACTACTCGAAATTAAGCCTATTAATTCGAACTTATACCAAACAATTCCAAATTAAACCTACCAACTAGAAATCAAACCTAACAATTCAAAATTAAACACTAAAAATATAAATTATACCGAACATTTCAACAATTATACCAACCAATTTCAACATTATACAAAAAATTCAAAAATTATACCAAATAATTCCAAAATAACACTAAAAATTGACATTATACCTAAAAGTCAAAATTGAGCCTAAAAATAAAAATCAATCTACTAATTCAACAATTATACCAACCAATTCCAACATAATACCAAACAATTCAAAAATTATACCAAAAAACCATAAAAAATAACACTAAAAATTGACATTATACCAAAAAGTCAAAATAAAACCTAAAGATAAAAAATCAACCTATTAATTCAATAATTATACCAACATATTCGAGAATTATACCAAATAATGCAAAATAACAAATCGAATTTATCACTAAAAATCCAAATTTTGAACCCTAAATTACAATACCATTAGAATAAAAAAAATATATATACAAACTTTAAATTTACAAAATTAAAAGTATACCTTAAGTTCTTGGTTGAGGAAGAAAATTTGATGATAAATTTGGAGAAAAAACGTTGCTAGAAATGGTGAGAATTGGAGGGAGAAGAAGAGGAGAAAAGAAGAGAAAGAGAGGAGATGAATGAGGAGCAGCGTTTTTGTTGTGAAAGAGGAGCATTTTTTTCTTGTTTTTTTGGCCTAAAATTAAAAAAAAAAACAAAATTCAATGAGACGACATGCCCAATGTTGTCTCACTGAATGTGTGTCAGCAGTGTCAATGGTCAAAGCTGACACAATATTAAAAAAAAAAATCAAAGTGAGACGACATACCCTATGTTGTCTCACTATTTTAAAAAAAATTAATAGTAAGAGACCATATACCCTATATCGTAACATACCATTTTCTGACCCAGTCAATTTTGGTGGTA
Organism: Buddleja alternifolia; assembly: GCA_019426215.1. Classification (NCBI taxonomy): domain Eukaryota; kingdom Viridiplantae; phylum Streptophyta; class Magnoliopsida; order Lamiales; family Scrophulariaceae; genus Buddleja; species Buddleja alternifolia. Next base: position 25,561,191 of record CM033397.1, on the reverse strand, counting down.
AATCCTGATTTTTTAATTTATTTTGTATTAAATATTTAATTTTTCCCAGACTTTATAAGATGCGGTGTTGCTTTTAGTTTCAGCACCATGAGCATGATAATGAGTGGAATCCTATTTCAACACGATGATCATGAGTATGAATAGTTTTCATAAATTTAGTATTGGAACGTGTTCTGGAAGTAGATACATGACAAGTATGATGATGATGATGTATGTGTGGTGTGTGCATGACATCTTTTCTTTTGACTTGCTTTTCAAATCAAAAACGTGTTTCCACACGAAAGTGTTTTCTTCAAATAGATACTCTTTTTTTTTCTCAAGGAAAAGTTTATCTTTCATGAGATCGTCAATTTTTGTTCCAATTCAGTATTTTCTAGAGAGAATTTTTTGAGTTGATTTTGAAGCAATTTATTCTTATAAATCAAGTTTTCGATCTGATTCTCATAATTTTTAAGAATATCATATAAGTCGGAATTTTCAGCGGTATCATTATCAGAATAATTTAAATCAGCTTCTGATTCAATAGACACATGTTTGTGCCATAAGACAGTTGTCTTCATCATTGCATGCATCTAATTCAGATTCATCCAATGGTGCAGATAGAGCACGTTGTTTGGAACTTCTATCGTTCTTTTTGAATTTCTTCAGTTTCGGGCAATCAAGTCTGATGTGACCAGGTTCAAAGCATTCATGGCACACGATCTTCTCATCCCTCTGTTGGAAGTTAGGTCTGGAATCTCTCTGGAATCTTTTGCTTTTGTTTGAAAAATTGTATCCTCCTAGTAACCATTGCAAGTTCTTTATCGAATTGTTCATTACTCATCTCTTCCAGATCATTTGGACTTTCTATCCATCTGGATTGGAATGCAAGAGACTTCCGGATCTTTGAGTCAGAAATTTCTTCTTTGGACATAAAAGTCATTTCATGGGAGGTAAGAAAACCAATGAGTTCTCTCATGGTTATTACATTCATATTCTTGGCTTCATGAATGGCAGTGACCTTCGGAGGCCATTTTTTGGGAAGAGATCTTAGTATCTTACGAGTTTGTTCATGTTCCGGAATAATTTTTCCAAGTCCAACCATGGGAATGATGATTTGCAATAATCGTGTGTACATTTGAGTTTTGACTGATGGTCACATCTTGTTTCATCTAAAACATTTCATAGTGGTGAACAAGAAGAGCGATCATTTCTTGTCTGACTTGACTGGTACCTTCATATGTGACTTATAGCATATCCCACATCTGTTTAGTTGAGATATAAGTCCCACTCGAGTGTACTCATCCTTAGTCAGAGCACATAACAAAATGATTTTAGCGCTTGCATTCATTTGTAGAATTTTCTCATCACTGTTGTTCAAGTCGTCCCAATCTTTTGGAATATTTTTTCCTTCAACGTTCTTCATTGGAATGATAGGCCTTTTCATAATTATCTTTTAACGCTTGAAATCAATCGAACAAATTACTTCTCCATCCGATTCTTCCAGGTGGCATAATTTAAACCGTCGAAGAGTGGTGGACAAGAATGATATTGTCCCTTTTCATAATTATCTTTTAACGCTTGAAATCAATCGAACAAATTACTTCTCCATCCGATTCTTCCAGGTGGAATAATTTAAACCGTCAAAGAGTGGTGGACAAGAATGATATTGTCCCTTTGCATACATATCAAAAATGGAGGCGACCATGTAGATCTTTTGACTCGGGTGGTTAAACCCTTAGAAATGAGCCACCTGGCTCTAATGCCAAATGTAACTCAAGATATGCTTAAGAGGTGGGTGAGTTAGGTTATTAAAAATTATGCTAAAACGCACAAGGGAATTGATAAGTACCTAAAGGTAAAATTGAAAAATACTTATATTGAAATAACGACTGGAACTTCTAAGTTCCAAGATAAGATACAGAGAGAAACTTATTACAAAACAGAATGAAAAAGATAAATATTGAACGATTTCAGACACTACAAATACTAATAAGGCAAAACACACTCGATAATGAAGAAGTGAGCTCTGCTCTACTATACCCTAGGAACGAAAGGGTGTAACCAGATGGTTACTCCGCAAGCAACAACTCCAAGGGAACTTATGAGAGAGTCGACTCAAACACCTTCTTTTGACCACTCATGTTTTTCACTCAGAACTCCAAGCACTCACTAGTACTGCTGCTTCCTTTCTGCAACTTGACTGGAGAAAGTACTTAAACACATAAGAAAAATATTATCAATAGTGTGCTGAGATATGCTTGTTGAATTCATATTTAAGATGAAGAGAAAAGATTCCTATATATAGTTGGAGTGGATGAGTAAATAAAGAAAGTGAAAACGACTCCTTCCATATATTTAATAAATGACTTCTTCCTTATTTAAAACATCTTCTATAAAAGGTAAGCATATCCCAGCAACAAATAAATGGAAAGGATATGTAGAGATATGATGCACTTAAGGTATGCAAAGAGACATAATATAAAACATGAGCTGAGAAAGAAAGGAAAAACGAGACATAGATTAATATAAAACGGCTTATTTCCATATATATTATAGCACAACGACTCCTTTCCTTATAATTTGAGATCTTATATGTAAGGTAGGCACAATTAGAATCAAGGAGCAATTATGCCAACAGCCGTTGGTGCAGTTGGTACGAGGCGGCTTCCAGCCCAATGAAGGTCAGGGGTTCGATTCTCGACTGATGTGAGGACAGCTGTTGGTGGGCGATCTATAAGTTTCCCAGCGCCGTAGAAAGCGTGTGGCATGCCCTGGCCCGGGTGGAGGACCGGCACCGATCCCACCCGAACTTTTTTGTACCAAAAAAAAAAAAAGAATCAAGGAGCAATTATATATAGAAAGAGATATATTACCAAAACAGAAAGATATAAAAAATGTTAGCATATAATCAAGATACTTGTCATTTTCAAAATCAAACGAGATTTGAGACCAAAAAGGTCAACAACATCAATAATGAAAGACCAATTAAAATAATAAAACAAACCACACATTTAATCGTAAACACACATCATCAAAATAGATTAATGCACATATGTAGGTGAGACTCAAAACTCAATAACTTCATAGTATAAAGTATTGGTGATTCAGCGCTACACATTGTAGAAGATCTCTTGTGCAATTTGTACATTTACTTTATTCAATTGTGATTGATCAAATTAATTTTGAACTAAACTCGTCTGACATGATTAAACAAATATTATAGATTATGCAAAAGAAATATATCGAATAAAATAAGAAAAAGCCAAAAATTTGAGAGGAGTACATGAGTTGGGCAGTCGTATATTTTTTGTTCCATAACAGAATGCATAACAAAGAACTGCCCAAATGTTCAAAAAATAAATAAAGAATTATCAAAAGCCAAAAGGAAAATTAAAAATTTCCCAAACTATATTTTATGACTGGTCCCCATGGACAAACGAATCACAGCCATTGTACTTTATAAATTATAAGCAATAATGTCATGAAAGTTCACTTTGCTCTAATTATTAATGGTCTATCCATTTCCTTTAGGTAGGGTGTATACTTATTATAGTTTTTATATCTAGATAGTGCATTATCTTGTATTTCTTAATAAATCTGTACGTTCAATGTATATCTTTTATTTCATCTTTATATTTTTTTAGATAAGTTTTACACTTAATGTATGTGTAAACATGAAGAAGAATATGCGATGAACAAGTTATAATACGTCGGACGACCCTAATTAAAGTTTATGCATTAGTTAGGGATGGCAAACGGGCGGATATTGCAGGATTCAAGACCCGCCCCATTAAGAAATTTTCATATTTGGACCCATCCCGGACCCGGTCATTACCCGCCCCGCCCCAGACCCGGCGAATCCGGGTCTTACCCGTTTGACCAGGCCGAAATCTATTTTTTGACATTTTTTCGTCTATCTTATTCTCACAAACGCATTCAAAACATCTAAAATAAGTAAATAACATCGCATTGATGATTCAACGTAAACAAATCCACTACAAGTCATTCGATACTTAAATGCAAAAAGAAATTCAAAACGACTAAACAAGTACAAAGTTAAAAAAAATTAGATATATAATGATTGAGGTTGTTGTTGAAGGATAGAATGATTGAGAGCGGTTTTTTGATATAATTTATAAATACTAATAAATATTAATAATAATTAGATATATAAAATTAAAAAATAATATTATGTTAATAAATCGGGCCGGGTCCGGCGGGTATCGACTGGACTCGTTACCCACCTCGGACCCGGCCAGGTCTTGAATTCCGATACCTAGACCCGGCCCCATTTTTTTGGACTTATATTGGGGCGAGTCCGGGCCGGGTACTCGTTAGACCCGGCCCCATTGCCATCCCTAGCATTAGTTGATCAAATTAAAATATTAGGCTTTCCCAAATTTGGTTCCAACTTGTAACATTCTACAAAAATGAAAATGAGATATGATACACTCCCTTTTATGTTGTCAATCAATTAATTTTTAGGGTTGATGCCTCATTTAGTCCCTTAATTTTATATTTGGAATCACTTTATTGTCTCTATTTCCAATTGCGTCGATTGAGCCCCCTAAATTCAATAATTTGTTTAAATGTGGTCCCTCCAGCCAATTTGGACCGGAAAGTTGGTCGCATGCCACATACATATCATATTTTAATGGCAAAAGTGTCAAATCAACTTTTGAGTTCACTTTAGTCCCTCAACTTTAAAAAAATTGTCACTTTGGTCCTTTGGTGAGAAATATAGGCTGTGTTTGGTTTTATTTTGGGGTTTTTTTTTTGTGAAAATTTTGGTGAAAAGGTTTATTGGAAGTTGTGTATTTTGATGAAAATGTGTTTGGTTTAATGTTTGATTTTATTTTCAGAAGAGACAAAAGTTACTATAGCAGTCAAATCATGTAAGTTTTTGTCTGAAAAGTTGTGTTTATAATTAGTTAATGATTGAAAAATATAATATAATATAAGTTTTAAATGATTATAGTGTAGTTGATGTAATTAGTAGGTACCCTAAAGTAGAGACAAATAGGGAGACAACAGTTGACAATTTTTTTGACCAAAAAAATCATTTTTGGTCAAAAAAACACAAAACAAACAAGTTTTGGCCAAAATTTTTGGCCAAAATGGGTTTGAAAACAAAACCAAACACAGCCATAATGTTTGGTGTATATTTGGTATAAGTTTGGTGTACGGTTGGTGCAATGATTGGTGTATATATAGTACAAATGCATGGTGTATATTTGGTGCATGTTTTGATGTTGTTTGTGCTGATTTTTGTACACGGTTTTTGCATTGACTTCTAATGCAAAATATTGTAAACATTAAACAAGCTTCATTTCGTTTAAAGGAATTCATACAAAAACTTTATACAAGCTTCATTTTATAAACATACAAAACCCCTCACTTCAACCTTTCTCACTTCATGAATCACACGATGAACAAAAATATCAAGACAACGCCAAGATAATCGAAAGCCTCGACCTTCTCCAACTCCATGTTAAGAGTTCTGATATTCCTCAAGAGTCTCAATATGACTTACCTCGAACAATCACACATGGGGTGGTCGAACCTAGAGAAGTACCTGTAAGCTCCAGCATCATTCAATGTAAAAATTAAATCACATTACAACATAAAGAAGAATAAAACTTGACATAATAGAAGTAAAGAAACTTACCATATAGTTCTCACAACAATAGAATTTTCTACTCATTCATTGAAGATCATCGAAGCTTAGCCTATATTACGCAAAAACATGTCACATAAACCATTTCTTGCTCTCTATGGTAGGCAGGCCTTAATGAAACAAACTCAACCATTATTAAGCTTTATAAGGTCAATAATGGCATTGGGGCAGGAATGTACAGTGCATTTTCCGTCAAAGGACTAAAGTGACAAATTTTTTAAAGTCAAGGGACTAAAGTGACAATTTTTTGTAAAGTTGAGGGACTAAAGTAAAACTCAAAAGTTGAATTGACACTTTTACCCTTAAAATATGACATGTGCATGGGATGTAACCAACTTTCCTGTCAAAATTGATCGAAAATTGGCCAAAAGCATCATTGCAAAACAAATTGTTGAGTTGAGGTACTCAATCGATGCAATTGAAAGTGGAGAGACTAAAGTGCTTCTAAATGTAAAGTTGAAGAACTAAAAGTGACATTACCCCTAACTTTTACTTGCATTTACATTATTCTTAAATAAAGTAAAAAAAATTAATTGACTGACAACATAAAATAAAGTATCATCTCACATCCATTTTTGTAGAAAGTAAACTAAGAAACATATGATTTGTTACGAGGCGTGTTTTTACTGAGGAAATTGAGGGTTCAATAAATATATATATATATATATTAGAGGTCTTTGGATTTTTTTTTTTTTTGAAATAAACGGTAGTATTATCATTGAATAGAAAGGTCAACAGTCAAAGCCGAAGCTGCCAATAAAGGAAGGCCAAGAATAGACTCTTGGTCAACCGAAGCTAAACGAGCAAGAGAATGAGCCACACAATTACCCGAACGTTTGACGAAACGAAAATTACAAGAAGAGAAAGATAAAGCTACAAGTTTGATATCCTCAACTAAAGGCCCTAAAACCGAGAAATTTTGGTCACCTGATTGCAAATTACGATCAGATTCTCGCAGTCACCTTCAAGCTCGATACGCTGCCAACCTTGCCTACGAGCCATCTCTAATGCCTCCCGGGCAGCCAAAGTTTCTGCGTACTCCGGAGACGACACAAAAGAAAAACGACGAGTCCCCCACCTGATACACATACCATCATGATCTCGAGCTAAGAAACCCACCCCTGTTGCTCCATCCGATGCAAAATTAGCCCCATCAAAATTAATCCGAATAATACCATGAGCTGGGGAAGTCCAAGACACCAAATGGGGGCTGCCAACAACCAGATTCCTCACCTCCACTGATTTTCGAAAAGTTTCAAGAAAAAGCTTCGCTTGATCAAACAACACACTAGGGTCAATCGTCTTCTTTTCAGTCCAAGTCAAATTCCGACTATACCAAATATACCAACAAATCACCAAGAACAAACAAAAATCATCGGGTTCTAACTCAATAGCTAGTTGACGAAACCAAAGTTCAGTATTAAAAGGCCAATAAGAAAGAAGATGCCAAGGCAAACCAGATATGCACCAAATAACACGGGAGTAAGGACAATCAAAAAGCACATGATGGATGGATTCACCATCAACTTCACAAAAAGAACACTTACCTGAAACCTCCACTTTCCTTTTGAGAAGATTTTCTCCAGTAGGCAACAACTCTCTACAAACCCGCCACGCAAAATGCTGCACTTTCGGTGGGACCTTTGATTTCCAAATAAAATTCCAGTTTCGATGAACCCCCAAAGGCCAAACCGAGGAAGATGAGGAGCGTGCTTCCTCTGCTAATTTTCTAGCCACGATATAGGCACTTTTGACCGAGAATAGCCCTGACTTGTTAAAATGCCAAACCCACCTATCCGGATTCTTGCCACTTCCTAAGGGGATGGAAAGGATAGTATCTGCCTCATTCTGATGAAAAGTTTCCCGAATTAACACCTCGTTCCACCATCCGTTCAGCCCCACTCGAAGATCCCCAACCAAAGTGCTCGGGTCCAATTGCCCTGGGGGAGATGAAACACGGTAATCATAATCTCGGGGTAGCCAAGGGTCCTCCCAAACTCGTACCGACCTGCCCGATCCAATACGCCACCGACATCCCGCAACGAGAAGAAATCTCGCACCCAAAATGCTTCTCCAAGGGAGTGATGGATTAGAGCCTATGCCCGACTCGAAAAACGAAGAATTTGGGAAGTACCTAGCTTTGTAAACTCGACTCAAAAGACAATCTGGATGTTGAATGATCCTCCACCCTTGCTTCGCCAACATAGCACGATTAAACGAACGAAGCTCTCGAAATCCCATACCCCCTTCGAATTTGCTCATGCACATCTTTTCCCACGCTAACCAATGAATCTTTTTCGTATCCCGATTGTGCCACCAAAAGTTAGCCATGGCTGACTCAATTTCCCGGAGCAAACAATCCGGAAGTTGAAAACAACTCATAGCATAAGTGGGAATAGATTGCACAACCGCTTTCAACAAAACTTCTTTACCAGCCTGTGATAAACTCTTCGCATTCCAACCTTGAAATTTCTGATTGACTCTTTCCCTTATCGAATCGAACACCTCCCGACGAGACCTACCAACAACCGAGGGTAACCCTAGATACTTATCATGTTTATCCACCAATTGTACCCCTAATTTCTGCGCCAAAACAGCCCGTCTTTGGATTTATTCTCATCTATATGAGAGTTTTTCTCCACTTTCTTAACAGTTAATTTATTGTAGTTGTTATTTTGTTACTAATTTTTAAACATTGAATAATATTAATCGTTACTGATTAATATTTATGTTGTGCTATACATAATAAGCCATCTTAATTACTGCAGAATTTCTTAATGTCAAAGTTTTCAAATAAATAAAATCTAAATCAATTATAGGATTAGGCAATTTAATTTCAAAAATGTAACATAGAAGCATTCATGAGCATTAAAAAGCTAATCTATTTTCCAAAACGACTTCAAACACATGTTTGTAAGGCGTGCTTATAGTATTATAGGTAAATATCTTAGTAAGCCAGTAAGGGCAATAATTTGGAATTTATGCAACATAGTTAGTATATGAAAATAAACAACACATTGCCCAATAATTTGGACATTTATGAAATCTTCTACCCAGATTATCCTTTTGCCACTAGGTTATCAATGGCAAAACATGACCATAGTCTCAATGTACAATTGGAATTTCATGTCCATAGTGCCAATAAATTTGACTATTGCTTGAAGTTTGTGAATCCATTTGCTTATCTTTGAAATGAAGAAGAGCGGCTTTTATTTGCTCTATTTTTTTTTAAAAAAAAGGCTTATGTTAGCTTTTAGGTAGAAAATGACAATTTTTTCCAGCATTTGTTTTCTTCACAGCAGACTTCATGGCAGGAAAGAGGGGTGTGAAGACATTATTGCCCTCAGTTAAAGAAAGCCGACGAGTCCTTCAACCGGAAACACTACCACAAAAAAGTCCTATTACAGCGCACCTATGACAGCGGTTTTGAAAACTGCTGTAATAAGTGGCATTCGGTTCGGACCTATGACAGCGGTTCGAGCCAAAACGCTGTCATAGGTTTCAGAAAAAAAAAAAAAAATATTTTGAATGTGGCAGCGGTTCGGCCAGAACCGCTGCCAAAAAGCACACGTATGGCAGCGGTTCGGCCGAACCGCTGCCACAAAGCGCACGTATGGCAGCGGTTCGGCCGAACCGCTGCCAGAAGTGTACTTTGTGGCAGCGGTTCTAACCGAACCGCTGCCACAAACAGACATGTGCCAGCGGTTCGGCCGAACCGCTGGCACAAGGGCCGGGTTTTCTACAACCCGGCCCCCTTCACTCTCACTCTCACTATCACTAGATCTCACCCACTCACTCTCTCTCTCTCTCTCAACTCTCTCACCACCACCACCACCACCACCACCTCCACCATCGCGACCACCACCGTCCGCCGCCCCCCTCTCTTTTTCTCTCTCTATCTCTAGATATCTACCCCTCTCTCTCGGTTTTTCTCTCTCTCTCTCTCTCTCAACTCTCTCACCACCACCACCACCACCACCACCATCACCACCACCACCACCACCATCGCGACCACCACCGTCCGCCGCCCCCCTCCCTTTTTCTCTCTCTCTCTCGGTTTTTCTCTCTCTCTCTCGGTTTCTCTCTCTCTCTCTCTCTACCACCGTCCGCCGCCGTCACTCCGGTAATATCTCTCTCTCTCTTTCTCTCTTTCTCTTTCTAGATATATATATATATATATATATGTGCATATATATGTATATATTCTCTATATATATAAAATTAACTCTATATATATATATATATAGATAGTGCCGACCTCCGCCGCCGCCGACCTCCGCCGACCTCCGCCGCCGCCGCCCGCCGCTGCCCCTGCCGCCCACCTCCGCTTCCGCCGCCGTGGTCCATTTAGTTTTGGTATTTTCTTTTAGATAAATATAAATATATATATATATATATATACACACACACATAGAGTATGTATAGATGTATGTATATGTGGGTGTATGCATATATGAGTGTATGTATATATATTTGTGTATGTGTGCTTGTATTTGTGTATATGTGAGTGTATGCATATATGAGTGTATGTATATATATTTGTGTATGTGTGCGTGTATTTGTGTATATATGAGTGTATGTATATATATTTGTGTATGTGTGGGTGTATAAAAAATTTAAGGGAACTAGGAATTTGACTGAATTTAGTATTAATTTTAGTTAGTCGGGTGTTAATTCCGTTTGATTTGAGATTAAATTGTGGTTATTTGGTGGTTTAGGGTACATTGATCCAACTGGTGATCTATATTTATACTTAGTTGCTGAAAATATAATGTTTTATCTATAGTTTTATGTGATTTATGTGATCCGACTGGTGATCAATATTTGTAGTTGCTGAAAATATAATTAATTAAGATTGAAATTGGATTTTAGCGGATCGTCAGATCCGAATTTTGTTGGATTCAACCTACCCGGGTGAAGATTAAGTCGAGAACTTGGTAGTAATTTTTGCGTTGTTACTCTGCTGAATTTTTTCTAGAATAATGGGAAATAAATTAAAATACAAATTATTTAATTAATTTAACTATCAACTGATGATAAAATTGTTTAATTTGATTAATTCAGAATCAAAATGGATCGAAGTTGGATTTTAGCAGATCGTATGTCGGAACAGTATGAGAAAGGTGTGAAAGAGTTCATAAAGTTTGCGGTTGACCATGCACCAGATCGAACTAGGATCACTTGCCCGTGTTTACGTTGTTGTTTTGGAAAGAGAATTAGTCCACGTGAGTTGGAAGATCATTTGGTGTGTAATGGAATTGATAAAAGCTACAAACGTTGGACAAGACACGGTGAAAGCAGTGTCCCGTTGGATGATTTGGGTGGTACATCATATCCATCACACGATTTCAACATGAATGATTATGAGCCTGATCGTTTGGAGGAGATGACAAATGTGATTGAGGAGGATTTGCGAAATTGTCCTAAAATGTTTGACAATTTGACAAGTGATTCAAAGACACCACTGTATAGTGGTAGTAAATTCACGAGATTGAAAACAGTTCTTAACCTATACAAGTTAAAAGCCAACAATGGGTGGAGTGATAAGAGTTTCACAGACTTGCTTGGTTTATTAAAAAGCATGCTACCTGAAGATAATGTGTTACCTAATCGTACTTATGAGGCTAAACGGATGTTAACCTCAATTGGCATGGGATATGAGAGGATACATGCCTGTCTCAATGATTGCGTATTATTTAGAATTGACTATGCATCATTGAAGGCCTGTCCAAAATGTGGCGCCTCACGGTACAAGAAGAATGGATCTACGCCTGTCAAAACCATGTGGTATTTGCCTATAATACCACGATTTAAACGCATGTACAGTAGTAAAGAGTTAGCCAAGGACTTGACATGGCATGCTGATAGAAGGTTTGAAGAAAGGATTGAAGATGACAAGATTCGACATCCCTCAGATTCTCCTCAATGGAAAAAGTTTGATGATGATTTCCCTGAATTTGGTGAAGAATCAAGAAACCTGCGCCTTGTATTGGCTACAGATGGCATGAACCCTCATGGCTTGCAAAGCAGCTCACATAGTACATGGCCGGTGATTTTGATGATCTACAACCTTCCCCCATCGCGATGCATGAAGCGAGAGCATATAATGATGCCTATACTCATTTCTGGGCCGAAACAACCTGGAAATGATATAGATGTCTACTTGACCCCTTTAATTGAGGATTTGAAGGTGTTGTGGGACACCGGTGTTCAAGTATATGACGGGTTGAGAGAAGAAAATTTTAATCTCAGAGTCATGTTATTTGGAACAATCAATGATTTTCCGGCAAGAGCAAACCTCGAGGGATATGGTGTACATGGCCAATGTGGATGCCCCATATGTGTGAAGAGTACAGATCAATATCGATTGACACACTCCCAGAAATATGCATTCCAAGGGCATCGGAGATGGCTAAATCGGAACCATCGATATCGTCGGTGGAAGAAAGCTTTCAATGGGAATATAGAAGAAGGTCGAGCTCCTAAGTGCTTAACTGGTGAAGAAGTGTTTGAAAATGTAAGAGACTTGGAGGTTAAATTTGGAAAGACTTTTGCATGTGGCCTTGCAAAAACTGGGTGGAAAAAAAAGTCAATTTTCTTTGAGTTGCCGTATTGGACGTCTTTACATGTTAGACATTTTCTCGATATAATGCATATTGAGAAAAATGTATTTGATAGCGTCATTGGAACACTTCTAAATGTGCCCGGAAAGACAAAAGATGGCGTAAAGGCACGGTTAGACTTGGTTGAAATGAAGATAAGAGGAAAATTGACACCAACAAATAAGGGGAAACGTACTTATTTGCCTCCAGCAGCTCACACTCTAGCCAGGAAAGAAAAAATTGCATTATGTGAGTTTCTTAATGGAGTGAAAGTTCCAGAAGGGTATTCTTCAAACATTAGCAGTCTTGTATCAATGAAGGATTTGAAGCTAAAACACTTGAAGACTCACGATTGTCATGTAATCATGGATCATTTGCTACCAATTGCTATACGGGCCATTTTGCCAAAAAAGGTGAGAGACACGATAACTAAATTGTGTTTCTTCTTCAAAGCAATGTGGAGCAAGGTGTTTGATCCTGAGCAATTTCCTGCACTTCAAAAACAAATTGTCATCACTTTGTGTGAGCTTGAAATGTATTTTCCACCTGCTTTTTTTGATATAATGACTCATCTACCCATTCACTTGGTTAGAGAGACTCAACTATGTGGACCGGCTTTTATGAGATCTATGTATCCGGCTGAGCGTTATATGAAGGTATTGAAAGGCTACGTGAAAAATCGTAGTCGACCGGAAGGTTGCATTGTTGAACGGTACATAGTTGATGAAGCCATTACATTTTGCACAGAGTATCTGACAGATTCTAATGTTGCAGAGCTCCCAAAGTCTCATGTTGTGGGAGGGGGAACAGAAGGAGTCGGATTAATGGGAAAACAATTAGCTAGTGTTCATATTACACAAAGGGATCAGGCACACCTATATGTGCTCCACAACACCGATGAGGTTGACCCATATGTTGAAGAGCATAAGAACCAACTTAGGAGATTCAATCCAATTAAAAATGAGAGTTGGATTTCAAGAGAGCATAATAAGAGTTTCATCGATTGGTTCCGAAAGCATTTTGAAGAAAAACAGAAAGAGAATCCACAGCTTTCAGTTTCAGATAAATTGACACGGCTGTCGATGGGTCCGGACAGACTAGTATTTTGTTATTCAGGTTATCGTATAAATGGTCGCACATTCTATACAAAAGACCAAGACGAACGAAGTACAATGCAGAATAGTGGTGTGAGTCTTGTAGCTCAAGCAATGCATATCTCAAGTGCGAAAGATAATAATCCTATCTATGCCGATTTATCATATTACGGGGTGATTGAACGTATATGGGAGCTTGATTATAGTTGGTTTCGGGTGCCTGTATTTGGGTGTAGGTGGGTTGACAATAAACATGGTGTCGATAATAGTGAAATAGGCTTCACTCGAGTAGACCTTGAAAGAGTGGGATACAAAGATGAACCTTTCATTTTAGCGTCACAAGCTAAACAAGTATTTTTTGTTACCGATCCTATTGATAAGAGGTGGTCCATTGTTTTATCGGCAAACAAAAATACATGTATTGAAGGTGATTATGAAGAAAGTGAAGATGATGGAGAAAACCCTATCTCATTAGGTGATTCACAATCAATTGATAGTGACGATGACTTGGATATAAGTGATGATGAATTGTATATGCGTCAAGATCACCAAGAGGGGATATGGATTAATCCGTCAGTTCGTCGCCGTACTAAAAAAAATGGTCGTACCGATGGGAAGCAAAAGACTGCTAAGCCAACGACAAAAAGAAAACGATGAAAGGTATTTGAATTTATTTCATAATTGTATGATAGACTTCTTTCAATATTTATACTTAGTTGCTAGAAAATTTATATTCTTGAGATTTGCCAATTTTTGTGGAAAATTTAAGGGAAATAGGGGTTGATTGATTTTAAGGTTAATTTGGTTTAGCTGGGGGTTAATTATGTTTAATTGAGGATTAAATTTTGTTTATTTTGTGGTTTAGGATAATTTTGTTTATTTTGTGATTTATTACTTCTATTTGAAATTTATTATTGCCAAATGAATCTGCCAAATTTATATGAAGATAACTTCTGTATTTATTACGTCTATTTGAAATTTATTATTGCCAAATGAATCTGCCAAATTTATATGAAGATAACTTCTGTATTTATTACGTCTATTTGAAAATTATTATTGCCAAATGAATCTGCCAAATTTATATGAATCTAACTTCTGTATTATTTGTCTTTTGTAGGTCGATGGCTTCAAATCCTGATGGTAGTTTTCCCGACGATGATGTATATGGATCAGATAGCGGTCATGAGAAGGACATACGGAGAGGTGTCTCTGCTATGAAAAAAGTTGTCAATGCCAGAAGTAAAGGCATAAGGCTACCTGTCGGCTGGAATGACAGAGGTCAGCCAATTAACCCCAACAAATCAATATTTGTTGGGTATATAGGCGTGCAGGTTCGGCAGAAGGTGTCGATTGCCATTAGTACTTGGCGCAAAGTCCCGTCAGCAACAAAAAAAAACATTTGGGATGAGATGAAGGTAATTTGGATATTATCTTATTTGTAAGTGTTAATGTATTATCATATTCTCTAAATTATAATTTTATATATACTTTATTGTTTGTTTTTTGTAGTTGGCGTTTGATATTGACGAAAGTCGACAAAAGTACGTACTAGCAGAAGCTGGGAGGCTAGCACGTAACTTCAGGAGCTACATAAGCAGAAAGTATGTGCGAGATGATGATGGAAACGTTAATGTCAACCCACCTCCACAATATGAGATATCCCAAGCCGATTGGGCGGCATTTTTAGAGGTTCGCTTAGGTGAACCTTGGCAGGTAGCTAGTCATTTTAATTTACAGTTTCATTTGTTGGTTATTGCGTTTATATTTAGCTAATAATTTGATAATGTAATAAACAGAAAATAAGCATGGACAACCAGGAAAGAGCAAAGAACCCTGAATATCCTTACCGGAAAGGGAGTTTTGGAGATGCTGTTGTGGAGCAAATGGAGGTATGTAGTTCATTTAGCAGTGAATCCTTACAATTTTTTTAATAATAATTCTATGTTAATGCATACATATATTTTTTAATGAAAATACAGATAAATAAAAGAAGGGATGCGGGATCCGATTGTACAGATGTGACACGAGCACTCGTGTGGAGGGTTTCGCGTTCCGATCCGACAAATCAAATTGATAACGAAAATGTTAGAAGAGTGGTGAATGAAATGGTGAGTTATTGGCAATTTTAGCTCTATTAATTGTTTTATTGAAATACTATTAAAAGCACAAGGTTCACTATTTTTTTTAATTTTTAAAAATATATCATTACAGGAGAGCATTTCACAAGAGAGCACTAGCCATAGTGGAACTTACACGAGTCGAGATGACCTATTGGCTAAAGCTATTAAAAGGAAAGAGCATCCGGGTCGCGTTAGGGGTGTTGGCTTTGGGGTCTCACAAAGAGACTATTTTAAGGATCCAAAGCCTGCTTCAGAAAAGGAGATGGAAAACTTGAGAAACATAGTGAAAAACCTCTCCGAAACTATGGTTGCCATGCAACAACGAATTGATGTTTTGGAAGCCCCTAACTCGCGTCAGCCACATGAAGATGACGTCATTTCTTTGAAAGATAGCAGCCCAGAACCAGGTTATAAGATGCTTCCTGAGGTAAAATATTTGAACTTGTTTATTAATCATACAACTTGCGACTCTCTATTTTCTGTAAATCATACAAAACTTTCTAATATAATGTTGTATATATATATATATACGTGTGTGTGTAGGGTATCACTCCATGTCAATTAGCACTTTCATCTCCATCATATCGTGTGGTGGCTAAAGGACAGCTATACAATCGATCAGAGACTGATAGAACACTTCACAACTGTCAATTAGCCACCAACAATGTGAAAGTGCGCATTGACACTGCAGTTGAGGCTAATACACTCCTGCCCGTCCCTCTCAATGATGAAATATTCTCCATTTCTCATGCTCTGGGTACCTTTGTTGCTTGGCCAGCGAGTCTTGTCATTGTCACTGCTGCACCGGTATGTAATTAATAGCTAGTCATTAATAAATTATAACAATTTGTTTGAGGTTACTAAATATACTTTGGTGTGTAACATTTATATTTTATTTTCTTGCTTAAACAGTCCAAATCATCTGCAAACCGTAAGTCAGGGACGTCGAAGCGGTCAGCTGTCAAAGGAAAATCTCAAGTGGCCGAGCCTGCAGGTGAAGTAGACATATGTGCAGATCTTCAACTAGATGGACTCCCTAATGACCTTGTATTTCTGGGAAAGTACACGAAGATGATGAAGATTGATGCCCTGATCAATATATATATGGACGAAGCCATTATGAATCTTTCATTTCCAGAGTTCATTGGGAAGGAGGAGATCTATCACCTTCTGTGTAGAAAAGAAATAGGAGCCTCTATCATTACAGCGTACATAAAGTAAGTTTTTTAATTATTTTATTACATCTAAACTACGATTATTTTCGTCACTCGAAATTCATTTTTTATGCTCAATTTAGGTGTTTGTGGTTTAACTACGTGATCCCCGAAGGAAAAGAAGCAAGTTTCGGGTTCCTTAGCCCACATTCCATAGCTGCTCAAACAGACCCGTCAGTTCAACAAGTGCAGTACATAGCACGTGCTATGATGCAGAGTACACAACAAAATAAGTTATTTCTTGCACCTTACAACACCGGGTGAGCTACTAAAGACTCGATTTTAATTTGTAAAACTAGCTACGCAAAACAAATTTTCAACTATCTTTTGAATGCTTTGTAGGGGTCATTGGTTGTTGCTTGCAATTAATCCATTTAAAGAGATTGTTTACTATCTGGATTCTGTGCATGGTGAGCCGCAATACCGAGATGATATGATACTAAAATTCAATCAGTAAGTTTTTCATTCAATCAATGTATCCATTATATTTAATATTTTTTTAAATTGTATTTATTTCACATAATTTCTTGTTTTTAACATATTTTCTTGTTTTTTATATTTTTTTATAGAGCTGTGCACATATTTCGTGCAAACTGCAACAACCAATCCAACAAATCCAAAAACTCGGACTGTAAATGGTTTACTATAAAGGTTAGCGTTTTCTAGGTTCATGAGATTATATATTCGTATAGAAGTTCGTCTTCTAATACAATGTAAGTTTGATTGCTTTTGTAGTGCCCCCGGCAGACCAACGAGGTGGATTGTGGCTATTTCGTTATGAGATTCATGAAAGAGATTATTAGCCACGGACTATCTATAATCCCAACAGCGGTATACATAATCCTTATATATATATACTTAATTCTATTACTTTTGAAATTATTAAACCTTAATTGGTAGGTAATTGAAATGTTATTTCACTTTGCAATTAATCTCTATATATATACATATATCTTGCAGTACTTTAAGGATTGTCAATCCTTCTATACTGATGAGCAAATTGATGAAGTACGCTGCGAAGTTGCACGTTACATTTTCTTAGCAGCTCCTTAGAAATTAGGTAATTTAGTTTTTGTACATTGTGACTTGCTATAAATTGAGATTTGATTTATTGTATTTAGTAAGGTCATTAGTAATTTAATTAGTTAATTGTACATTTTGTTGGAGATTAAAGATGGTAATATTGAAGTTTGGGGTGATGTTTGCTTATGTTGAATATGTTTTGTTGTTAGTTGAAATTTGTTGATTGGATCATTGCATATTACAGGCACTATCATGACAGCGCAATAAATAATTAAAAAAAAAACAGAAAAAAAAAACAGCGGTTCTCGAAGAACCGCTGCCAAAGGTCTCACCTGTGGAAGCGGTTCTGCAGAACCGCTGCCACAGTTCTCACCTGTGGCAGCGGTTCTCGAAGAACCGCTGCCAAAGGTCTCACCTGTGGCAGCGGTTCTGGGAAAACCGCTGCCAAAGGTCTCACCTGTGGCAGCGGTTCTCCCAAAACCGCTGCCACAGGTGAGACCTTTGGCAGCGGTTTTCCCAGAACCGCTGCCACAGGTCCGTTATTTATTTTTATTTTTTTGGTTTTTTCACAGCGGTGTTCAGGAAACCGCTGTCATAGGTAGACCTATTACAGCGGTTTTGTAACCGCTGTCATAGGTCCACCCCTATAACAGCGGTACCTATGACAGCGGTTAAAACCGCTGCCATAGGCCCAAAAAAACCGCTGTCATAGGTCATTTTTGTAGTAGTGAAAATGGGTTGGGGGTGAAAGTTGCTAAAAAATATGAAAGTGAAGGTGCAAAGTGTGTGTGTGTATTTATTTTTTCTGAGGGTGGAAAGTGTCAAAAACCTAACTTTATAGGGTGCAATATGTGTTTTGCTGTAGATACTTCACTTACCATGTGATTTTAAAATTGAGTTAAACCTAATCTAAACATTGTTAATATGATTAATTGGGATTCAACATTTTTTTAAAAGAAAAAACGGGCATTTTATTTCATTTAATAAAGAATTCACAATGTCAAAAACAATACAATTTAGACTGTCTCTAATGATGTAGTTAAGAACAAATTAAGCACCGAATATCAAATTTTTTCAAGATAACAAATCTAAAAACATAACAAACTAGCACAAGGAAACTCTTATGCAAAAGACAATATTCTTATTCAAGAGAGGCAAAATTCTCATTCAAGAGAGAAAATAAACACTCATTCGAGAGATGAAACAAAATATTAAACTAAATATGAAAAAACTATATCAGGGCTAATGTATCGCCTGTCTTCAGATCTATTTGCCTCGTTAAATCTATGTCCGTCTCGTTAGATTTGAAGTTGGATACATAACTTGAAGGAGGGTGCTCAAACTCAGTCTACCGACAATGGTGGTGGCAATAGTGGTGATGGAATTGACTCCTTCACCAAGCCATCATCGGCGGAGAAGAAGATATGAAAAAGACGAGTAGGGTTTTCTTGGAAAAATTGCATTTTTCATATCATAATTGACCCTCTGTCCACTTTTAATACCAAGTAATTTAAAAATCTCACTGTTCATACTATATTTGTCATTTTGTCTCACTTTTCATACACCCGTTAGTTTTCTAACGGAAGTCCACACATGATTGTCACGTGGCCGTTAAATTATGCCCCCTAAATACTTGACACGTGTGGACTTCCGTTAGAAAACTAACGGGGTATGAAAAGTGAGACAAAATGGCAAATATGGTATGAACAGTGAGATTTTTAAAATGTTTAATATCAAAAATGGACAGAGGGTCAATTAATATTATGGTATAAAAAATGCGATTTTCCCGATTTTCTTTGTATTCAACTTGAGAAGAATTTTTTAAATTTAAAGACGTAAAGACGCCTTAAAGATCCTGATTATTTCTAGACAATTAACAATATTTCACTAAAAAGATGAATCATGCATGCCCTTACTACCACATCATTTGTTCCTCTCCCACTTTCTTTTGTGGGAAGAAATTCTTAAGATGGAATTAGTGCCAGAAACTCAGTTTATCCATCATCATCATCATCATCATGACCATTTTATAGTACTGTCGGCCTATCCGAAATCCAATTGTTCATTCCGCTTATATTTGAATCGAGCTTAATTGATTTGAGAAAGGAACAAATTAAACTCCATTGATTTGTGAGTGGAGCTTGAGCTTCATTACGCTCAGCCCGAATAACTCGTAATCATAACTTTAACCGCTAATTTAATTCTTTGTTGTCATATAACTAAGTTATTTTTAATCTGACTTAATAACTTATATAGGATCTAAAATGAAATGCATATATTAATCAGCAAAAAAACTTCTGTTAAAAAGATTGTGAAAGAACTTTTAAGTTTTTCCTATAATCTCATATACATCGAGAAAGACCTAATCATTGTCGTAGACTTCACGACTTCTTTAATAAAACTTTGAATTTATATATCATCAAAACATCTAACATGAAATTTCCTAACAGAAAATGTGCAAAAACCCAATTAAGAATGCAACCAACAATACAAAAAAACTACAAGAACACACATGACGTCGTTACTATATTCATCAAGTCCGTCAAAACCGATAAAATTATATTTAAATCAGTTAGTAAGAATACAATTATTTTGATAGTGCAATATTTATTTCACAACACTGAGAACATATAATCCATCGTAAAAGATTTCACATCAGAATTTTAGTATTATAATATGAAGGCATGGTTCTCGTAATTGCACCTACTTCGAGTATAACTAAAAAGATCATAAAGATTCTTACATATATCGTATTTGACCACTTAACTATTCACTTCTTAAGTGACTAACATTGTGATTTTCTGGTTCTTTAATTGTAGATCAACCACAAAAAATTAAGAACAATGACTTATATATAATATACAAATACCCCTCAAAGTTACAATTTGCAATATCGAATACTTCAGAGATACGGATATGAACACGAATATGAATAAGAGTAGGATACAAACAAAATTTCTTTATAGTCTTCAAAATTAAAAGAAAAAAGAAAAATATGGAGATGGCATCAAATATAAAGTTATAGGAGTAATATGCGATACGTTTTAAATGCAAGGGTATGTTTTGATATATTGAAATTATAAGAACTTTGTTGAATTATTTTATTTTTGGAGTAATATGTTTGTTCCTTATTTTCCATAGTATTTTGATTCTTTTTTTTTCAATTAAAATATTAGTTGTTTCCCGTTATCAAATAAAATTATATTAGGATTAAAATAAAACGAGGTGAACCCATTATAAGACTTCTAAGGTATTTACATGTTTGATGTTATAATGTTCAAACCATTGATATTAAGTTTCAGAAATCTATTTTAAGTTTATATATTTGAAACATTGTAGTTCTATATTTTTTATATTTCAATTTTTTGTTATATTTACTATATATATAGACATCTTTAATAATATATAATCGTATCTCAGTATTGTATCCTAAAATTCGTCTAAAACTATTGTTATTCATTTTCATGTCTCTAATTATGCATCAAAGATACTTCACTTACCATGTGATTTTAAGATTTTGTCAAACCTAATCCAAACACTGTCAATATTGTTAATTCGGCTGCCACTTAAGAATAATTTTTTAAAATTAAAGGCATAAGACGCCAGAAAGCTTATGCATTTATTTCTAGATAATTAACAATATTTCACCAAAAAAGATTAATCAAGCATGCCCTTACTACCACATCATTTGTTCCTCTCCCACTTTCTTTTGTGGAGCGAAATTCTTTAAGATGGAATTAGTGCCACAAACTCAGTTTATCCATGATGATAGGACTGGCAATTGAGTTAGTCTACCCGAGGTCCAATTGTTAGGCTCACTTACATTTGAACCGAGCTTAATTGAATTTGAGCAGGACCAAGTTGAGCTTACAAATTAAATCCCATTAATTTGTTAGTGGAGCTTGAGCTTCATTAATTGGCTCAACTTGAATAACCTGTAATTATAAATTTAACCGCTTCATTTGGCTCAACTTGAATAACCTGTAATTATAAATTTAACCACTAATTTAGTGTTTTGTTGTCATATAACTAAGTTTTTTTTAAAGCTAACTTATGTAGGATCTAAAATGAATTGCAAATATTAGTAAGTAAAAAAATTTCTGTTAAAAAGATTGTGAAATTAGAAGTTTTAAATTTTTCATGTAATCTCATATACGTCGAGAAATACGTAATCATTGTCGTAGTCTTCATGACTTCTTTAATAAAATTTTGGAATTATAAATATTCATCGTTGTAAACTTTTATTTAGTGTATTATTCGAATTTAGTCTCTTATTTTGTTGAATATATTTTTTTTTTTGAGAAAAATAGATATTGTGATTCATTCCGAAATAAGCCCGACACTTGTAAAAAGTGTCAGCCGAATTTGATCTGGACCAAATAAAAGAATTTATGAGTTGAATTTGAGCCTATAATATTTAAGTTCAATAATTTTGAGCTTGAAGTACCCTAAGTTCGGTTCGTAAGGCCCAATTAACAAGCTTGTCCTCATTTTATATAAGGAGGGCTGAATGGGAAAAACAATTATCTTATGACCCAATGGTGATAAGCGAAGTAATTGTAATATGTTGGTCCCATAGAGTTCCCCCCTTGAGACCAAAAAAATATAGAGTCCCCCTTGATTTTATATATGGCCATAAATATCTTGTTCAGCATCAATTTGACCAAAAATGAGTAGGGCAACTATTCATATTATTATTATGTCAATAATTAAGCTTTAGTTTTTGTGGCTGAGACCGAGCAATTATAAGCACAAAGATCACCATAATCGTAAGTTGCAATTCTTTCGAAATAATTACAACATCATTTATTATTGGTGTTTGATGCAGAATTAAAATAGGGCAGAAGACAAAGTTAATAATTTTGAAAGCGTATTGCAATATGCGTACAAAATGATAAAGTCCAACCTACAACACGATACACTAGTTAGGATGCTTTCAGTTAATAGTAATTAGAGTTTTTGGGTATAATTTATGGATTTTAAATGTATTAATTAACTGATATTTGTAAGTTCTTAATGGATCATGAACTTAACAACTCATTAACTAGCTAATTCTATAATATTGATATCGGGTCACCTCCTTTCTAAGAAACTCAATAATTATCAATCTACGTGGCCAATGATGCTTAAATGTAATAATAAGATTGAGGCACCATGATTTAATAGTCAAAACTTCGATCCTACCTTGTTTCTCTACTTATTTACTTATTGATTCTAGTTTATTATAGTGCTGATTATGATAGTCAATTTTCTTGATGTAATAATATAACAGTTGCATTAAAAAAAATTATCAATCCACTTAAATAACTTTTTTGAGTTTGAATTTCTAAACTACCCTTAGCAGAGCAGTGTTGCAAGTCCGGGTAATTGATTGCAAATGAAAAGTGGAGCTATTTACATAATAGATAGACGTGCCCCATAATTTGTGATATACATATGAAATGAATAAGAAAAAGAATTAATGACCGCCCACCTGCCCATCATCACAGCCCGCCACAGCCACAGACAGAATTGAGGCGTGCAGTCGTAGCAAAGCTTCCACCATTAAACGACAACATGGACCCATGACCACTAATCTTTTATCTCATACATATATTTTTTTATATTATGTAATTATTGCTATTATACTAATTAATAATTGCTACTATATTATAGTAAATGGGGTGCGATTTCTGATGTCCACATAGACCGACGCCAAACAAATGCCTTTGTTTGGAAAAATTTATTTATGGTGGATCGAGACTAATACTCCGACCTATTAACCGCCGTACTCCAAGTAAAGAGTTATTTTTCATATAGAATTATCCCTTTGTTTGGGCTGGCACCCAACTCTTCCCTACCTTATCTCTTCTTATCAACTCTCTCTCCCCCTCCCTCTCTTTTGTCATCTCATCATTCCATTTGCAATCCACCTTAATTCATAATAAGTATCCAATGTAACAGTGAAATTAAAGAAAAAATAAAAACAAGTAGAAAATCCAAGAAAAATAATTCGAATTTCAACACAAAAAGAAAATAAAAATAGTGAGGTATAATCAATCTGTGTAACTAATTATAAGTTCATATCCCCTTAATGTTAATCCCACTAAAATTTTACAATTAATTGATCATCAACAAACCATCAACACATAATCACTTCGGTCTTAAAACACCTCTAGTAACAAGGATTCATCTCTATAATTCATTTTTAGCAAACCTTATAAATTAACCACCATATCCTCATCAAGATGTATACTTTTATACATCTCTGCTGCAAATACAAATAACTTTAATTAAAAACTAAAAAAAGAAGGCTTAAAATCCATAACTAATAAATTAATTTTCCTCCGAATTTTCAGGACTAGGGTACTCGTTCAAATCGGGGTTTTGACAAACCCGGCCCGAATTGTTGCAGGCGGCGCGTGAATGGCCCGCGGCCTGGAGCGCGTCAACCCTAGCACCAACCTCAGTGGCCTTCTTCCTGATGGCGGAGGCGGACAAATCATGCGGCTCGTGGACATGTTCGTCGAGTATGCAGTCGGGGAAGTTGAGGCGGGCGGAAGGGCCGCGGAGGTAGAAGACAGCGGTGTCGTACGCACGCGCCGCCGCGACGGGGGAGGAGTAAGAGCCGAGCCAGATTCTAGACCTCTTGTTGGGCTCCCTTATCTCGGCAACCCATTTACCCCACTTCCTCATCCTTATACCTCTGTAGGGTTTGTCTTGTCTTTGCTGCTTTCTCTTATTCGGATTTTCTGAGCTCGATGAAGATGTTGTACAGCAAGATCCTTCCATTATTTTTTTATTTATTTATTTTGAATTAAAGGAAAATATTTGGAGCTTTTGGTGAATTGGGTTAGGGTTAGATAATATAACAGGAGTTGAAGAAGAAGATAAAAGAATTGTAAGCATATGAGGTGCTGCTATAGGAACAACTCGTGCTAGAAAACGCTTACTTTGAGGCGAGGCGTCAGTATTTATATGGAGGTGGAGTAGATGGGTTCATAAAATACCATTTCCATCTTTTATTTCTTTTTTATGCTAAGGTTTCTATCTTTCATTTCAAAATTCCTTCCTCATCTCATATTTCATTTTTCATTCTAAATTAAGAGAATAACCTGACCCGACAAATACGGACCGTAATTTTTTAATCATCAGTTACACAGACTCTATAAAACTCCAAATAAGGAGATAAAATTACAACTTATGACAGAGATTGAACCCTAGACCTCCCACATAAAAGTGGAAGCTGAAACTACTAGACTAACAAATCATCTTATATTTCATTTGATATATTATATATTAATAAACTATTTTTTTAAATATAGAATATATATATAGTGAAATACCTATTCTTATTGCTAACAGTAGTATGAAGTACGTGGTAAAACACAATGTCGAAATTAAAAATTTGAAATACATAAAATGTAGAAATTAAAATTTTGAAATACATAAAATGTAAACTTTTACTTTTTTAATCTTGTAATTATAGAATGTGACTTTCGGTCTTGTATATTCCATCATTACATTTTTAATCCTTAAATTGACAACCCCATTTCAATTTAGTCCCCCCTTTTTTTACCTTTTTGGTCATTAGTCACACATTTAGTCCTATTTAACTTACTTTTTCCCACATTTAGTCTTCCTACAGTCAAATTGGAAAATTTTAAAAACTTTGTTCAAATTAATGGCTGGAACTTCATACATGCGGCGCACATGTGTAGCTATTTTTGGTTGAGCTAAATTCCATCTTTTTCGCTGAAATTGAATTGGTAGAGGTAAAATTCTATTTTGTAGGCTGAGTTTGCACTTGATGTTGAAGGAAATTGAAGAGTAATTGGTTTGAATTTTTTATAAATGAATTTAATTTAGGGTTTTATAAGCACACATATCTGTTATAGCACGTGCGAACTTTTTAAATTTTTTAATTTGACGGTAATAAGACTAAATATGCAAGAAAAATTAGTTAAAGGACTAAATGTGTAACTTAGGACTAAAAAGGTGAAAAAATGACTAAAATTGAAATGTGAGGTATCATTTTTAGTACTAAAAGTATAATTATAGAATATACAGGACAAAAAGTGTCAACGCCCTATAATACACGACTAAAAAAGTAATTTTTCGTAAAATGTAACTAAATATTAAGATTTTATGATTTTATGCATTTATATATGGAATATTTGTATTTATATACATACTAGTTTTAATCTCATGCCTGGGACGGAATACTAATTATTGTTGGGTTTTGAACATAAAAACGCAGCGGAAATAAAATACCCACGGTGGATTCATCTTTGATTTCACATATTTAAATCATGTTGAGAAATAAGTATCTTTTTCGCGTAATTACAAAATCCGAACCAACTTCTTGATTCTTTTTGGAGCAGCAATAACGTCACTGCCTCTAAATCACCACGCTGGAACCGAAAGCAAAAATCCCTTCTTTTCTTCTCCTCTTGGACGGCTAGAGAGATGAGAGCGAGGTGGAGAGTTTTTACTTGGAGAGAAAGATATATGTGAGGCTCTCTAGTTTAATAATTCACTAAGTAGTATATCTATACTACAACTAGAATAATTAACCTAGTTAACTAAAGGTATGGACGTCCAACTTGGGCGTTTTTAATGCGCTCCGGGCTTAGTCCAATTTGTGTATTTATTTAATTAATTATTTAATTAATATAATTTATCCAATAAATATATCAATTAAATAACTAACTTACACATGTTAATTCTATAATTAATTTCACTTAGGAAATTAATTAACTCATTAACCTAATTAATAAGATCATCTAATGATCAATTAATTAATCACGATATCAAATACCGAAAGATTTCTCTCAAGTTTTATTCCATGATTTTTACTTTACAATTTCTTTAAGCGCGGCTCTTTAGATTTGTCTCAAAAGGCAATTGGGAGGAAACCAAAAGGATGTGGATACCACCTAGCCAGTCCCGTGGTCCACATCGTAGCCCAATTGAGAACGAATGTATAAAATCACCAAACCTTTCACGCTGTGAATACCGTACGAGTATAAACCCTTTATTCATATATCTCAGTCAAGTGAGAGTCATGGTTTAGTCAAACTCACTGGACTTGATTATATGTTTGGCTCATAAAGAATCGAGGTCATTGAGTATACATGTCCAACATAAGTATCTCTAATGCTTTGGCCAAAGTCTTTGAACTCATTCATTCATGACAACATAGGATATTTAGCTCATTCACTTATGAGAGAATAAATCTCATATTGCTAATCAGTTAAGATTGCTACTTGCCCATCAAGCCACACTTAAAGGTCGACCCCACCAACGGGTGAAATGGATCTAACTATTCTAATGACAAACTTGGTATCACAAGCACATCTTCAACGTGATCACTCAGGTCTAAGGTTCACGGGTACCTATCACAACTTATCAGTTTTGTCATTGACTGTCATTGAGTGAAAACCCATGTGACATAACTGATGCGAGCCGTGTTCGAACACACCAGTCTAACTGATGTGTCAATGATATAAGTTCCCACTATCTACTCATAGTGTTCGACTGCCACTCCCCTGTCAAAACTTACATCATACAAGTCTATATCCAGTAATGATGTCCAGTCAATACTCTCTTCGACTTGCGAACCAATTTAGATATTAAGGATCAAACACTTTTAGTGCCATTCTCCTTAACCCATAGGGAGTAAAATGTTCGCCTTGATATCAAGGACTAATTGTTGTTTATTTAAACCTTACAAATGCCTATAAGAAACAATATCAAATGCCTTTTATTAAAATAAGAATGCTTAGATACAAACTAATGCCCTATAATTTTATCCTCTTATGGCATTTGAGGGCATAACTCTAACAATTATGTAGAAACTAATAACAACAAAATTTATCATTAAATAAAGTATTTATTAATTTGTGATATGCAAAATTAAAAGGTTTGATTCAAGTTTGGTGATTATTATCGATTTTCTTATATGAGCATTAAATCATAGTTATTGAATTTTAAAACTATGATGCATGATTAATGAAATTAGTAAAATATTTTTTAAAAAATAAATTATTGACAACAATCATTAATAAAAGAAATAGATAAAAAAATTAGTTTATAATTACTTGAATTTAAATTATACTGGTAATTAATTTATTTTGGATATTATACTTGACTGTTTTAAATAAAGTTGATAACTATTTGGATATAATGACAATTAACACAAAATTGAAAAGTTAGGATATAGAAGAATATGTCTAGAGGTACAAAATATGGTTTACTTGGGCTATAAAATAACAATAATTATTTATGTGGTATAATTGAGTTCAATTATAAATGCGTGTTGCCTCAAAAATTGTATTTATATATAGATTATACACTAAAATAAAAACATATGATACATATATAAGTATATACATACTGACACATGTTCTTACTAGTTTATTGGTATGAGCATATTTTGTACTTTAATTTTAATAAATTAGTGAGCAAACCATTAAGGAACTTTTATGAGTGTGTTCATAGCTATCCATATGACAACATATAATTAAAATTCACAATTATATACTTCTACAACTCAACAAATAAACGCTAGTTTAATGTCTATTCATTGTCTTATTATATATGTTGAAGAGATGTATGTCCATATTTGACAAGCGTCCAAACATAAGAAGAGAAAAGAAAGAACATTATGCAGCACTATTCACACGTGATACGTTGTAAATTCGCTTCAAAAGTCAAATTTCAAATGAAAACAGAGATATGAAAATGGGGTAGCATTCTTTAGTATACAAAGTTTTTAGTTAATTAATTATTGGACATTAGATTTAGGTAAGCTATCCTATATATATTAGAGATTCCGTGAGTCATTGTCGTGTGTGAATTTATTTTTGAAACTTTTCGTAGAAAACAATTTTGTGAAATTATGTGGCGTGACTAAGGAATAAGGGGTGCAGATCGACGGCCCACATAGAAGAGCCGCCAGGGCACGGCCGCCCGCCGCCATGTTTAATTAGATAACTACAAATTCTCGCCGACATTTACATCGCTCTACTCTGCTTTCGATTTCTGTTTTTGCTTTCCTTTTTAGAGCGAATCAAGATAATTACAATTTCTAGCCGACATGTTCCATGGACGCGTTCTCCGCTCTTTTTCAATTTCTTCTCTCTCTCTCTCTCTCTCTCTCTCTCTTTACTAACTAATAATGAATAATATTTTCATCATTCCATACCAATAATGATCAATGTCAATATGAATTCAATATTTTGAAAAATATATGATAACACATAAAACTATTATGGGTTCAGTCAATATTATAACAATCGTCTAAGGTTCATGAATAAATGTTTACAGATATCAAATTCAACTCGCAACACAATCGTTAGAGCTGCTATAGAGATTTTACCTCTAACACAGGTTCCTGAAAGCAAAGTCAATGATAATAAATTGGACTGGTAAACTTACCTAAATGTATTAAACGAAATTTATCTATAGGTAAATTAAATGGGTGAGGAACTTTGATACAACTCACTCATTAACTAAGACTTTTAGTTTATCTTAATATTTTGGAGCATAATGATACAAAGGATTAAAAAGAGTCAAAAAGAAGCCTGAGAGGGAAGCTAGTGTAATGGCGCGCGCCAAACAGGTCCAGAATGCCCATGACTGCTACGTACGTCTAAGATGGCTGCAGCATTGGGAAGCAGGAAGCTCAAGGTGGTGGCACCAGCAAAAGAAGGTTGTCACCTTGCTTTGTGTTTTCTTTCTAAATGCCGGAAAGTTATTTCGTCTTGGATTCTGATTCCTAGTGTAGAAATTCTTCACATCTACATATAAGGTCTTTTACATTTTAATATATCAATTCATCACTCAACAATGTGAGATCTAGTGTGGTCATAAAGTAGGTAGTTTTGCCCGAATCACGTTAAATTTTTATGTCATCCTAGGCTAGATTATTTCTTATTTATTCTAGTTATTCCATCTCTTGTATGATCAATCCCTACGACCGGGGTTAGAGCCATATGTTTATAGATTTGTAGGATCTGTGAGATCTATATATGGCAAGTTTTAAGATCAATGGGATATGTGAAGAGTGGATTGTTGGGGTACGGTGGCTAACCCCCCAAGATTGTGTGCACAACGAAAATAGAGAATTAAAAAATTAACAAAGCACAACCCCTACACAGGAATTAGACAGATGTAGTACCATCAGATTCTCGCGAACATCCATAGGGAATTTTTAGCATGTTACCTTTTTAATGATTCCAATCAACAAAACCTTAAACAACCTCTGCTTTTCGGAGAAAACTGTTTTGCTCCAACCAATTCTCTTGACTAGTTTGCTTCTATGCTCTAACTCTGCAAAGTGTCTCTACTGGTATCCACACCTTGGCTTGTATGCTCAATCTGCTCTATTAATGCTAGCTAAGAGAAATCAAAACTTTTGGCTTTTTGGAAAAAATGGTGAAAATATGTGTATAGGCTCTAATGCAAAGATGGAAGAAAAGAGAAGACAAAAATCAAACATTGCTTGTTCTATGAGTGCGGCGCCTCACACTGAGGTTTTATAACCGTAGTAGGCGCCTCAGAGTAGGCGTGTACTGCCAGGGTTTCCTAACCCTAGCAGTCTTCCTTTACTTCTCAAAGCACTCTTATTCCCTTAATTAATTAGATCCACTAATTAACTAATAAGATCATTCCATATATTTAAAATCCTTTCCATTTAATTAATTAAACCATTAATTAATGAATTAGATCTTTCTCTTATTAATTAATTTGACAACTAATTATTTAATTAGTCTTCTACTAATTTATCCAATATTTAAATCATAAGACTATTATTAATTAAGACAGTTAATTAATATTTTCCTTTTTATCAATTAATCAATTTCGAATAATTAATTCCGCCGATAGGTACTACACTAAATTAAGTGTGTGACCATTTATGCTCATTAACAAGCTAGCAATAGGTCATATCCAAAGGATAGACAATCTCTACATTGTCTTAATTAATTATTTAGGCAAATAATTAATTAGGTTTTGAATTAATTTCATGATATTAATTCAAGGCACCTATTGGTCATGGATCGATGTCTAGCGATGTCTCCATGACTTCCTATAGATTAATGATAAAAAAAACAAACCTCTCTAGGTTATGATCTTCATGTAAGTCGAATCCTTGCATCTTTTTTTCGTCTGTAGTTTAGGGTTTGGGCACCGGTTGAAACCCTAATAACTTTGAAGTTATGACTGTGTTGGAACTCTAACGACTAGTTTTTCCAAGCAGGGACCACCACTCCCTCTTATAGAGTCTTACGCTGGCCAGAGACTTTTCGGTCATTTAAATTACACAATATTATAGGAAATACCTGGTATCCTACCTTAGATGGATCACCTATTTGGTGCCATCTGTTTCGTCATGCTACGGGACTACACCCAACATTGTGAAATCACTACCTTGACGTGACACTCATCCCATGATTCATGGACGATGGTGCCAAGTCTTGACTATTCCTTTTCACAACTAATGATACAAGGCCCAGATCTAACTGGAATCAACTAAGTTCCGAACTAATCTGTTAAAGCACTTAAAATATTTTTAGTAGGGTTCCGCAAACAGGGTCTCACTATTTTTAGTTATTTTATCTTTCCTAGGTGATCATGCAAACAAGCACATTATATATAAGAAAATAACCATAAGCATGCCACATAAAGCAGTAAATGTGATATTTGTCGAGCCACCTAAAAACACCCCGAGCCATCAGGGTTGTAGACCAATCTAATATAAGGACTCGAACCCTACTCTAAGGTGTTCACAGCTCCCAAGCTTGAACCATCTTCATCTTCAATTACATCAATACATAAAAAGAAACCTCACCCTCTAATGTACATAAAAGAAAACATCGCACTCAGGCTTTAAATTAAAACTGACTAGTCTAAGGCTTGACTCGACTCGGATATGATTAATACAACATAATTCAACAAATTAAATATTTAATATTAGAATATTAACTCCGGGCGCTGGAGTTGACTCTGGCGTAAAATCCTTAACTTGACACAATTAATTTTGAAGATTGAATAATCATCAAAACTGGAGTTAATATTCCAAATCATATAAGCTAGAAATTTAAAATGCCCCCTAACTATTCCTACTGTTGCATATACTACCAAAATAGCACCAAATGAACTTACTTGGTTATTCTTTTTTCATTGAATTTGTAAGATTTTAAGAATATGCAAACTTATAAACTTCATTCAAGATTTTAAATAGGAATTGGTAATTGATAAAATCAAATAACTTATAATTGACTAATTGAGTATGGTAGAATTGGAAATACAAAAATTCTAAGTTTAAGTCTATAATTTGTTAATTTTATTAATTTAAATTAAAGACTTTGTTAATTAATAAGTTATAAATTTACAAATAACAAGATTTAAATGGTTTGTTAGTTGATAAGATTTAATTAAAAAGATCTAAATAAAAATAATGATGATTCTCCATAATTTGTTAATTAACACATTATAAGATTTAAATGATTTGTCAATTTTGAAGACTAAATCTGACAAATTCATTTTAAAAAATAATAAGGAATCGCCTGGTAAGTCAATATAGTGCTTAAATATTATATGGTTGCGTTTGGGTGGGAGACTTTTAATAAACCGTGATTTTCATGAGGGACCATTTTGGTACTTTTTAAAGTTTAGGAGGGTATATGTGACAGTTAGTTCAGGGGGTATTTTGTATTTTTTTTTTCTATTATTATTTTATCAGCATTAAAGTCTATTTGATAAAATATCTAATTGTTTAACATTAAGTGATTAAACCTTATTGGCTAGACAAAAAACATGACTTTATGTAAATAAAAGTCATGACTCTAAGTGAAAAAGTGTAAACTCTTAGAGTTTTATTTAAAGAGGACTTGGTTGTCTTTCTATCCCTACATATATACACACATAATTCCGGACACAATGTATAAGGCAGAAAAGAAAAGCAAAAAAGTATACGGTGTCTCTCCATCACTGGATGAGGCTTGAAGGGAGAGAAATTATTATTCCACAAGAGACTTTGCAACAATTCAATAATAAAAGACTACAAATGAATGCTAGTGGATCAAGGTTAGTCTTTTATAACTAGCACAGGCGTGTATAACTAGCACTTTTATGTTTTTGGTTTAATATATACCCTCGTGGAGAATAATGGCTTGTGAATTGATCTGAGTCCTAACTAACTTGAGTGAATGTCCAAGGGGTGTTCGACACCTGATGTCTCCAAACCTGATGGATTTGGTGGAGTCGGATCAAAATAAGGTCAAGAAGAGGAGCCAAAATAGAGCCAAGAAGGGTCGGGGTTGACCAGGATCGCAAAAAGGAAGAAGGAGCAAGTTTCAGGGTTTCGGACCAGCCGACGCACGCCTAGGCGCAGCACGCAAGAAGCCAGTGCAGTTGTCACTGCACATGGCACATAGGCGCTAGTCTGGCGGCGCCCAGGCTCGCTTGGTTCGGTGCGTGGGCTCGGGTCCGACGCTGGGAGCCGGTTATGACGCGGTTTTTCCTATTTTGGCCGATTTTGAGTCCTACTTTGATTGGAATTGTTTCCTATTATGTTAGGAATTATTACCTAATTGTTTAAGATTGCTTTTCCTAATTTGTTAGGGTTTTAGACTTCCCCACCATTATAAATATGAGAACTCACTCTTGTAAACATTGATGTACTTTGAAAGAAATAAAGATGTAGTCTATGTTGGCTCGTGGATGTAGTCAAGTTATGCCGAACCACGTTAAATCCTTGTGTCGTTATCTTCATGTTTAGGCTTAGGTGTTTATTGTTTCTTGTTTATTCTTCGTACTCTGATCTACTATCCCTAACAACTGGTATTAGAGCCATAGGTTGTAGATTTAGGAGACGTCTTAGATCTAGATCTATGGGGAAGTATTTTTGGCTAAACAGGGATTTTGTCATGGGAACGATGGTAGGAGATGGAAGAATAATCAAGCTCGACAATTTCGTTGCAGAGAAGCACGAATTGAGGTCGTGGTGAAGCCGGAGAAGATGACAGAGGAGGATGAGATCGGGTAGATTGTCAACCAAAGAAGAGTAATCCCGTTGAACGTTAAGAAGAAAACGTTGGAAAATCGTGGTGCCAGCAGATAGGAAAATTCGCAGCAGCAAAGGCAGGTTTGTGTTTCTAGGTGGGTAGACACGAAGCCAGTGGGAGCAGTTGCAGAGCTGGAGGCAGATTCGTAGAGCCAGAGGTCAGAGAGCAAATTAATGTTTTTGAGAGGGATGAACGAGTTGCTAGAGATCGAGTGGGCAGAGCTATGGTGCCAAGAAAACAAATCCACCGAGCAAGAGGTCAGAATGATAGAATCGGTAACCGAGAGGGTAGAGCCATGTAGTCGAGAGGGCAGAGGGCAGGGTTGTGGAGGCATGACCACTTAGAGAGAAACCATGAAGACAGGAAGCGGTGCCGAGAGGGGTTGACCGTGGAGTCAGAAATCATGGTGGCAGGATGCGAAACCGGGTAGGTAGATTCGCAGAGCATCGGGTTTATTGGCAAAGGGATGTGACATAGCTCGTGGAGTGGAACCTCGAGCAGATATGTCAGTGGTCCGAGTTAGCCATTGAAAAACTAAGTAGGCGGATGGATCAGACATTGCTCATGCTGGGGCATGAAGCAGATACATGAGGGATCCAAGATTGCTGTTGAAAAAGTCCTTGGTGGAAAGATGTCAGTGGACGGGTTGACCGAGGCAGTTTGAGTGTGACATGTTCGGGTTTTAGAGTATCCTATATCCGAAGGTGAGATGGACCGAGATGGATATGCCACAGTATTCAAGAGTTGGCTGATCACCAAAAGAATAGGGTAGTGGCGAGGGTTCAAAAGGGGGCAATGATGTTCACAGAGAGAATTCGTCAAGTGGGTGACACTAGAGGATGAATGAATTGAAGAGACATGGAAAGGTCTCGAGGTTTGATCTCCATAGAGTTTGGGGATAGGTCGACTAGACTAAGATTCACTTGGGAAAAGTGAAGGGATGATTCGAGTTGAGTTTGGGGTGTTTTGATCAGTCTCCAAGTGGGAGATTGAAGGGTTTGGTGGAGTTGGATCAAAATAAGGTCAAGAAGAGGAGCCAAAATAGAGCCAAGAAGGGTCGGGGTTGACCGGGATCGCAAAAAAAAAAAAAGGTGCAAGTTTTGGGGTTTCAGCCGAGCCGAACGGCGCCCAGACGCAGCCCGACGCACGCCTAGGCGCAGCACGCAGGAAGCCAGTGCAGTTGTCACTGCACAGGCGCCAGTCTGGCGGTACCCAGGCGCCAACACAGTGGCGCCCAGGCGCGCCTGGGCGTGGGTCCAACGCTGGGAGAGGGTTTTGACTCAGTTTTTCCTATTTTGGCGGATTTTGAGTCCTACTTTGATTGGAATTGCTTCCTATTGTGTTTAGAATTATTCCCTAGTTGTTTAGAATTGCTTTTCCTAATTTGTTAGGGTTTTAGACTTCCTCACCATTATAAATATGAGAATTCACTCTTGTAAACATTAATGTACTTTGAAAGAAATAAAGATGTAGTCTGGGTTGGCTCGTGGATGTAGGCAAGTTATGCCGAACCACGTTAAATCCTTGTGTCGTTATCTTTATGTTTAGGCTTAGGTGTTTATTGTTTCTTGTTTATTCTTTGTGCTCTGATACTACCATCCCTAACACAAACCAACTGGTTAGAGAACATCGGCAGAAACTCGCTACAAGGGCTAGCTAGTCGGCTTACTGTTGGATTTCTCTTATAACTTGGGATATATAGGACAATTGGACATATAAAATGTTAGGATCGCTTGATGTCTTTTGTTCTAGTTGATGTTGGCTAATTGTTTGTGACATGTTTGTACCTTGCGCACTTGCTTTGTAACCTTTTTATTTAATGAAATTATGTTTTCGAAAAAAGGTTAGTCTTTTATTCCTTACGGTTATATGCGAAAATCATGAAATTCAAGATTTATGGGAATGAAAATGAAAATACACACTTTAGACTGTTTTTAACTAAAAATATTCTCATTTTCATTCTTGTTGTTACGTTCCCAATAAATTTTAATCATTTTTTTAAAATTACATTTCACATCACTTATTTCACATTTTCTTTTTATCACTTTCTCTCTCATCTACTTTAAATTTTCTAACATTTCTCTCTCCTCTCCTTTAAATTTTTTAAACACTTATCTCTCTTTAAAAATTTTAAACAATTATATATATATCTCTCTCTCCCCTTTAAATTTTTAAAACATTTCTCTTTCTTCTTTTAAATTTTTAAAATCTCATCAATATTCATCATCAAATCCAACACTTTTCATTTAATAATTCTTTTTCAATCATTTCATACATCACACTCATCAATTTTAACTATTTTAAAAAACGCAACCAAACACATTTACTTTTTTTATTTTTCTCATACAAAAATAAAAAAATTCATTCCCCCATATATTTTAGAAAATAATGATTGAAAATAAAATGAAAACACATCCAAACAAAGCCTATGAGTTTCGAGAGGAGACCTCTTAGCTCTTTGTCGTTAATTGATCTCTTTCAATTTTGTCTATATTTTTCATTTGTGTGATCAACAAGTCTAGAATTAAAGCATTAAATAATCTAAAGTTCAGAACTCACTTCCACATGAGAAGTTTTAAATAACCATAGTGATCTTTGATCTATATATTGAATTTGTCATTTAAAACATGTCACAACTCACAAAGGTCTTCCTTCCGGTGTAATAGTGTCCATAGTTGACGTTGGATAAATAACCCATACCATTCCGATTCCAGAACTAATCCGAGTCTCAATCCTACTGATCTTCTCTGTCACTCATTGAAGTGTTCTCCTAACATCGTGACACATGGCATTTTCACAATTGCAACGATGAATTTTGAATATTATAATATCCCTTTTTTAATCTTTATTAAAATATGCATTCTAAACTCCATTGGCATGTTTGGTATAAAGACTGGTCATTTCTAAAAAGCTCAGTCCAAGGGAAAGGATTCCACGTGGAATGGTATTTCCCAATCCACTATTTGGCTACATGCATGAATTGAAGTTGTGTTGAAATAGTCTATCTCTTTCCTTTGTTTGATTGACTTAAATGCACGGTTGAACTTAAATAAAATATTATTTTTTGTTCAACTAATATACGTTTATTTGTTCAAATAATTATAATAGAAAATGAATATATCCAAATATAAACATTATGTATAATAACTTAAAAAATATGTATTAATTTAAATAGATATGCGCATTTATCTATAAATAATTAAATATGTATGATAAGTATAAAAATATTAATATCTACCCATATATCTATAAATAATAAAAACTTAATGTACAAAATATTATATATACATGTATATATAAAATCAATTTTTGTATTTTTATCTATATGAGGTACATGTATATTTATAAATATATTATGTAATTCGTATATATATATATATATATATATATATATCATAGAATATATATTGTAGATAAAATATAATCTGTATATAGTATATGACTTGTATATGTGTATGGATTTATATGTATATATATACACAAATTCATTTGTATATAGAACTTATATGTGTCAAATATAAACTTTAATATATATATATATAAAGAAAGATAAGTCATTTATTATTAATATTATAAAAAAATTGTATACTACAAATATATATATATAATATGTAAATTATTGTTGCAAAAATATATTGTATAAATATTTTATCTATGTGTATCTAATATTTATAATATACATATACTTATAACATACCATTTATACTAGAAATATAGATAAATTGTGTATATATATATATGTGTGCGTGTGTGCGTGTATGTGTATATGTATAACATATATTTTATTTATATATATAATATGAATAAATACATATATATATATATATATTCATATTTAGTTTTCTTTTGTTAATTGCTTAATTGAAACATTTCATAACCACGAATTTGAAAATATTTAGTTGACATTTCCCTTTTTGTTATGATTCCTATTTATTCCCAATTAAGTGGGAATAATCATTCCTCATGATTGGATAAGGAATGAGTATTCCCATTTATAGTAATAATGAGTTATCCATGGACACTCCAATCCCACTTGTGTCGATCGTACCAGACAATGAGTGGGTTTAAAAAGGTGGAAATGTCCTTTCCTGACATCCTCATTCCCTCGTGCCTAACTTGCTTTATGAGTTTTACATCAGATATTACTCATTTTTTCATATTTACGCAGGCTCGATGTTAGGAGGTTTTCACCAGAGGTTGAAATCAAGTCGAATCCGCTAACGAGCCTCGTGAACCAATTCAATCAGAGTTCGAGCCCAATTTTATACAATTTTGGAGAATTGCGAACCACCTCGATCCTATAAAGAAAAATAATTAAATTATTAATATATTAGATGATAATAATAATAATAATACATCTAATAATATATATTTATTTATATATATTAATTGGGTAAATTACGCCCAACCCTCTGTGATCGATCTTACTATCACTCCACCCCCTGTAATAAAAAAAATTAAGTAAAAATCTCCTTGTAATTTTTAAAATATGTTAACTGTCGGGACCTCTGGCATTTTTTCTTACAAAATTTTATTGAAAGACTATAATGCCCCTATCCTTTTTAGATATTTACACAGTATAGTTTTTATTTTATTAATTTATTTCTTTAACTTTTTTCTATTTTATTTATTATTTTTTGTTTCTTCATCTTCTTCCCTAACACCAAAACCTAACCTTAATAGAATTCCACCATCTCCAACACCGTCTTACACCATATCCGCCACCCAAACTTCTTGCTCCTCCCCACCTACATCACCGCCCGGAGCCCGCCTCCACCGCCACACTCTGAAGTGCCTTTCCGCCGCCACCGCCACCACCAGTACACCCAAAACAACCAAAAAAATGAAATAGAATAAATAATTTCCAAATTGGCACTAATTAACAAATATACACTTTTCTATAATCAAGAATTAATCATCCTTAATTTCTCAATAAGAATGTACATTTTTGGTTAAACCGCCATTACATTAGTGAAAAACCCCATCAACTCCTACCGATATAGCAAATACGTCGACCGTCGCGGCCGCTCTACCTACTCTTTTGCCTTACTCCTCAAATACACCTTTTGAGTTAACAACGATGACGTTGTACCCTTATTCCTACTCTTCTTCACCGCCGCCGTCGTTGCTTCTTTCTTCTCCTCCCCTTTCACCGCAGCTTGGACGGCTACGCCGGCCCATTATTCAAATACACAAAAGCGTCCCTTCCATCACTATTACTCCTCCCCACCAAATCCCTCAACCGCCAAATCTTAGAGGTTGTTGGATTTAGAGGTTGTTGCAGGTGGTTGCCGGTGGATTTGCTGGTGGTTGCTGGTGGGTGGGCCGGTGGTCGCCGGTGGGAGGTCGGATATGCAGGTCTACATATATATATGTGTGTGTATAATATTATTTATATGTATATTTTCATATTGTTAAATTTATATATATATATATATAATATTAATATATTATTAGTAAATTTAAATTATAAAAATATATGAATCATTGATTTAGTGTAGCAGATCCAACAGTTATAAGATTAAGGGCAAAACAGTCTTTCATTGACAAAACTTGGATAACCAGTCTCATGACACGTGAGTGAGGCGCGTAGGGAGTTAAATTGCTTCTTTGATTAATTCACAGGAGGGTAAGTTGACATTTTTCTTATCACGGGGGTGGAGTGATAATAAGATCGATTACAAGGGGCTTCGGGGCATTTGACACTACAAAAATATAAGACATTGGTGACAAAATGCCAAGCGACAATATTAAAGTTGTCACTAATTATCAATCTTTAGTGATAAGAACTTTTGTCTTGTCACTAAAGTATGCTCCACATGTTTAATAGTGACAAGATTTGTATAAAAATTGTCACTCTTGATAATTAGTGACAAAGAAATTGTTGTCACTATTGACAATTAGTGACACACATTTTGTGATAACTTAGTGACAATAATTATAGTTGTCACTTTATTTGTGTTTTTTAGGTGAAATAGTTAACTATATACCCACAAATCACCTTTCAATCTACTAACAAAAGGCCCATCCCCAAGTCTATACTATAGTGCTTCAGGATGCCCTCAAAGCATAAACAACTTTACATCAAAATCAACTCATACCAAAGAAGAAACCAACAACTTCACTGTCTAGTAATTGTATCTATGTATAGAGTATCTCTTCTAGTCAACTTCATGTTCATACACCCATGAATTCGCATTACGAAATCCCTCTTCAACCGCTTGTATACTGTCTCCACCGTATTCTTTCCTTGCTTGAAAATTCCGCAATCTCTTTCTTGCCAAATACTGTAAATAGCCCCTGCAACACCAGCAGTAATTATCTTTTGTTTTAAACCCCAAGTTCTTAAAGCATAGTGTAACCATCTATTCCATCTGGACATACGCCAGGGCCAATTATGCACCTCGAGCCATAGAAACACTTTCGCCAGTAATTCTTTAGACCAATCACAATCAAAAAATAAGTGAGCAACAGTTTCCCGCTAAGTATCATCCCCACATAAGACACACCAACACTCAGGTATAACCATTACTTTGCTCAGCCTGTCTCTAGTTTGTAATTTTTGATGAGCTACAAGCCACATTATAAATGAGTGTTTAGGCACATTAAAAACATTCCACACAATACCTGCATCCCGAAACAATGTTGAGTTCCCTTTCAACCAATCATATCCACTTTGGATTGAATACTCCCCTGATGATGTTTGGAGCCATCGATTGTTACAAAATCCCAGCGTTAACTTTTCCTTCACTTTCTCCAACTTTTTCCACGCCCAGCTACTGTCACTAGGTGGAGTGTAATCCCAATAGTCCTGCCCTCGTAAGTAAATAGAATTCACCCACTTCACCCACAAGGTATCTTTCTTTTGAGCCAAAGCCCATACTTGCTTTCCTACATCTGCATTATTCCATGTCCCACAACTTTTAATGTTAAGCCCCCCATACTTCTTTTTGTTACATACTTTATCCCACCTTATCAGTGACATTTTCCTAGTGTGTTGCTTAGTTTTCCCCCATAGGAACTCCCTGCATTTCCTCTCTATCAATTTAACCACTGATTGGGGCAATATGAATATTGATGTCCAGTACACGTGAAGGGAAAACAGAACTGCATTAATTAATTGGACTCTACTAGCATATGAGAGATGTCGTGTTGCCCAACAAGTTAACCTCTGAGTTATCTTCTCAACTAATGTAAAGCAGTCCACTTTTGACCATTTTTTGGGGGATAAAGGCACTCCCAAGTCCCAAGTACCTCATAAGAAACACGCCCTCTGAAAACCCTGTTATTTGCAAAATTTGTTGTTTTGTTTCTGGAGACACTCCCCTAATATATATATATATATTGGATTTATTTTGGTTGGCAACCAGGCCAGATGTGGTTGAAAAGTGCTTAAAAGCTTTCCAGATCAATTGCACAGAAGTTATATCAGCTTTGCTGAAGATCATCAGATCGTCTGCGAAGCAAATATTTGTCAATTGAAGATTCTTACAGGCTGGGCAAAACCTAAAGGTGCTCTGTTATGCAGCAATCTTTAATCTTCTAGTTAAGTATTCCATGATTAATACAAACAGCAATGGAGAGAGGGGATCTCCTTGCCTTAGTCCTCTTTTCCCATTAAAAATTCCATGAACCTCTCCATTTAGGACAAGTGAAAACGAAGCTATGGAGACACACACCATAATCTATTCTGTAAATTTTGGGGGAAATTTCAGCCCTTCGAGTAACTCCAGTAAGAATCTCCACTCCACCGAGTCATACGCCTTCCTGATGTCTATTTTCATTAGGCATCTTGGAGAGGCACTCTTCCTGTTATACGGTCTGATCAATTCCTGACTAATGAAGACATTGTCACAGATTGATCTCCCTTGTATAAAAGCTCCCGGATTTTCATTCACAAGCTGAGGCAGGACTTTTGCCAATCTTTTAGTCAGCAACTTAGATATGGATTTGTAGATGGTGTTGCAGCAAGCAATTGGCCTGAAATCACTTTATTTGTGTTGTCACTATACACTTGTCACTAATTGTCAAAAGTGACAATTTTATAGAAACTTTTATCACTAAAAATTCTTATTGTGACAAAGCAAAAATTGTTGTCACTCATTATAATTATCTAGTGACAATTTTAACATTGTCACTTCAAATTTTGTCACAAATATTACTTTTTGTTGTATTATTACCTTATATTAATTTTTCAATTTAGAGCTTGAACTCAAGCTCTATGGTCCTGGCTCATCAAGCTCAAGCCGAAATTTGGTCAAGCTTGACATATATGCACCCTTCGCTAGTTAGGACTCAAATGAAATTTTAAATGAGCTTGTGATATTATGTCATTCCCATTACAAATTCAAGGCTTTAGATCGATTAACCACTAACATATGTTGATTAATTGGTAGAAACGACTCGAAACAATGGGCTATTTTTCCAACAGTTATATTTTAAAGGGAAAATTACACTCAAACCCCCTCATTTTTTGATAATTACAAAGACCTCCCCTCGACTCTGTTGCCCGTGGATTTGCTTGCCAAAATGGTTAAATGACCTCTTTGCCCCTCCATTTTCAGGACAAAAAACAAATAAAAAAATCATGAAAATTATGACTTTATGTAAGAACTAAAATACCCTTCTACTTAAAATATTACAAGATATTGTATTTTTCATTTTTCTTTTCTTCCCTCAACTATATATTTAATGCCAAAATAAGATAAGCTGCAATTGCAATTTACAATTTTACACTCCTCCACATCGGTTTCTTCGATGGATTTTGCTCCGTTGATGGGATCGTCTCTTGGATCTCTAATACCACACTATGACCAGCAAATGCAAATGCAAATGCAAGTACTCCTAAGCTGCTAAATATTTCCAGAATAATATCTACATATATAGCAATATATATATACTCACACACATACACAACTCACACACCTAGATAGTTAAATACGGGACCCAAAAAAATCGTCATTTAATACGTACGAGTATAATACGAGATTTTCTTGAAAGTTAGAATGAAAAAATTGGCTAAAAAATACGGGAACGGGAAATAAATGGATTCGTAGACGTACGAGTATAATACGGGTACAAATAAATTATTCGGGGTAAAAATACATCTTATTTTTATATAAATTTGAGTAGCATGTAGCTTGTACTCACTTTTATTTAATAAAAATAATAGTTTTAATGAGTCTCTAGTTAATAATAACTAATATTGTGATAAATTATCGATGTTCGTAGGTTTTTTAATGAGTAATACTCAATTAGTAATTATAAAAAATAATTACAATTTTCAAATTTTAAACTAAACATATTTTTTTTGCCAAAATTAAAG
Organism: Buddleja alternifolia; assembly: GCA_019426215.1. NCBI lineage: Eukaryota > Viridiplantae > Streptophyta > Magnoliopsida > Lamiales > Scrophulariaceae > Buddleja > Buddleja alternifolia. The sequence continues at coordinate 25,518,102 of CM033397.1, read as the reverse complement.
TATTATTCGTCAAGTTTAATATGGGATACGTAAAGTACGTGTACGAAACGGTTTAACTCAAAAGTAGGAGTATTATTCATTATGATCAGAATGCATACGTGAAACAGCAATATTTTTCAATTATACGTATGTACGCGTACTACACGAGTATAATACGAATTTTAACTAACAGAGCTGAGTCACACACACCATACACATAGAGTTGTTACAAATACACATACGCACAATTCACATCGGCGCACACACACAGGCATACGCCCACCCGACACACAGCAGCCCACAAACACAAACACTTTCCACTGTTTAGCGCCGCCGGAGAAGCGGCGATTTCTCCGGCGATGGCGGGCCTAAATCTGTGTGGGTGGGAGAGACGTGACGGGAGTAGGGAAAGGAGCGGATTTGACCGAATCTTGGGGTGGAGGGGGAGATGGCGGTGTGGGAGGGCTCTGGATCAGTTTGGTGAAGAAGAAAGAGGAAGAAGATGAAGAAGAAGCAGGAAGAAGAAAAGAAAAGGAAAAAGAAAAAGAAAAGGAAAAGGGATAACAATATTTTTGAATTTGTCTCCAATTTCTTTGTTATTTTTATGAAAAAATGAATCCCCATTTAATTATGATTATTGTTATTTTTTATCTTTGAATTTATAAATAAAAATTAGTGATTTATTTAGCTTAATAATTTATCAATTATAATTAATTTTAACTGTTGATGATTTATAAAATTAGTTATTCATACTGTATTGAAATAAATTTGATGATATAAATATATATATATATATATATATTTGTAAATATAATAATTAATAAAAATGGTTACTCATTATTAACGAAAATTATTAATTAAATATTTTAGTGATTATTAATTTCTTTAAATAGTAAAATATAATTAAATATTTTTATTCTTTTATTTTCGAATTGATTGTTAGTCAAGTACTCACTTTCATGAAATAATAATTTTTTTATTGTTAATTTATTTAAAGGGTAAAAGATAATAAAATATTTTATAGTATTTTATTTTTGAATTGATTGTTAACTTTTATAATGAGTAAAAAATATTTAACTATCTAAAATCGGTAAATGCTTTTTATTTTTTATTTCAGAATTAATTATTAATATTTATTAGTTTCATTTAGGTGAAGTAATTAAGTTAAATTAAAATATTTAACAAATTTTAATCAAATTCAACGGTAACATTACATTAACACCCCTTGAAAAATTAGTATATATTACAAATACCCCTGGAGTATATTGAGCAGTCAAAAGATTATGACCAAAGGTCCAGGTTTGATCAAGGGTAAAATGGGAAAAGTTAAAAAGTTTTGGAGGACACCATCAAAATTCTGCCCAGAAAAACTGATAGGGGGTGCCCGTGTAATCCAAAACATGTTGAAGGGAGGTTGTTGTAAGTTTTAAAAAGTGCGGGGGAGTTTGTGTAATTACCCCATAAGTGAGGAGGTCTAAGTGTAATTTTCCCTATTTTAAATTCGAGCATGCAAAGTATTCTGGACTGCAATTGCTTATAATTTTCAAGATCCTGTTGGAAATCGGATGTAAATAAAGTACGTGTGACGTAATTATGGTAACAAATTCGAATAACACGTGTGCATTTCGAATTTCTCTAATCCAAGTTCGGACGAATGAGAAATTAAATGCTGAAGTTGTGGTTTGAAATCTGTGGGTTTACCGTGAATTTCTTCTGATCCAATGGTGTAAAACGAGGAGGAATTAAAGATACTACCTATTACGATCGATGGCCACGATCGTACGAGCTGTATTTTTAACACACATGTGATTGGTCATTTTTATGATGGTCAAAATCGTTTGGCCATTACATGTGAGTCGTTTATGACTTTTATATGAGTCATTAATGACATCACATGTGATTCATTGAACATCACATGTGAGTCATTAAAGTGAGTTTAATGGCACTTATGCCCCTTTTAACACCTATAAAAACACCCCTTTGGATGATCATTTTTCTTAAGAGAGAATTTACAATTCCTCTTCATGTTTGGTTCTTTCTCTGGAGTTAGTTATTCCGAGAATAATAAATTCGAGAATTGAATCATTTTGTTATTGAGAGTTCGAAACAGGGTTTTGTTCGTGGGTCTCGGTTTAGAAGTGGTTCAATCCCGAGAAAAATCGTTGTATCTTGGGACACAAATTGCAGGAACCCGTACCACCAATAGCAGGGCTATAGCGGGGCAATATTATGTTAAGGAAAGAGAGTTCAACTCTCGCCTCGATTCAGATTTTGCATATCCATTTTATCACAATCAAATTATTCATTTTAACAAACAAACTTAACACAATATTTTTCAAATTTGATGTGAGTAAAATGGATCAAATCTGGATAACTTGATTTGATGCCAAAAATCTGAATTTTGATAATTTGGAATCAGGTTTGAGGCTGAAAAATCGAGAGAGAAAGATCCGATTTGTTTGGAACAAAGATCTGGAAAAATCAGAAATTTTGTGATTTGGAATCACAATAATTTGAACTAAAATCTGATTTTGATGTTCTTGGAATTTTTCGATTGGATCAAAATTCTGAAAATCTAAAAATCGAGATTTGAATCGGGTTGGACCCGGTTTGGTTGAATTGCCGCCGTGCAACACAACTAATTGTCGCCGGGTTTAAGATAGCAAATCTGCCGTGTGGTGGGGTTAGGTGTCGGGGAACTCGCCGCCGTAACCCATCGCAGACGGTACTTGGGTGATGTTGCTGCCTCTGTTCGCCGGCGAAGCCATGAAAATGGCAGGTGCGATTTTCGAATCTCACGAAAAAGAAATTGCTCGGAGCGAATTTCTTGTGGCCCTCGAATCCCGTTGATGATGGGTCGCTGAGAGGCCGAAGCTGGGTTGCCGCCGAAAATGGCGAATTTCTGGCAACGCGAGGATCGACGAATCTCGCTGAAAAATCCTCCCGGATCGGAGAATCTGGTGGAGTGATATTGGACGACGTGGGTCACCGAGGGTGATGCCATTAACGCCGCTTGAAACACCGACGGAGACAATCCAAGAGCGCCAATTTGAAGCCATGGAAGTCGCATTTTAGCGGCTGAAATAGGCTTCGAAGTTGGGCATTTCGCGTTGCTCCGATGGTGGTGATTGACCGTAGCAAAGCGGCAGCGGCGCCCGGCGAAGTCACGGTCAACGGCGCTGCAACTCCGCGTTGACTGAATTTGGAGAAGCTTTGGTTAAAGGCAGCTGCGTTTGTTGCTTCAGATTTGCGGGTGCAATACAACTTCATCTTTAACAAAGCAATGGTGATGATAGCTTTTTATTATATTAATACTAAAAGCTAAAGTTGTCACCATGGAAAAAAAAAACAAAAATCGTAAAAGTGGCCGACCATTACGGTTAAAGAGGTGTCTTTTGGCCTTTTGTTTTTCTTGTGGGCCAACACTTTTTAAATAATATATTAGTGGATGATGTAAGAATAAAAGTCACAAAAGCTCGGATGGAAAAAAGAGAGGCTTTTTGCTTTGTCTTTTATTTTATTTTATTTATTAATATATTAAAAGTGTTAAAGTAAAAAGCATTAAAGTAGCCGGAAAAAAAAAGACCGTTTAACTAGGCAAAAGTCAAAAGGTAAAAGTAAAGAGGCATAAGGAATTAATATAAAATTAAAGAGTTAAAGTAGTAATCATGAAAAAGCATGAAAAAGAATTGCTAAATAGCCGTTCATTACAGAAAAGTTTTACCTTTTGCTACTTTTCTTTTTGCTTTTTACTTTTTGCTTTTGCTTGTTTTATATTTATTAAATCATGTGTGGGCTCGGCCCAACATGAATGTAATCATTTTGGGATTGGGCTTGGTCCAATAACACCTATTTTAAATTAAATTGGGTTGGACCCAATATATTTAAGTTTAAAATGAGTGTGGGCTTGGACCAAGGGATCCTAATTGAAATTAGTTTGGGTTGGACTCAACACCTATTTTAAATTAAATTGGGTTGGACCCAACATATTTAAGTTTAAAATGAGAGTGGGCTTGGACCACTGAATTTCAATTGAATTAAATTGGGTTGGACCCAATTGACTAAATTAAATGGGATTTAATTTGGTAATTGATTAAATTGGATTTAATCATCCTATCAAAATTAAATTGGATTTAATTTTGTTGTAATCATTTTGAGTTTGTCTATTAAATAAAATAGATTTATGTTAATATGACCAAAATGATGCGCTTGGAGCGCTGTTGCTCATCGCGGATAGCAACGTTAAATGTCCCAAATCGCATCGCCAGAAGTTGTTGGTATTATTTATCCCAAAAATAATCTCGAGGAGATAAGGGGATTTAATCAATTCTAGTGTATCGCAAAATTGTGGGGGAAAGAGGCAATCCTCTCAGCGAACTACATTTTCGAAAGTAGGAGTGAGACTCCGTATGAAATGAGGAACTTAGTTATATCTTGGTGTTCTTTATTATTCAAATAGCCATTGTTAGTTATAGTTGTAGTGTTATATTGTGCTATTAAATTCGTCTAGTTAATTCTGTCGAGGAGATTGGGTTTTAAGCGCGACCGTTGTGACGCCTCCAATCTTTCTTGGGAATTAAATCTAGTGTGGTTTTCTAGTACAATATTCACTCTCTATTTCTATAATTGGTGGAATATGACTCTGAGTTCCACAACAAGTGGTTAGAGCTCGAGTATTCGGAGTATGCTCTGTGGTTGCAGTTTAATCTGATCTTCCACATCAGAAAAGTCTTCCCTGGATATTTGACTTTGAAAATGTGGAGGTCTTGGAATACCGAAAATCCAAACAAAGTAAGATATGGTCAAGGACCATTGACTGCATATTGGATATGCACTTCATAGCGTATCTCGTACATAAAGTCAAGAAATTCTGATATTCATGACGGCAAAATCATGGAATATAGAATCGTTGTCTTTTCTCGAGGATACTGAATATCTGACACAAACAACTCTAAGTCCACGAGTGGTTCTGGTTTACCATCAGTGGAGGAGCAGTGTCATTGAAATCATCTAAATGAACTTGTATAGATCATGTCAGAATTCATAGCTTTAGATAAAGTTGATGGAAAAGCTGAGTGACTACACAATATTTAGAAGAGAACCCAGGTTGGAATCTTGGACGTATAAGAGTAAAAACCAGGTTTTAACCAAGTTCCAAACCAAGTGCACATCTTACACTCCGGCTGATGAGCGGATGATGTTTATGGAAAACTTGATCACGTCACTTGTGGTTGGAATAGGTAAAGTGGTGTTGTGCATAAACTTGGACGTCGTCACTTTAAACTATACAGTTGTTGAGTGAGATCGGTCCTAATGTTTGTGGCACATATTCTCTGAAGACAGAAACATCTCGATGACGTGGTGTACGAAGTACACAACTTGGTCAAAAATACGAAGGATTTGACCATTGGAGTACAATCGAGAAAGTCGATCAAACATCCGATGGTGCGTCGTTCAAAGAATTTGATGCAAGTGTGGTAGTATTCACCATGGTCTAATGATATTTCCGAACGCCAAAATCATACTCTAAAGAAAATAATGATGCGTTGGATAAATTCAGAATTGTGGGGGACGTGGTCCTAGATAACTACATTCTGAACGAAAGTCCCACGTAGTAGTAAGAGTAAGAATCTGCCTGAAAGATGGCAAGATTTCCTACAGTTACGTACAAATGTGGGGGTTGTGGGTTAAGGTAAAAGCACCCAAACCTTAACAAGGTTACAAGGCGTACTTGTTAGCCAAAGGGAACCTTCAAATGGTAGACCTTGATTTCGTCTTTTCATGTTTTCGGGAATGGGAATTAAATCCATAAAATATTCATTGTTGTTGCTAATTTGCATAACCATGAGATATTTGAAATGGATATTAAGACTGCGTTACTTAAACAAAGGATTAGATGAGGAAGTTCACATGGAACTAACCGAGGGGTATGTTGAGTCGGTATACGGACTCGAACATAGCTCCTAAGCAGTGACATGAAAGGTTTGACAAAATATTATGTTATCAAACAACTTCATAATCAACTAGCGTGATACATGTGGTTTTTCAACAAAACACATAGCTCATAGTATGAAATTTCACTAAGGTTCAAAGCCAAAAACTACCTTTTCTGGTGTGAAAGTTTGATATGTTGATTATGTAAGTAATCATGACTACTGAAAGGATGTTGAAAAAGGATTTCGACATAAATGATATGGATACGGTCCAAAGACTTGTCTCACTGAGACTGTACTTGGAAAATTTAGTTTCCAAAACAGTGCTCTTGTAAGAAAGTGACTAAAGACTTGGTTGAGAACCATGGTGAACCCATATTGCAATATGCACATATGCCCAGTTTGATATATTGAGACAATAAGTCGGCAATAGCACGTGCATACAATTGCGACTGTTAGTCTGCAATAACAAAGGCATATAGTAGTATAAGTAATGGCAAGTCTAGACAGGCTTGTCGTAGGCACAATACCATTAAGCAGTTGATCTATGACGACATTATCTCCACTGATCATGGAGGATAAAGTAGATCCTTTGACGAAAGGACTTCCATAGAGATCAAATAGACTGCCTATCAAGAGGAATGGGGTTAAAGACTACAAATTAAGAATGGACACAGCGGTAACCTAACCATGTTGACTGGAGATCCCAAGATCATGGTTCAATGGGAAAACTAAGTTGTGAAAATTCAGTATGGCACTTAGGAGTTTATCTCCGAACCCATTGCCTAGGATAAAGAAGTGCAACCTGCAAGTTGTAGCAAAAGGTTAAGCCGGGCTTTTAATGATTTCTATACTGTCATGTAAATGAAGTGGAGTATAGTAGGATACTCTTAAATAGGAAGTCACCTATGTAAGTGTGAGGTGTCGGCCGCCTCAAAATTGGGTAAAATGTAAACACTTATGAATCCAAGAAGGGGTGCCACGGCCAAAATGGACCCAACAGTGAGAACGGAATCTGTTCGAGAGACTATGGTGTGAATATCATTCTCTTGGTTTACACAAACGGCTGAACAATTAAAGACATCACGTTCATTGGGCAGCCTAGTAAATCCGATGATATTTCACTAAGAAAGGTTCAAAGCCAAAAGCTACCTCTTCTGATGCTATAGTTTTTCACCCGAACTCTCAATGTGTCTGCATATGTTCATTTCATTCGTGTGGGGGATTTTTGGAAATCGGATGTAAATAAAGTACGTGTGACGTAATTACGGTAACAAATTCGAATAACACGTGTGCATTTCGAATTTCTCTAATCCAAGTTCGGACGAATGAGAAATTAAATGCTGAAGTTGTGGTTTGAAATCTGTGGGTTTACCGTGAATTTCTTCTGATCCAATGGTGTAAAACGAGGAGGAATTAAAGATACTACCCATTACGATCGATGGCCACGATCGTACGAGCTGTATTTTTAACACACATGTGATTGGTCATTTTTATGACGGTCAAAATCGTTTGGCCATTACATGTGAGTCGTTTATGACTTTTATATGAGTCATTAATGACATCACATGTGATTCATTGATCACATCACATGTGAGTCATTAAAGTGAGTTTAATGACACTTATGCCCCTCTTAACACCTATAAAAACACCCCTTTGGATGATCATTTTTCTTAAGAGAGAATTTACAATTCCTCTTCATGTTTGGTTCTTTCTCTGGAGTTAGTTATTTCGAGAATAACAAATTCGAGAATTGAATCATTTTGTTATTGAGAGTTCGAAACAGGGTTTCGTTCGTGGGTCTCGGTTTAGAAGTGGTTCAATCCCGAGAAAAATCGTTGTATCTTGGGACACAAATTGCAGGAACCCGTACCACCAATAGCAGGGCTATAGCGGGGCAATATTGTGTTAAGAAAAGAGAGTTCAACTCTCGCCTCGATTCAGATTTTGCATATCCATTTTATCACAATCAAATTATTCATTTTAACAATCAGATCCAACCAGTCAACAATTGACAAAATTTCTGAAACATGAAAATCGTTATAAGACGAAACAAATGCATCGGTTGAAAATCAATTTAAGATTCACATGAGTAAATTTTTCTCCATATTTTTCTTTTATGTAGATGCAAATAATTCGTGGTTTGTTGGGCTACTTCTTTCACTTCCTCTAACTTTAATGAAGATTTAGTTTATTTATATTCATTTTTTTTTTGTTTAATTCACTACTATACAATCAATGCATAAATAGTCATTTTCTAAATATTTAACGTACCCTACTTATCATTAAAAATATGTGCTAATAGAAATTTATATAGAATTATATTGAGGTTGATATTGCTCCAATTGAGAGAGAGAGAGAGAGAGAGAGAGAGAGAGAGAGATTGTAGTTCTTGTAATTAAAACTTTATCAAGGAATGACAAGGGCGAATGTTTAGCATGGTGTTCGCACAAATTTTTTTTCAGATTGGTAATGCTGCCCAGGTGGAGGAGGCGTTAGCGCTAAGGATGGCTCTCGAGATGGTGTTCAATTTTAAGTGGAGTCACATTGAGGTGGAAGGAGATAGAAGTAACCTTATTTCATCCATAAACTAACTCGAGATGCGCAATTTCATTTACTAGATGTAGATGACCACAAAAAATGCACATTTAGGATACAAAGTCCTCAATTCACTTAGTTTCAAAAGGCTACACTCCTTTGAAACATATAGAAAATATAGAAAGAAAATAAAAATCAGTGACGATTTTGTCCAAACGAAGGAAATATTTATAGACCGAAAATTTTAGACTAATTGGAGACAACCCCTCAATTCAAAATCAAGCCGATTTAGATTAATATATTTACATATATAAATAAAAAGATTATAAGCTACTTTAGGTACTCCACCAATAAATAATGGAACTCCCAATGAACTTGCATTTAAAGCTCCAACACCACACATATTTATAATGTAAAGTGACTTCAAAACACATTGACAAGTCAATGTGGGACAAATGCATGTGTGTAGACTCAATGTGGGACATTACATTATTATTTAATTGTAAATATACAACAAGTCTAACTCATAACGCTTCCGATTTTCCTAGGGATTGTCTGATATCCCAGTTATTTCTCTAAACTTTGCGTTTTTTGGATTTGAATTATGAATAAAACTCTACCGTTTATTCTCAAAAAAATAAATAAATGTTTAAGTAATATGAGTTCAACATAGTTTTGTTTTACATTTCATTCTTGACGAGTATTTTCATAAGGAAAAAATCGATTGGATGCATCTTTCTAGTAAATAATATAATGATTTTGTAAGAGTGGATGAAAATGAAAGAAAGGTCAACGGTGGATTGGTGACATTAAAGAAATTGTGGATGAAGTTCCGTCTACGCAAGAACCAATTAAAAGAAGAGAAAACAAAAGCGATACGGGCCATCTTGTTTGGTCACAAGTCTTTATTACAACCTTATTCTGTTCCATTTTTAAGCCAACGGCCCCTACTGATGAGTTTAAAATGATACCATCTGTCCTGCTTTTTGGAAAACAATAAGGAGCAGCTGGACCTATTATAGTTTTTTTAAGTAATTAGTAGAATGATTATATTATTCAAATATTAAACTAATTATTATCAATCAACAATTTTCTATTACAAATTTTTTATAATAAGCTATTATACAAGTGAAAAAACCACATATTTGATGAGTTCGAATCCATAATCTCTCAATCATAAAGCTCAATCTTATTACGAAGGCATCATTAATTGCCAATTGGCGGGCCTATTATATCTATAAGACTATAATCATTTGAAATGAGGTATTTTAATCGGTTTTGTTAACTAAGTTAATTTGACTGTTTATGGAATTTTTATTGGAGTATTCCAAAGAGTGTATTTTAATAATATTACATATGATATAACAAAAATTGCCAATACAAAAGTGTAACATAATAAAAGACCTTTGATGAACATATATAATAATATATTGATAAGAAAAACATAGAGTTTTTAGTTTGCAGTGTAACCAACTGCACATTCAAATACGGGCTGAGAGATACCTGATTAAGTAATATTTATCCCACAAGAATTCACATTTTCCTTTGGAGAATTGAATGTTAAACGACAAGTGGAACCGTCTAATGAAAACAGTTATACAGTTGAGGATTTGATTTTTTTGGTAATAAGATAAGGATTCCATTTAAGGGTGAAATACACTTTGTACCCGTGAACTATTCACTTTATTTTGTTTAGGTCCTTGAATTATAAAACGTATTAAAAAGGTCCCTACCCTTTTTTTTTTTAGTTAATGACTCCATTGACCAACTTTTTAAAGATTATAATACCCCTCTTCTTTATGAAAATATATTTTTAGTTAGTTGATTAGTTTACGAACTTTTTAAATATATTTAATAAAATAGTTAGTTTAAGTTATATAATTATATAAATAAACTATCATTTCAGAAAAATATTTAATAATTTTCATATTTAAACTATAAAATTTCTGAACTAATTAAATAGAGATAACTAAAGAAGTAATCAAGCTAATAGTAATTCTAAAATTGATATTACAAATATAAAAATATTTGCGGTTTAGCATTTATTTTTGAATAAGTAATATAAGATATTTAAATTCTATTATGTATTGCACATATTAAATGCTACAAACATAAAATGAAATTATTATTATTAATATAATTAAAATATTATCAACTTGAAAAATGATTACGTGAAGTTATAATTTTTATTAGTTGAAGTCATGTCCTTAGAACGGCCTTTATATATAAATATATCAAACTAACTGGATAATTTTTTATAGTTTGATCATTAATAACACAAAGGTTATTGCCTGTTGGATATGTCTATAGCACATTACAACTAAATAGATAATATTACTTAAAAATATCAATATGTGTACTAATTTACTTATTACTACAATTATAATTTAAATAGTAATTGTGATTAACTTAGGTTATAACCGATTTTGGGAAAACAGAAAACATTTACCATACTTTATTACTAATAAAAATCTTAGATAATGAACAGCAAAACATGTAAATAGTAATTAAAATATTGTATATAATACTTAATAAATATTCTTGGTAGTAGTAGTAAAAAAATTTAAAATCTCCTAGGTAGTTGATATTTAAGAAGACATAAACAAACTCCAATTAAATGTTAAGGGCAAAAAGATAAATTAATGTTTAATCTTCACATCATCAATATTTTAAAAGTTTGACTAGTAAAGTCAGCGACCTTTTTGATACATTTTGAAGTTCAGAGATCTAAATGACAGAAAGTAAATAGTTTAGGGGTACAAAGTATATTTTACCCTTGATTTAATTGTCCAAGAAGGCGGCAAGATTCTAATTATAGTCCCATAGGATCTCGTCATCTAGTTTTAGTCCCACGCTTTACGACATTCTAAAATACGTCCCAAAATTTTGAAAAGTTATAATGTTAGTCCTTTTTTTAGAATCTCGCAAAGTGTGGGACTAAAACTAGATGACGAGATCCATAGGATCTCGTCATCTAATTTTAGTCTCACGCTTTACGAGATTCTAAAAAACGTCCCAAAATTTTAGAAAAGTTGTAATGTTAGTCCTTTTTTTAAGTAACATTAGTTCTATACTTTATTTTGTATTTTTAAAATTGCATTTTGCCCCTTGAACTATACAAGATATTTTTAAAACCCCTCTAAACAAATATTAATATGCACTTACCTCTTGAAAAATTAAGTGAAATAAAATATAATTAGGGGGGTAAGTGAAAAAAATATGTTTAGGGGGGTGTTTAACACATCTTGTATAGTTCAGGGGGCAAAATACAATTTTAAAAATACAAGATAAAGTATGGGACTAATGTTGTTTTAAAAAAGGATTAACATTACAACTTTTTTGAATTATTGGGACGATTTTTAGAATCCAGTAAAGTGTGATACTAAAATTAGAATAACGAGATCCTATGGGACTAAAATTAAAATTTTGCCTAAATAAGACCAATTTTCTTTGGATTGCTGCAAAGCTAGGCGACCAGCCGACAGCCTAGTAATTCACATCATTCAAAGATAGGGAAAATTACATACACCCATTGTGATATTTGTATTTCTTTAAAAACCTCCCCATGAAATAAAAATTATCAAAATGCCTCCTTGAGAAAAAAAAATAAAGAAGCAAACTAACACCCTACGCGCGGCACGCGTGGGTTGTACGAGTGGTTATACTTTTACTCTCTTGAACAATTTTACTCTTGATCTAACAACCGTTGGATTAAATTAAATATGCTAGAATCGACAGTACATATTAAATACCTATATATTTATTAAATTCAGTTCATGAATTCATATTCATAGATCTTTATAGATCTACGATCCATATTAAATACTTTATATTTATATAAAACATAATTTTTTTAACAATTTAACATTATAAAAAATATTTAAAAATACATACTACGTCATAATATATATTTATATACACATACATTCTTACATATATATATATATATATGGAATTACAATACAGTAACCCAAGGTGAATATATATATATATATAATTAAAAAAGTTTAAAAGAAAATAGATAAATGTATTGTAAATATCTTTAAAACATAAGGGCATTATTGTCTCCACACAAAAATTCGTAGGCAAGTATTCTTCGAGGAGGCAGTATAATTTAAAAAAGGGGGGGGGGGGGGGGGGGGAGGAGTATTTTATAATTTTTATTTTTTGGGGAGGTTTTTGAAGAATGATGAATATGAGGGGGGTCGTATGTATTTGTCCCTTCAAAGATATGCCAATTTGCAGCGTTTGATCATACGACGACAAGTAGACAGTTCGCGCGGACGAAATTGGATCAACAAATGACAACTGAAGACATTCCTTTTCAACAATTTGATGGTGTCCAAGTCTTGACTAAATTCAATTAATCAAATTTTAATGTCAATGAATCAGTTTCTTATGAATCACATCTTGTTTATTTTAAGTAGACGTGGCAAACGGATGGGTGAAGTCGAATTTGAGTTGGGTCCAATTGCTTCAATTTCAGGGTTGATCACCAGGTACAAAGTAATTCGGTTTTGGATCAAGTAAGCTTGATTTCTATACCAAAAACATTTCTATCATAAATAGAACCAACGTAGAAGCAGTAATACAACCATATTTGTTCAAGCTTCATTATTGAATTGCAACTCTTGATCTTGAAGATCATTAACACTATTAAATATGGGATCTTGAAGATCATTAACACTATCTGAATATAAAAATTTATTTTAATGAGTTGTTTGTAATTTTCCAAATTTATTAAACTTATTTTAAACAATTTTAAATATTTGATCTTTCAATTTCCTTGTGGTTCTTGAATTATATTTTTCAATTTTTTAAGGAACTTTTGAATAAATTAGCAGTGCTTTATTTGTTTTATTTTATAAATAAAAAAAATATACCTTTGTAGATTTGTAATGTTAACTATTTCAATAAAGAAAAATCTAAAAACTGAAAGAGTAGTTTCGTTTTAATCACTTTGCTTAAGGGCTCGTAGATGACTTTGAAGTAGAAACTGAAGAGGTCCTACATATATATTATTTGATAATCTAGACATCTCATTGTTCATTTGTACTATCATAAGAAATACTTCAAATCATAATGACTTTGTTTGTTTCTATTTTGGGCTGCGTATTGACCAAAAATTTAGTCCAACACTTGTTTGGATCAGAACAGTTTGGCCAAACATGGAAACCCCATGTTTGGCCAAACACCCCCAAAACAGCTCTCTCTCTCTCTCACACACACACACACACATATAGTATTATATGGATATAATCTTATATATAATAGATATATAACATAGGTGTGTACATATAATATACGTATATATATATTATATTATGTATATTGACGTATGTATATATATTCTTTATATGTATCATATATATACATATATATTAAGAATAATACTAATATCTACGTTGATCTATTATGTATGTATATATAATTATATACTGATGCACATATCATAATATACAAATACATATTAATTTTTATGCCTATGTATATTTATATGTATATGTATATATAAATATAGATATTATATATGTAATATGCACTTAATATTATAAATTACGTATATTATATATATTATGTATATTGATGCATATATATTATACATATTATATATATTATAAATAATACATATATATATATATATATATGAATAATAATTTATATCAACGTTTTACAATACATACATATGTATTATTCATTCATATATAATTATAGACTGATGTATATATTTTAACACACACACACACACATATATATACATTATTATGCATATGTATATGTATATTCGTATATATATTATATATATGTAATATACACTTACTATTATAAAATTACGTACATGTAATATACATGTGATATTATATTTACTTATACATATACGTATATATTATATATGTATTACATAATAAAAAACACTCTTATATGTAATTACATCGATTACAATATGCCTCTATGTAATATTATTATGTATATATTATAAATATATATAATACGTTATATGTATATATTTTATAGTATATAATAAGTATTGTTGGTCCCAAGTGGCATACGAAAGGGTCTAGAAGGGGGGGAGTTGAATAGACCCTGAAGTCTTTTTCGACTTCACAAAACTTTTCGTATCAATTTTGAAATATTTGAACGCTTGAGAAAAGATAACTTAGATTTAATGATTTCAACGATTACCAAAGTAGGGTAACGTTTCAATCACTTCATCAGGGTTAGCACAGCGGAAATGTTTTTATAGCTTAGCGTTCGTTTTAACCAATTAGTCGCTTTGCAATTTTACTTGTCTTTTTCAGAATAATATGAAGTGAATAATATAAGACAATAAAATACATGACACAATAATTTGTAAGGTTCGTTGGGTGGTGTAATCCCAACTACGTCCTTCTTCTCCTTTTCACTCGGAGGAAATCCACTAAAATGATTCTCAAAGAATCACACAGAATCTTCTACAAATTAGGGAGAGAGGTGAAGACGATCTCGAGCTCCTTGATCACACAGATTTCAGCTCCAATAAAGATCTTCTCCAAGATGGCCTTGAGCTCCTTGATCACACAGACTTCAGCTCCAATAAAGACCTTTCTTCAACAAGCTTCTCTTACTCAAAAATACTGCTTGTGGAAGTCAACAATCTTTCTCACTCAGATGAAAGGTGTTGAGGGTTTATTGTAACAGGTTTGTTTGATGTTGGGAAGTTCAAACAACTTGGGATATCTCAATAATAATGTGGGGTTCTTCTTGGAAGATGTTTGAGATATCGGGTGACTGTCTGGAATATATTTGAGAAGCTTGAAGGATTTTGGCTATGGGGTTTGCAAGCTTTTCTCTCAAATTATTTCTCAGCTCTCTTTCACATTTACGTCTTTTTTTTTTTCGCACTGTTTTTCACAGAGATAGCTGAAGGGTACTATTTATAGAGAATTTTGGGATTTGTCCGTTGGACACAAGTCAGGCGCGTGTCTCTCACACAGAGCTTCAAATAGTCCCTTTTCTGACATTCCTTAATTTCTGCTGATTCCTATTGGACAGGAGCAGGTTTAAATTCTGAAAAGCTGACAGTCTAGTCAACAAAGGTGGCTTGTCCACAAGTCATACTGTCTTGTTTGCTTTTAATGCACTTATCAAGCATTTAATGCATTTTGAATTTATTTCCCGTTGGAAATAAATATCCGTTGGTGATTGCATTTCAGTCTTTGATAACTTGGGTTTTATCTTCAGGAAAATCTGAACGCTGTTCGCTTGAATAGTGATCGCTTGAACAGTAATACTATTCACTTGAATAGTGGTCGCTTGAATAGTAAGCGTTTGAATAGTGAGCGCTTGAATAGTGGGCGCTTGAATAGTAAGCGTTTGAATAGTAGCGCTTGAATAGTGGGCGCTTGAATAGTAGGCGCTTGAATAATGGGCGCTTGAATAGTGGGCGCTTGAATAGTAGGCGCTTGAATAATGGGCGCTTGAATAGTGGGCGCTTGAATAGTGGGCGCTTGAATAGTAAGCGCTTGAATAGTAAGCGCTTGAATAGTGGGCGCTTGAACAGTAACACTATTCTGAAGACGCTTGACTACTGTTCACTTGAATAGTAGCGCTTGAACAGATTCCTGAAATAATTCCTTAGCGTTTGACAGACGCTCAAAGCAAATCTTTATCTTCTCTTGACTTCAGACGTTGATCTTCAACTTCATCCTTGATAGACTCACTCAGAATTCTATCAGTGACTTGGTATTAAATACTTAGTCTAAAATCTATAAAGATAAAAATTACAAGCCTAACAAACTAACAAACTTTCAAATGCTTATACAAGTTTTCTATGAAAGTATAAACTTACATTCTTTTGGGGTCTAACATGAAATCCTATCTTGTCATCATCAAAACATCTAACATGAAATTCCTAACAATTTCCCCCTTTTTGATGATGTCAAGACCTTAACTCTTATAACTCTTTTATAGTTTAAGAGTTCAAAGAAAAGCCCAAAATAAAATAAGTTAGCGTTTGGAAAGTTAGATAAATTAGCTAATGTTAGATTAGCTTCAACAAGATGTTTCAGCAATAAATCATTCATTCATATATATAGAATTGAAAACGTATATGCTTTATACTGAAACAATGATTACCTTCTTTTTCTTTCCCTTTCTTTCTTTTTAAAAAGCTTTTCTTTCTCTTCTTTTTAGAAAGCTTTTTCTTTCTCTTTCTTCCTTTTCAAAAAGGCTTTTTCCTTTTGGTCTCCTTAAACTGCTTTTCTTTCTCTTCTTCCCCCTTCTTGGCATCATCAAGGGAAGGCTGCAGTTCAAGTGATACATACTAGAAGAGGAGGACCAGTTGGTGTGGGGAAAAACTCGGCCACTTCTATCGACCGTTCAGCGTCCACAGTCACATCCACGTCTAGACGGACAGTGAAAGAAAAATAATATCTTCTAGTGAATTCCACAGTCACATCCACATCTGGACGGACAGTGAAAAAATTCTCTAGAGATTTCCACCACCATTGATACCACTTGGTGGTAAATCAACAACCAACTATGTTTGGCCTCTAGTTCTCTCGTAATTATTAATTTATATATATATATATATATATATATATATATATTTTAAATTATGCATGAATTTTATAAAAGTTTATATTAAGTGTTAAAGGGAATATGTTCAACGCTTAACATATACTACTTGTTAAAATGATATCACTTGTTGTAAGATTTATGTTGACGCTTGAAATTAAATCTTTTTATGTTTGAGCGTCCAACATATCATGCACAAATAACGATAAGCGTTGATGACCGATGCATATGAAAACAGTTTTTTTTTTTTTTTTTTTTTTTTTTTTTTTTTTTTTATCATTGACGCTTATACATATGTACAAGTACAATTTTAAGGTTCCCCCTAAATTTGATAACTTGTAACAATTTTGAAAACGCTTTTAGACAAAATAATAAAGTGAATTCCCCCTACATTATATGTCTAATGAAAATATGATGCATAATGATTAAGCGTTTAAATCATTCATACCTCGTCTTGGAATGAAGAACAGGATTTTCTCTTTTCATATCTTAGAAATTTCTTGAATTTCTTGACCAATAAGTTCATTTCCTTTTCTTCACTCGATTCTGTCGCTTCCGCTTCACTGACTGATTTTCCCTTGTTTTTAATGTTGGCGCTTAAAGCTCCGGATTCAGTCACTGAAGTCGACTTGTCGTTGATTGCACCCAATTCGAATTCAAAAGTCCTTAGCTCCGAAAACACATGCTCTGGAGTTAGAATCTCCAACATCTGTGATTCTCTCATGGCAGTTGTCTTCATCAAAAATCTACTGGGAAGACTTCTGAATATCTTGTTGACCATTTCCTTGTTGGTCAATTCCATGCCTAGTGACGCTAACTCTGTAATGAGCGAAGTGAATCTCGCGTCTAATTGTTCTAGCGTCTCATTGGGCTGCATCTTAAAACCATTAAATCTTTCCTTGGCAATAGAAAGCTTGTTTTCCTTAATTTGTGCTGAGCCACCACATATTATAGCCAACTTATCCCATATTTCCTTAGTCGTTTTACAAGACTTAACTTTGTTGAATAAGTTGTCATTGTCACCAATGGCTGTATATAGAGCGTTCCTCCCAACATTGTCCAAATTAGTTCTTCGGCGCTCATCTGGGGACCATTCATGTTTAGGTTTCGCTACATAATCGCCAGGTGTTGCTTCTGTAGCTCCAGGCGCTCTAGTGATGACTTTGAGAATTTGAATCGGACCATCTGAAATAATATCACACATTTCATCATTACACGAACACAAATAAGTAAACGCTTTGACCTTCCATGAGTCATAATTTGACTCGGTCAACTTAGGAACTCTAGCAAATGCCATGGAAAAAAGAATTTAAAGCAACTAAATTTTTTTTTTTTGAAAAAAGAAAGGATCTGAACAAGCAGTTACGCTTGGAAACGCTTAGGTTTCAACTTCAACCGCTCTGATACCACTTGTTGGTCCCAAGTGGCATACGAAAGGGTCTAGAAGGGGGGGAGTTGAATAGACCCTGAAGTCTTTTTCGACTTCACAAAACTTTTCGTATCAATTTTGAAATATGTGAACGCTTGAGAAAAGATAACTTAGATTTAATGATTTCAACGATTACCAAAGTAGGGTAACGTTTCAATCACTTCATCAGGGTTAGCACAGCGGAAATGTTTTTATAGCTTAGCGTTCGTTTTAACCAATTAGTCGCTTTGCAATTTTACTTGTCTTTTTCAGAATAATATGAAGTGAATAATATAAGACAATAAAATACATGACACAATAATTTGTAAGGTTCGTTGGGTGGTGTAATCCCAACTACGTCCTTCTTCTCCTTTTCACTCGGAGGAAATCCACTAAAATGATTCTCAAAGAATCACACAGAATCTTCTACAAATTAGGGAGAGAGGTGAAGACGATCTCGAGCTCCTTGATCACACAGATTTCAGCTCCAATAAAGATCTTCTCCAAGATGGCCTTGAGCTCCTTGATCACACAGACTTCAGCTCCAATAAAGACCTTTCTTCAACAAGCTTCTCTTACTCAAAAATACTGCTTGTGGAAGTCAACAATCTTTCTCACTCAGATGAAAGGTGTTGAGGGTTTATTGTAACAGGTTTGTTTGATGTTGGGAAGTTCAAACAACTTGGGATATCTCAATAATAATGTGGGGTTCTTCTTGGAAGATGTTTGAGATATCGGGTGACTGTCTGGAATATATTTGAGAAGCTTGAAGGATTTTGGCTATGGGGTTTGCAAGCTTTTCTCTCAAATTATTTCTCAGCTCTCTTTCACATTTAC
Organism: Buddleja alternifolia; assembly: GCA_019426215.1. Lineage (NCBI taxonomy): Eukaryota > Viridiplantae > Streptophyta > Magnoliopsida > Lamiales > Scrophulariaceae > Buddleja > Buddleja alternifolia. The sequence continues at coordinate 25,498,851 of CM033397.1, read as the reverse complement.
GTCTTTTTTTTTTCGCACTGTTTTTCACAGAGATAGCTGAAGGGTACTATTTATAGAGAATTTTGGGATTTGTCCGTTGGACACAAGTCAGGCGCGTGTCTCTCACACAGAGCTTCAAATAGTCCCTTTTCTGACATTCCTTAATTTCTGCTGATTCCTATTGGACAGGAGCAGGTTTAAATTCTGAAAAGCTGACAGTCTAGTCAACAAAGGTGGCTTGTCCACAAGTCATACTGTCTTGTTTGCTTTTAATGCACTTATCAAGCATTTAATGCATTTTGAATTTATTTCCCGTTGGAAATAAATATCCGTTGGTGATTGCATTTCAGTCTTTGATAACTTGGGTTTTATCTTCAGGAAAATCTGAACGCTGTTCGCTTGAATAGTGATCGCTTGAACAGTAATACTATTCACTTGAATAGTGGTCGCTTGAATAGTAAGCGTTTGAATAGTGAGCGCTTGAATAGTGGGCGCTTGAATAGTAAGCGTTTGAATAGTAGCGCTTGAATAGTGGGCGCTTGAATAGTAGACGCTTGAATAATGGGCGCTTGAATAGTGGGCGCTTGAATAGTAGGCGCTTGAATAGTGGGCGCTTGAATAGTGGGCGCTTGAATAGTAAGCGCTTGAATAGTGGGCGCTTGAACAGTAACACTATTCTGAAGACGCTTGACTACTGTTCACTTGAATAGTAGCGCTTGAACAGATTCCTGAAATAATTCCTTAGCGTTTGACAGACGCTCAAAGCAAATCTTTATCTTCTCTTGACTTCAGACGTTGATCTTCAACTTCATCCTTGATAGACTCACTCAGAATTCTATCAGTGACTTGGTATTAAATACTTAGTCTAAAATCTATAAAGATAAAAATTACAAGCCTAACAAACTAACAAACTTTCAAATGCTTATACAAGTTTTCTATGAAAGTATAAACTTACATTCTTTTGGGGTCTAACATGAAATCCTATCTTGTCATCATCAAAACATCTAACATGAAATTCCTAACAAGTATGTTTTATAAATATGTATGCATAATACACACATATGTTATATTTTATGTGGTATAAACATATGCATATACATGTGTATAATGTATATTTACATATGTGTGTGCATATATATATATATATATATATCTTGTATCATGTATGCATTATGAATAATATATATTATTAAATATTTATATCTAATATATATTTGTATATACTTATATATAGATGTATACATTAAATATTTAATAATATATTTGTATATATACATATAAATTTCCATAATATATATATATTTGTATTTAATGTGTACAAAATAATATTATATACAAATATATATTATTAAACATATATAAATAATATTATATACTTATTTTGTACACATTAAATACAAATATATATATTATGGAAATTTATATGTATATATACATATATAATAAATACATAATATACTTGTAATATTGTAAAATTATGTATGTGTACATATACATAATACTTATTTTAATATGAGATAATCTTATCAAAATTATATCTAAAGATAATTTGACTGAACAATTTATAATAACATGTGAGATATATGACAAGATGAGCTTTAAAATAGATTTATATTAAATACTCTCTAAGGCGCTCCCGCTCCCAAAAATAAATTCAAATTTTATCACTCTACGCTCCCGCTCTATGTGACTTAGGTTTAATTATTTAGTTTAATAAATTTTGTAAGTATTCGATTATGTTCACCTGTGGTTTTATAAATTGGACATTTTTTTTGTCAGGAAGCTAATAAACTACATTTTATAAATTGGACATTTTTTTTTTCTCTTTCCTTATCACATTTGCATAGGCAGAGCCTGTATTATTCTCCTCTTCACTATTTACGAACCGTAGAAAGTCTTCAAATAACTTTTAGCTCTTTATAATTCTTTGCTTTTTCTTGCCCGTTAACAGTGTTCTTGACATTAAAGGTTTTCATTTTATTTTCATGTTGAAATGAACAAGATATGGAAGAAAGTCTCTAGCCAAGCCAAGAATCTCTTAAGATCTCTCATTGTACTTGAGAATGAGATAACAATAGCAATTTGGTGGAATATTACTGATAGATATTTTATTCTATTACGGATTTTCTAATGTTTAGATTTTAGATTTATATCTCTAATTCTGTGTGTGGCTTTCATATGTATGTGATGTGAGTATAGGTGGTAAATGCATTTTCTATGTTAAGATCGATTCTTTTGATAGCTTGCTTTAATTCCTAATTTTAGCCTTCAAAATGGTGGGATAGTAGACCGAGAAAACAGAATTAATGCAATATTGGTTATGGTTACGTGGTTATCAATGGATTTATGAGTATTTAAAGTTAAGTGCTTTCAATATTATATAATTTTTGTTTGATGTAAAAAAGAAATTCATCATTGCATTTACGAGTAATACTTTCTGATACGTTACACTTACAGATAATTTATGCGCGCGAGTACCGGGTTGCTAGTACTAAAACGAATTAAGTTGTATGAATTTTACTTGCTAAATCTAGGAGACCAGTTTAGTACACAAAATGTTATTCTGAGAAAGACATAATAAAGCCTCCTAAACAGACTTGGTTCACTGCAATTTACGATATCAACTGAGACTGGAATTAGAAAGAAAAAATGCAAGGATCCTACACTTCCCAGATAGACAAATACGCTTTGCTTGGAGAATTCATTGCATATGATATTTCAGTGTGATGCAATTTTAACCACTTCGATTTTATAAAATCTACCCTTATATGGAACTCTAGCACAACTGGCTTTGTAGGATAAAAATTTTGAAGGAACAAATTGAGTGTCAGCCTTAATTCTTCTACTTCCAGAGCAGAACAATTAGCAAGGTTAAAAACTAAAAAGCCATTGAAGATGTGATCAACAGAAAAACCTTAACCAGTAGAAACATATATCTTCATGAAACTATTATATGAATAATAATAACGAACAAAATACACAAGTTGAAGAAGCAAAGTAGCAAACCATGAACATGTGTGAATGATGTGCAATATCAAAATCTTGAATGTTAACACGTCCTTCTCAGAAAACGATGATCCCTAACCTTCACGTCCAGACAGTAATCAGAAACTTCATTTGATCACATCTTAAATACTCCCCCTCCGATAACAATAATCCATCATACAGAGAATGAACATTTACAAATTCTGCTGCTTTACCCTTCAACTTAGACAAGCGTATTTTCCAAAATCAAACATACCGCGCCACATTATTGTCAGGGCAATGGTTATTTGAAACAAATATTTGCACCAATTCTGTTAACTCTTAGCTATATCAAGAGTAAACATCATTTTCTTCTTGTAATTCCTCATTATCACTATCAAAAAAGTAATCGCCTTCCTCGTCCTCATCACTATCAATAGAACTTCCGACTCTAAGCCAAGCATTAGCATCTTCCTCATATTCCTCCTCCCCTTCAGAAAAGGAAGAAATTCTCACACCATCAAACTCCATTGTTCCTACAAGCTCATCCAAACTCTGCTCTGAATACACCAATTCTCCACCATCAAACTCACTAACAGAAAACATCCCATTTCTCCTCTCATCGAACTCTCTCGATTCTTTCCTCTTCAACTCCAAATCACTCTCTTTAGTCTCTCCATTCTCCACCCTATTCCATGCAACCCAAATATCAGCATGCCTCCCCAATGCTCTATCCCTATCCCCCACCACCACCGTCCCCAAATTCGCCTCCCTCGCCTTCCTCAGCATCTCCGAAAAATCGGAATCATCTGAAACCAACACAATCCAATCAACCCCTCTACTCATAGAATGAATCATTTGTCTCTTCAAAGCCCAATCAGCAGCCTGTGGTTTATCCTGCACCGTCTTAACATACACCCCTGCACGCCTCAGCTCCTGCGCCAACCCATACCCGATTTTCGGGGTCAACAAGCTCCGCGCCGCCTCATTGTACTTCTCATTGCCGTCTATAAACCTCTCCTTAAAACGCTGCCGTTTCTTGCCCTTCAAACTCCTCATCCGGTTCATCTTCTTCTGCCGTTCCCTCTCGTGCAAATGTCGAAAATGCTTCTTCAAATCCATGTGGGTCTTACATTTCCTACCGCAAACGGTGCAAATGTAAGGGTCAGAAGGCGTGGACAATCCTTTGCGTTCAAGAAAATCAATTTGGCGTCTTTCGCGGCGGTCCTCGACGACCCACTGCGGGACGTGAATGAAAGCGTGGCGGTTTGCGTAGGCAGAGAAATCAATTACGTCGCCGAACTTTTGCGCCACCGATTTGAGGGCCAACGCAGCCTCGTACGGCGGACCACGCGGCGGCTTGTTGTCCAAATCCCATAAAACGACCACTTTCTTGGCCTTCGCCGCGTATGTGCCTTCTTTTGTCTTCACCATGTCGATTTCTTGGTTCGAGATACAGGCTTTTATGGGATGCCATCGATGGGATTTGGTATTAGTCAAAATTATGGTTGTGTTAAATTTGAACGGGAGGGTTATAGAGTGGAGTTTGAGTTTTTGTGTGTGTGGTTGAGGTGGGAAGGCGAAGAATTGGAGAGGGGTTTTGAGTTGGATGGAGTTGATGATATTGAGTAGCATGTTTATAGGAATTGGTGGCTGATAATGTTGGCAATGGGAGAGTAGTGATACTGATGAGAAGGAAGTGATCTTCCATTTTTATTTTTATTTTTGGTCGTCATCTTTCCGTCTTTTTATCTGAAGTAGAAAGGGGGATTTTTGGATGAGGGGTGGTAAGTCAATCAAGTAGGCCCGTCAATGGACAGATTTCGCTAAGATTAGACCCAAAATTTTGGGTCTAGATCATATTTATATCTAAATATTTAGTTTGAATTTATACCTAGACCCAAACTCACAATAAACGTAAATATTTAGTTTGAATTTATACCTAGACCCAAACTCACAATAAACGTAGACCCAGACCCAGACCCACCAAAAACTTTAACAGAAGCCGAAAATTTTTAAAGCCCAAGCCCAAATTTATTACAATATATAACTCTCTCCCTCATCAAACCTTAATACCACCAAACACCCATATCCACCCTCTTCACTTCTAAATCGCCGCCGTCCATCACCGGCTGCCGCTCCTCCACAAGTCGCGGGTAGCCGCTCCGCCGCCTCTCTACAATCCCACTGCCTCCTTCATGTCCTATCGTCGCTGCTCCTCCTTTCCCCACCGTCGTTGCTGCCTCTTCCTCTTCCTCTCTCCGGCGCCACAAGCACCCTCCTCCCTTATCCCGCCGCTTCTTTTTCTCTCTCCTCCCTTAATCTCCGTCGCCTCTCTCTCTCCTCCTTTGCCACTACCACCTCTCCCTCCTCCCTTTTCCCTTCTCCTCCGACTATCTCCGGCGCCGCGCTTCCCTCTTCCCTTTTCTTTAGTTTAAGATATTTTGTATATATATATATATATATATATATATGATATTATACACTATATATATCCGAAAATATATTCCAGAATTTGAATTTATATATTCATATATATATATATATATAGTGTTAAAATCTGATTTATATATATATGTATTAAATCTGATATTTACTATATATATGTACTGAAATCTGACACATATTATATATATGTATAAATTTAGAATTTAGTATTACATGTATATATCGTACCGTTTTTTATATTTTTATTCTAATACTGAGTATTTATATTCAGTAATAATTTCTGCACATTTTTTCTAATATTAAATGTATATATATGCACACACACACATTTTAATATATACTTATATTAACAAAAACATTAACTATAAAAAAAATATAAACAAAAACATAATTACAAAAGAAAGTAAGACAAAACAGATTAGGTCTAGGCTCAGACCCAGACCTATACAAACCCAAAGTTTTGTGTCTGGGTCTAGACCCAAACAAACCCAAAGTTTTGGGTCTGTGTCTAGACCCAAAACCTTGAACATGAATCTAGACCCAATCTTTGGGTCTGGGTCTGGTCTAGACCCAAAGTTTTGGGTCTGGTTCTTGGTAAGACCTGCCCATTTGCAGGCCAAGGTCAATGATTGCAAACTCGAATCCATGATTGAATCGGACCAACTCACTAACTCACTCAATTCCTATTTCCTAGTCCGATTTAGGGTTGCCCATGAGCCGAGTTTGGACAAATTTCTTAGCTTGAGCTCGATGAGCTAGAGAAAAATGAACTCGAGTTTGAGCTTGAGCTCAGGAAAAAATAAAAAACAATTTTTTACTTAATATATATTATTAAATATAATCATGACAAAGATTAAATATATCATTATTCACACATATATATAATATCATAAGATATTATAATATATATATATAAATAAATAAATAAATAAATATAAAATAATTTATGTTAATAAAAAATTAATTTTTATTTAAGCTTGCAAACCGACTTTCGAAAATACATTTTTAGGATCAAGTTCGACTCTTCAGAAATGCTTAGCTCCTTAGGCTCGCCTCGAGCTCGAATCGAGTTGGCTTGACTTGTTGGTCACCCTTGACACCAACCATTAGGACCAAAATGAAGAAACTGGTTAAACTTGAATATTGATATAGAATTAAAATAGTGTCGACACCAAAATTGGGAATCTCAGGAAAAATTGTACAGAACGTTAGAGTCCAACCTAACCCACGACAGACCAAAGCTTTCTTATAATGGAGTAATTGAGATTTTTTTTAAGTGATTAAATTAATTGGTTAACACTAATTAACTGGTATTAATAGTGTTTATATGGGCTATGGGCTGAAGCCTTTTTGTCAGTTCACTTAATAAATATTGATAATGAGCAACAATAAATCTTATTATAATATTTAAAATAAATCCAAATCTATGGTTCCATCTTGTTTCTAGGTGGACAATGAGGTGGATGAGTTACTTTTGCTCTATTATGCCATGTAGACTTAATTACATATTTAAGTTACTAATTGAGTTTGATTGAAATTAATTCACTAATTTAAATATAATCCCTATAATATTGGGCTATATGTTAGTGTCGTTTCCTTTTTAAAATCGATTTCAATAAATTATAATCCTATTATTTAGATTTGTATTTATGTAAAATTGGGGGGAAATCCCCATTCAATACTTGAACTTGGGGATGAATCCCCACCCAAGTTTTTAAAGTATTTACTCCCTAATTTGATCAAGACTTAAATATAGATGAAAGAGAACAAGAAGACATAAAGATGAAGTATAGCTAAAGAGAAAATGAAGTATGATTGTTGTACACTATTGATAATTTTAGCTTACGGTTGAAGCCAACTCTGTTTCATACTATATATTTTTTGATAATTTATCATATATTTCTAGAAATTTCTATGTGTCTACTATGAAAGAAAAAAAAACGATTTATGATTCTAAGCATCGTACAGTGCGTTATGGACTTTCTTGTCAAGTTGCGCAAAACTGTCGGTAAATTTTAGCTTACGTTTGAAGACAAATCTGTTTCATACTAGATAAATTTTATAATTTTTCATACATTTCTAGAAATCTCTATGTGTCTACTATGAAAGAAAACAAAGGTTTATGATTTCGAGCATCGTACAGTGCGTTATGGACTTTCTCGTGAAGTCGCACATAATTGCTGATAAATTTTAGCTTACATTTGAAGAAAAACCTATTTTATACTAGATATTTCTTGATAATGTGTTACAAATTTTTGGAAAGCTCTATGTGTCTAATTTGAAAAAAAAAATGTTTTTATGATTTCGAGCATTGTAAAATACGTTATGGACTTTCTCATGAAGTCGCTTAGAACTGCCAATAAATTTTAGCTTATATTTAAAAAAAAATTGTTTCATTTTAGACATTTCTGTATATTATGTCATGTATTTTTTAAAATCCCTATATTTCTACTTTGAAAGGAAAAGCCGGTATATGATTAGTGCATTATGGACTTTCTCATGAGGTCGCACAAAATTGTCGACAAATTTTAACTTATATTTGAATAAAAAACAGTTTCATACTAGGTGGTTCTTGATAATGTGTCATACATTTTTTTGAAATCCTTATGTGTATACTTTGAAAGGGAAAAAAAAAGGGTTTATGATTCCTAATATCCTACAGTGCGTTATGGACATTCTCGTGAAGTCGTGCAAATTTGTCGATTAATTTTAACTTGTGTTTAAGAAAAACTCATTTTATAATAAATTTTTCTTGATAATGTGTCATACATTTTTGGAAAGCCATATCTGTTTAGTTTGAAAAAAAATGGTTTATCATTTCGAGTATCCTACAACACGTTATGGACTTTTACGTGAAGTCTGAAAACTGTCGACAAATTTTAGCTTACATCTGAACAAACATCTGTTTCATACTAGACGTTTCTTGATAATATGTCATACATTCTCCAAACACCCTATGTGTTTACTTTGAAAGAAAAGAAATAGTTTTACAATCCCGAGTATCCTACAATGCGTTATGGACTTCATGTTCAAATTACACATACTTCCTTGTCTATGTAAGCATACGTCAATGTTCATTGTAATCTTCATGTTCACTTCTCCACTTCATTATATCCATACTACCTATTCACAGTACTCATACTTCCACTTTAATATCCATACTGCATTCACAGTATCCATATTTCCAATCCACTATACCCATACTTCTTATTTATAGTACTCGTACTTCCTTGTCTGTGTGACAATACTTCCTATTCAGTGTAACCATACTTCATTTTCAAATTATCCATACTTTCTTTTTACCGTAGTCATACTTTCTCGTATATGTAAGCATACGTCCATGTCCATTGTAACCATTCGTCATGTTCACTTCTCCACTTCATTTTATCCATACTACATATTCATTATACACATACTTCCACTTCATTGTATCTATACTACCTATTTACAATACCTATACTTCTAAACCATTGCACTCATACTACCTATTCACAGTACTCATATTAGGTACTAATATAATACGTATATGTAAGCATTGTGACATAGGACCCATTGTCACGCTATCTATTCACAATACTTCCATTTAACTGTCACACTACTTCCTCTGAATTGTATCAGTACTTCCATGTAACTGTCATATTACTTCCTCTGTATTGTACCAATACTTCCATTTAACTGTCATACTACTTCCTTTCTATTATATCAATACTTCCTTTGTATTGCACCTATACTTCTATTTAACTGTCACACTACTTTCTTTGTATTGTATCAATAATTCCATTTAACTGTCACACTACTTCCTATGTATTATACCAGTACTTCAATTTAACGGTCACATTACTTCCTCTATATTGCATCAATACTTCCTTTTAACTGACACTTCTTCCTATGTAACAATACTTCCGACTAACTGTAAAATACTGCATTAATATTGTAAAAATACTGCCTTGGTACTATAACAATACGTCATTATATATTAAACATGTGATACTCTTGAGTCCAACATAAAGCATCAAAATAAATAAATGCTTCATTATGTATTACACCATAGTTCATTATTTCTTCAAGGAATTGTTGATTTTGTCATTTTTCTTCACTTGCAAGACATTATAATTCGATATTATGAAGTAGTATGCTAGTAGTTGTATAGATATGCATCATATTTTAATAAAAAACATTATAGTGAATGAGATATACGAAACTCAATGTTTTATCTACTTTACTACTAGTGATATCTTGAATACATGTGCATGAGGTGGTAGATTTGAATATTTATACACATGAGTAGACTTATTATTTTTTCTTTATAATGCCATGAAGTCATATTTGGAGCGTAATATGCATTAAATCAACAATTAGACAGAGTATGTTGAACTTAAGAGCATCGTATGTTTTAATACATAACAGATTATGTAAGATTTATATAATTCATGAAATACGTATAAACATTACAAGAAGTATGTAGGCATATTATATGACTACATACTTTGTGTTATAGTTATATATACTACCGATTCTATGTAATCATACTTCATATTAAGTTTACACATATTATCGATTCTATGTAATCATACTTCGTGTTTAGTTTACACGTATTACCGATTCTAGGTAATCATATTCCATGTTGTATTAACACATACTATTGATTCTAGGTAACAATACTTCGTGTTGTATTAACACATAATACCGATTCTAGGTAACAATAATTTGTGTTGTATTAATATATACCATCGATTCCAGGTAACAATACTTCTTGTTATATTAATATATACCACCGATTCTATGTAACCATACTTCGTGTTGTATTAATACATACTACCAATTCTACATAACCATACTTCATGTTCAATTTTGCATACCTCTTGTTGGGTTGGATAATCCCTGGGGTAGGTTAGCATAGCGGAATATTAGAAATTTAAACTCTACCTCGAAACAGGATTATGGTCGATTTAATCAAACTAATATAAAACTACAAGATAAAATTTCTTGCGAAATACCTTTCGCGCTATTTCCCTACTACAAGTTTCTGATCAATCAACTTGAACAAAAATCTCGTCGCCCACTTCGCAATCCCGAGCTCCGAATTTTCGTTCCTTTTGTATCTCTGGTACAAGCAATCCACATGTCTCGCCTCTAAGATAGATCCACGCCCCCGTATAGTTTATATATATGGTGCTAGACTATATAATTATTCTAGGTCCAATCTAGGCTTATATATGAAGATTGAAATATTATATGTAAAAGATTAAGCTCAACACATGAGCAAAATCTTGTCTAAATAATAAAGGCTAGGACCAGTTATGGAGAGAAAAATAGAAGACAAATTTTTTCTCCTTCTCTTTTGTGATAGGCGAAAATTTGACTATGTGAAAAAATGTGTGTATGTTTTTCTTAACACACATATTTATAGAGAGACTCCTAGGTTTAATTTAACTTGGAAGTCAAGATAAAATCAAATCTTCAAGATTTGACTTTCATTTAATCCTAATTAAAGTCAATTAAGGAGTTTTCTTAAAACAAGGAACTTAGTCAACAAGTTAACTAATTCCCTTTCTCTATCCTAAATATTTTCTTAATATTCCTTGATCAAGACTTGAAAAGAAATTAATCCTCCCCTAAATTTTCGCCCATGTACACGCCCAACATGTGTCTTGGAGTCCAAAATTTTTATCTCTCTTGATTTAATTCTTGAATCCTATTTAATTAAATAGTCCAACCATTTAATTAAATACTACATAATAATTGAAGTTCAACCTTAACTATTATTAGCCCAATTATTTATTAATTTTATTTAATTTTTTGCCAAGCCTATTAATTAAATAAAACCTTTGGACTCTACTAGGTCAATTAGTTAATTAATCTACGTTGAATAATTAAAAGTCTAACTAATTTATCTCCCATCAATTAATTAATATTCCCAATTAGGTAAGTATTAGACTTTTCCAATTTACCTCAACTTCCAAAGTTGATTAATCATATCTTATAAGCAGGAAACTGAGGAGTAAGTGTGTGACCCCTTAGACTCATTCACGTGGTAGCAGTAAGTACACTTTCCAAAAGTGTCAGTGTACCTTCCTAGTTTGGAAAGTATTAGATTGAATCTTCCTTGATTTAATTAGACTATGAGTTATTCACCATAATATCATGACACCTACAAATCGAGGTTACTGTCTAGCAACAGGTCTCGAAGACTTAGACATGAACGATAGTAAGATACATAACCTATCACAACCACGATCCTCGCGTAAGTAAGATCCCTCCATCAAATTTCTGGGATTGGTATATCGAATAATGACTTAGTCGAAACTCTTATCACCCAATCTCTATGTTTCTTTCATTACATGATATCGATTCTCACAATCCAAATGAGGAACACTCCGCCTCTTTGGATTTCCATACTTTGGCCAAAGTTTCCTTAAATTGATTCATTGAGTAAAACATGGGAAATATTTGATTAGCTAAATTAGTGATAGATCCCATCTTGGTCTCTCATGCACCTGTGTACATAATCATATCATACCCAATATATCCCATATGTCGACTCGTGAAGGAATCATGAGATAAGTCAAAGTATAACGACTATGCACAAGACAACCTATGGAACCTCAGGTCCATAAGAATTACTCTTACGCCTACGTGATTATTGGAAATTCCACATTCGATCAGGAAAACCATTTAGGAATTTCCAGCGGGGTTGTTCAGTTCACTCATTATCCAAATGAGAACCCTCGTACACATCTATGCCTATGGAACGATTCATGTAGTCCAAGGACCCATGTGTACAAGCAAGTCTTTTGAGTCTTTGTCAATATCCCTTATCTTGACAGACCCTTGAATGACTTGGAACCTTTTAAGAATCACAACCTTGGAGACACATTCCATCATCGTCATTCCCAATGTCCGATTATGTCCCATAATCATGTGTGATTCAAGGGACATCGTTCAAAGCATATAAAGACAGATTAAGAACAAAGAATGCCATAAATAAAATCGACCTTATTTATTAGAAAAGATTCTCATAGATTCTATTACATTAAAATGGCGCCCAAACATCTACTCTATTAGTTCTACATAACAATAGTTTCTGTTATATTACCACATACTACCAATTGAAGTATTGGTACAATACAGAGAAAGTATTGTTCCATTTAACTGAAAGTATTGATACAATACAAATGAAGTAGTGTGATAGTTAAATTGAAGTACTCGTACAGTACATATGAAGTATTGTGACAATTAAATGAAAGTATTGGTATAATACAGAGGAAGTAGTATGACAGTTAAATAGAAGTATAAGTACAATACAAAGGAAGAATTGTGACAGAAATATATGGTACAATACAAAGGAAGAAGTGTGACAGTTAAATGGATGTATAGGTAAAATACAAATGAAGTATTGTGACAGTTAAATGGAAGTATTAGTACAATATATATGAAGTATTGTGATAGTTAAATGGAAGTATTGGTACAATACCAAGGAAGTAGTGTGACAGTTAATTGAAAGTATTGGTACAATACTGAAGAAGTAGTGATTCTTACAATATGTAGGAAGTATTGACAATTAAATGGAAGTATTTGTATAATACAGATGAAGTAGTGTGACAGGTAAATTGAAGTATTCGTACAATACATTGGAAGTATAGTGACATATATTCAGTAGTATTAGTACATAGAATGTGTACATGTATATGGTCATATTAGTACTTAGTAGGTGTACATATATTCGGTGTATTAGTACATAGTATGTGTACATATATTCGGTATTATTAGTACATAGTATGTGTACATATATTCGGTAGTATTAGTACATAGTATGTGTACATATATTCGGTAGTATTAGTACATAGTATGTGTACATATATTCGGTAGTATTAGTACATGTTAGACGAAGTATTGTTATAACTTAAATATGTTGAAGTATAGGTACATATTACCAGAAGTATGAGTCAATAGAATACATAGTATCTGTACATGTAACTAGTAGTGTTATTACAACTAAGACGAAATATTGTTAAAACTTAAATATGTTGAAGTATAGGTACATTGTACGGTAAGTATGAGCTAATAGAATACATAACATTTTTACATATAATCCGCAGTATTACTTCAACTAAGACGAAGTATTATTAAAAATTAAATATATTGATGATTGGTTAATAGAATACATAATCTATACATGTAATCGGTAGTATTACTACGACTAAGTTGAAGTATTGTTAAAACGTTAAGTCACGTCAAACTAATACATTATAGCCGATGTTTAAATAATAAACTGTTTCTTACTATATGTTTATTTATAATGTTCCGTACATTTTCAAAAAGCCTATGTGTCTACTTTCAAAAATGATTTATAATTCCGAGCATCTTACAATGCGTTATAGACTTTCTCGTGCAGTCGCGCAAAATGTTGACAAATTTTAGTTTAAGTTTGAAGAAAAATCTGATTTATACTAGACACTTGTTGATAATATGTGTTAGGAATTTCATATTAGATGTTTTGATGATGACAAATAGGACTTCCTGTTAGACCCCGAAAAGTGTAAAAGCTTTCATAGAATGTTATGTATAAGTACCTGAAAGCTTATTTATCTTAGGCTTATAGTATTTATCTTTGTAGAATTCACTAAGTATGTGACACTAAATCACTTAGGAAAATTCTGGGTGAGTCTACCAAGTGATGAAGGTGAAGATCAAGCGTCTGAAGCTACAATAGATAAAGATATCTTGAAGCGTCCGTCAAACGCTTTAGGGATTATCCCAGTGCTCAAACTAAAAATGGATAACTCAGGCCGAATACTCAACATCAAGTGGAATGACGGAATTCTCAGTAAGACCATCAAGACAAGATTGAAGAGTAAGCGTCTGAAATAAAGAGAAGAAACTCAGGATCAGTCCAAGCGTCTGTCCAATACACGAGAATAACTATTCTCTTCAGCAAGCGTCCAAAAGGTTAAACCAACACAACCTACAAAGAACGTAACCTGAAAACTCAAACCCAAAACCATCCAAAGACTTAAAAATGCATGAATCAAACGGATGAATTATTTCCAACGGAAATAAGACAAGATGCATTAAAAGTCGGATAAGTGCTATTAAAATATAAGCACTATAACGTATGGGTAAGCCATTCTTTTGACCGAAACTGTCAGAAGTTATGAAACCAAGAACATGCCTAACTAATTAAGTATACCCAAAGTTAGAAATGTCTGAACTCAAGGAATGTTTGGGGAAACGAGACTCCAACCGTGTCAAACGGACAAAAAACCACCAATACCTTATAAATAGCTCTTTCAACAAACAAGTAAAACACACACAAAAAAAAGGCAAAAAAAATACCTACTTTGTTGAAAGAAAAGCTTACTGAAAATCATAGCCAAATATCCATATAAGCTTTTCACAAATATTCCAGACACAGTCACCCATATCTCAAATCTCTTTTTAAGAAGAACCTATACTACCATTGAGATATCCCCAAGTTGTTTGAACTTTCCAAAAACAAACAAACCCGTGATCAAAACCATCAACACCTTTCATCTGAGTGAGAAAGCTGGTTGACTTGCAAGCAATATTTTTGTGTAAAAGAAGCTTGTTGAAGTTGATCTCTATTGGAGCTGAAATCTGTGTGACCAAGGAGTTCCGAGATCAAGAGTAACTTGCACCATTTCTGAGTGAAAGAAGCAAGGGGATAGAAGGTCTTTAGTGGAGCTGAAATCTGTGTGACCAAGGAGTTCCGAGATCATATCCAATCTCCCTCTATCTTGTAGAAGTCTCTGTGTGACTCTTCGATAATCATCATAGTGGAAAAACCTCCCTGATAAAAGGAGAAGAAGGACGTAGCTGGGATTACATCACCCAGTGAACCTTACAAATATCTTGTGTCATTTACCTCTTTAAGCATTCATTGTTTACTGATTTACTATTCATATTGCATACATTCTGATAAAGTCTTAAAACAACTAAGCGACTACTTTCGATTAATTAACCGAACGCTAAGCTATAAAATACTTCCGCTGTGCTAACTCTGATTTAGTGACTAAACTCTGCCCTACTTTGGTAAGCGTTGAAATCACCGAGTCTAAGTTAACGTTTCTCAAGCGCCACATCCAGCGCTTAAACTTGTCAAGCGTTCAAATACTTCAAAGTGATACGAATTTTTAAGAAGTCGAAAAAGACTTCAGGGTCTATTCAACCCCCCCCCCCCCTTCTAGACCCTTTCGTATACCACTTGGGACCAACAAGTGGTATCAGAGCGGTTGAAGTTGAAACCTAAGCGTTTCCAAGCGTAACTGCTTGTTCAGATCCATTTTTTTTTTAAAAAAAAAAAAAATTTCTTCTTTATAGTCGCTTTAAAATTACTTTAAATTCTTCATGGCATTCTCTAAAGTTCCCAAGTTGACCGAGTCAAATTATGACTCTTGGAAGGTCAAAGCGTTTACTTATTTGTGTTCATGTGATGATGAAATGTGTGATATCATTTCAGATGGGCCAATCAAAATATACAAAGTTATCACCAGAGCGCCCGAAGCCACAGAAGAAACACCTGACGGTTATGTGGAGAAGCCCAAACAAGAATGGTCCACCGATGAGCGTCGACGAGCCAATCTAGACAATGTCGGTCGGAATGCATTATACACAGCCATTGGTGACAATGACAACTTATTCAACAAAGTCAAATCATGCAATACAACTAAAGAAATTTGGGATAAGTTGGCTACTATTTGTGGTGGCTCAGCACAAATAAAGGAAAACAAATTATCAATTGCCAAAGAAAAATTCAACGGCTTCAAGATGCTACCTAATGAGACGCTAGAGCAATTAGACATGAGGTTTACAGCCCTTGTCACTGAACTAACATCTCTGGGTATGGAGCTACAAAATCGAGAAACAGTGGTCAAAATCTTTAGAAGTCTTCCAAGCAGATTCCTGATGAAAACAACTGCAATGAGAGAATCAAACAATCTGGACAGCCTAACTCCAGAAGATGCTTTTTCAGAACTCAAAGCATTTGAGTTTGAGCTGAATTCGGCCAGTGATGCAGTAAGTAATCCAGTGATCGAATCTGGAGCGCTAATGGCATCAATCAAAGGAAAACCTATCAAAGAAAAAGGTTCGGATATAAGTGAGGAAGAAGAACTGGCGCTTCTAAATAGATTCAGGAAATTCCTGAAATATGAAAAGAAGGGAAACAGTCCTAAGCACCCAGGACAAAGTTCATATCAAGCGCTTCCTCAAATACAACCACAATATCAAGCGCCTCACTATCCTGCGTCCTCCTCCCTAGCGCCAATTCAATATCAAACTCCTTCTCAGCAAGATCTCTCAGCGCCTGCAGCGTTAAACCAACGATCCACAAGATTAACAAACGAACAAAAGATGAAGACCAATCTTTGTTACAACTGCAGGAGACCAGGGCATTTCCAAGTTAATTGCCCATATCCAAGTGTGTCTAAACCTACAAAGCAAGATCACGCGGATAGAAACCAATTCAGGAGCAACCTGAGACAACAAGGCTTGCTAGCAGAATCAGAACCTCTCTATACGCCTGAAGAGGACTTGGAATCATCAGATGAAAGCAGCGATGATGAACCATCAAAGGACTCAGCATTCATTTGTCTCATGGCAAGAGAAAATGAAGCATCTAACGACTTACCATCTGAGGTAACCACTGATTTGTATCATCCTCTCTCTTATGATGAATTACTTGACAAAGTAAAGGAATATTATACAGATTGTCAAGATGCCACCAAATTATTCCAAAATCACCATTGTATTATTTCAGCACTCAGAAGTGATAACTTAACGCTCAAAGCAGAGTTGCAAATTCAGCAACAGTGCATTGAGAAAAACCAATCACTCGAGAGTGAAATTACTCAGCTAAAAGGTGATCTTGATATAATAGTCAAAAGAGAAGCTGAAATGGTCGCTAAACTTGCCAAATCAGAGCAGCTTATCTCTTCATTATCAAAAGCGTCTAGAACGCTAGATAATGTGACTAAAGTAACCAGGGCATTTGGTGAAAAGACCGGTCTAGGTTTTGATAAATTTAGTTATAAAGCCAAAGCGTCCAATGTTACAACAATCAACAAAGGAAAAGGTGTAATCTTTGTTGAAGAAAGTTCAATCAGACAAACGCTGAATGAATCAACAAATACTGGTACAAAAGCTAATGATAAAGTCAACACTGACTCAGGCAAAGGAAAGACCAAAGCGAATGTCTCACAAAAGAAAATATATCCAAACGCTCAAAAAGCTAAGGAGATATTTTCTGCCAGTGAATCAAACGTTAAGCGTCCCGCACCAAAAGTGCATCCTAAGCCAGTACCAAACAGAATCAAACGTCTATATCCAAAACAATCCAGTTCATATTATCAACACTATGATAATTATGATTACGATTATGATTATTACTATAATCAAGGATATTTCTATACATCTAGAAAAAGTATGCAACTCAAAACGAAACCCAAGAAGGCCAATCTTTCTCCCATAGTGAAGACAAGGCAAATATGGGTTCCGAAAAATCTAATTCACGTCACTAACAAAGAAGGACCCAAAACAAAATGGGTACCTAAAGGAAATTAGATCTGCCCTTTTGAATGCAGGTACCTAGAGCCAACACCGACGCTTCAGTATGGTACATAGATAGTGGATCATCGAGACACATGACTGGATCAAAGGATCTCTTGATCAACTATCGTGCAACCAATGGTCCTCAAGTTATATTCGGTGATAATTCTAAAGGTAAAACTAAAGGTATAGGTATCATGCATAGGGGGAACATCATGATCAATGATGTATACTATGTTGAGGGTCTTAAACATAATCTCCTAAGCATAAGTCAATTCTGTGATAAAGGCTTTGAAATTAAATTTTCTAGTGACTTGTGCGAGATAATCGATGTTAAGACAGGATCTACTAAATTAAAAGGAAGAAGAACAAACAATGTATACTTAGTAGATTGGGATTCAACATTAGATAACAACCCTACATGTTTCGTAGCTAAGAATCAAAACGAATTAGGTTGGTTATGGCACAGAAAAATGAATCACCTCAATTTCAAAACAATCTCTCAATTAATATCTCTAAATCTCGTAGAGGGATTACCTAAAGGTTCCTTTAATAAAGATCGCTTATGTGATGCTTGTCAAATGGGTAAACAAGTTAAATCATCTTTTAAGAAGAAGCTTCATCTATCGACCTCTCGAATACTTGAATTACTACATTTAGATTTGTTTGGTCCTATTCAAATCATGAGCGTTAGTGGTAAAAAGTATTCACTAGTAATAGTTGATGATTTTTCACGCTATACATGGGTAGAATTTCTAGCATCTAAAGATGAAACTAGTGCCAAGCTCACCTCTCTAATTCGTCAACTACAAAACTCAAAAGATCTAAAAGTGACAAGAATTAGAAGTGATAGAGGAACTGAATTTACTAACCATATTGTTGAGAAATTTTGTAAAGACTTTGGAATACTTCATGAGTATTCAGCACCTAGAACACCTCAACAAAATGGAGTTGCTGAACGACGGAACAGAACGCTTAAAGAAGCCGCTAGGACTATGTTAGCCGAGTCTAAGATGCCTCAAAGGTTGTGGGCCGAAGCTATCAACACTGCTTGCTACACTCAGAACCGGTGTATGATCAACAAGCAACATGAAAAGACTCCATATGAGTTATGGAAGGGACGTAAGCCGAATGTTTCATACTTTCATGTATTTGGTTCAAAATGTTTCATTCATAACAATGGTTCCCAAAGCCTAAAGACATTTGATCCTAAAGCAGATGAAGGAATCTTTCTAGGTTACGCCAAAAATGGAAAGAGCTTTCGCATCTTAAATAAAGTCAAATCGAAGGTTGAAGAATCCATTCATGTTGTGTTTGATGATGCTAACCAAGAACCGAGTAAGGTTAATATTAATGATGCAGGAATTGAAGATTTATCTCAACAAGCGTCACAAATCAATCTGTGTGATGATAGTGATATTGATGAAGATAATGAAATCATTGTACCTAATCCTAAGACTACTCGTAAAGACATCAACGATGACATTGCAAGAAACGCTGATGATCATGAAGGGAATGTTCATCAAGAGCAAATTCAAACTATAAACACTGAAGCGCCTACGCAAGGAATTGGTCAAGCGCCTGCACAGTTTAATCAAACGTTAGATCAATCTCTTAACTCGTTCCAACCAGACAGAAAATGGCTCAGAGACCATCCACCAGAACTAATTATTGGAGATATTGGAGCACCCGTTAGAACAAGAGCCGCTACAATAAATGAGGCCATGTTTGCAAGCTTCCTATCTCAAATGGAACCAAAGAAAGTGGATGAAGCGCTTAACGATCCAAGTTGGATAGAAGCCATGCAAGAAGAGCTAAACCAATTTGAAAGAAATGAGGTATGGACGCTAGTACCAAGACCAACCCACCAAGGGGTCATTGGAACTAGATGGGTCTATAGAAACAAAATGGATGAGAATGGGATTGTGATTAGAAACAAAGCCAGACTCGTAGCTCAGGGATACTGTCAAGAAGAGGGCATCGACTTTGATGAAACATACGCTCCAGTTGCCCGTCTTGAAGCAATCCGCATGTTTCTAGCGTTTGCAGCATTTAACAAATTTACAGTGTATCAAATGGACGTAAAGAGTGCATTTCTGAATGGTAAACTCCAAGAAGAAGTATATGTGGAGCAACCACCAGGATTCATCAACAACCATGGGAAAAGCATGGTTTATAAATTGGACAAGGCACTCTATGGTCTTAAACAAGCACCACGAGCATGGTATGACACTCTTTCTATCTTCCTTATAGGTAAAGGCTTTTCAAAAGGCAGCGTTGACACAACGTTATTCAAAATTACCCATAATGGAGATATTCTCCTAGTTCAAATTTATGTTGATGATATTATATTTGGATCTACCAATAAGCGTCTATGTGAGAAATTTTCGAAGATGATGCAAGATCAATTTGAAATGAGCATGATGGGTGAATTAACTTTCTTCCTAGGATTACAAGTTAAACAACTCCCTAATGGCATATTCATAAATCAAACTAAATATACTAGAGATATGATCAAGAAATTTGGTATGGAAAATGCATCACCTTCAAAAATTCCAATGAGCCAAACGCTTAAGCTAGATAGAGATGATAATGGAAAGAAAATTGATATCACTAACTATAGAGGTATTATTGGATCACTTCTTTATCTTACAGCTAGTAGACCTGATATTATGTTCTCAGTATGCATGTGTGCACGATTTCAAGCTGATCCTAGAGAATCACACTTAATTGCTGCTAAAAGGATCCTTAAGTACCTAAAAGGCACACAAAATGTGGGCTTATGGTATCCTAGGGATTCTCCTTTTGAACTAATTGGTTATTCAGATGCAGATTTTGCAGGATGCAAAATAGATAGAAAAAGTACTAGTGGAACATGTCAATTTCTAGGTGATAGACTAATTTCATGGCATAGTAAGAAGCAACAGTCCATCGCTACTTCCACCGCTGAGGCTGAGTATGTAGCCGCTGGAAGCTGTTGTGCACAGATCCTTTGGATGAGGCAACAACTTAGAGATTATGGAATAATCCTAGATCCAACTCCTATCCATTGTGACAATCAAAGCGCCTTAGCAATGACTCAAAATCCAGTTCTTCACTCTAGAACCAAACACATTGACATTCGCTATCACTTTCTACGTGACCACGTTCAAAAGAAAGATATCTCCATGCACTTCATTGGTACAGAAAAGCAACTGGCAGATATCTTCACCAAAGCGCTTAACGAACAACGTTTTCTCACTTTAAGAAGTGAACTAGGTATGATTGATCTAAATGCTTAATCATTCGAAACATCATACTTTTGTTAGGCATGAAATTTAGGGGGAATTCACTGTATGTTATGTAATTTATGGGGAACCTACATAGGGGGAACCTTAAAAGAGCTAACTATACCTAAGTGAATATGACCAAAAATGTTTTCCCTTGCATCGGTCATACGCACTTAGCACCATACACTTAAATCCTTTTGACGCTTATTACACAAATCTGTCTTAGCGTCTGCACTTCTTTCAAAATAAACTAAATGCTTAGCTTTATTCCCGGCTAAAGCAGTTAGTAAAAGACCCTTTAAAAGCAAGCGTACATTACCCTACGCTAAAACGAGAAAGTGGATTAGTCAATCAATGCAATTAATGCTGACTTGACATTCCTCACCCTTCGCTCAAGAAAACCCATGGGTACTCATCACGTTTTTCAAAGATGGTTCAGCACATGTACACGCGTCAGTACAATTACCATGTATCTTAGACGAATACAACCAGCGCTGAATATTTTAAACCAAAAGTAAAACATTACTACCAAGACATAATGATAAGTACTGGGAAACTATGTCCTCATACACAGGAATAATTTTATATGTTACAATGATCGCTAAAGCACAAAATGTTACTTGAAAGAGAACCTCAAGATTCTCAAGCGTCCACATAACACTGAATTGTTTCAAGCGTCATTCTGAATAGGTCCGGACACTTTAACAAATTTTTGGCGGGTATTTGAATAGTTGTTCAAAATTATGGTTCCCGAACAGTTTTCATAAAGAACGTATCTGTTTTTCATGGGAACACGTATCACTCTCAGTATATCAAAAGTCTCTGTTTCAATTTTTTAATCGGACTTCAAAATAGTATATGTGGAAGTTACTAAAAGAAACCGTGCCTATTTAATCTAAATTCACGTCCACAGTTATATTTTAATGGCTGAGATTTATATTTCTCCACGTGTCAACATCTCAAACACAAAGAACATTCAAATTGAAGTATCTCAAAAAAAAAACACACTTTCTGCAGAAACACAAACACTCTTATACTCTATTACATTCGTGCAAGAAAAATTCTCTCTCTTTCTCAAAAACAAAAAATTTCATTCGTAATCTCTGTCTACTTCTCACTAATGGCACCCAAGAAAGCTACTGCTGGAACCACTGAAGTTGTTGTTAAGGTCACTGAAGGCCTTATAGTTGATTGGAAGTTTCTCTATGAAAACCCCCAAATTGATTTAACGGAAATGATGGATTCTGTAGCAGAGGCTGGGCTTCAGAAATTTCTCACAAAATATTCGTATATGTTTCCTGAAGAACTAGAATTCTTCTGGAGAAATGCTCGACTGTCTGACGATGAGACTTCCATCACTTGTTTGTTTCTTGTCTCCAAGAAGGAATCAAAGACGTTCACTCTCTCTGCGGCCTCTATTGCCCAGAATTTCTCTCTACTTAATGCTGGAGCCACTTTAGACACTATCACTGAAGAACAAATTCAAGAAGTCTGGACTCAGATTAGCGCTTACGATGATGTTCCATACAAACCATACTTTGAGAAGAAAGATATAGTGAACAGGTATCGAGTCTTGGCTGATTTCTGCAGTAAAAACATTAAATGCAGAGTGGGAACCTTCGACAAAATCAACCCAACCCAGTTCCAGATGATGACTGCCATCCTGCTCAAGATAAAAATCAACTGGAGCGCCTCTATATTCAGCAGGTTCAGAGACAGTCTACGCACTTCAAACAGACCTTATGGTCTAGTTTTAAGTGATCTAATTTTTCGAGCAGAGTGCACCTCTTCAGCAGGAGTCACCGTGGCCAAGCATAAGTTCTATGGGCCAAGAATCATCAATAATCTCTTCAATCCACCAAAAGTTGGAGGTGCTGCTAAGCCTCTCTCTGAGCGCCAAGTTATCCGAGCAGCGTCAGATGAGGAGGCTGAGCGTAATGTGAAGCGTCCCACTGTCACAAAGAAACGGGGTTCTCGAAAGCCCAAGGCTCAACCTATCAAAAGCGATGAAGATGACGAGGATTCTATACCCCTCATTAGTCGGAAAGATCTGGAAAAGGTTCTCAAAAATATTGACTTTGAAGAACCTGCAGTTCCACAGACTCAAGCGTTCCCCGCCGAAGGTATAAATGTGAAGCGTATCTTGAAGAGACGTAAGCGTCCAACTGCTGCCATTTCTTCTGAGGCTACACAAAGTGATCAAGCCATAGCTGCTGTCCCGATATCATCCTTTGAAACACCAGTTGATGTCCATCTGGATGTTGATATGGCCCACATTGTGGCCATCGCACATGAAGCTGCCATCGAATCTACAAATCTCGAGCCTGATGAACCTGAAATCCCAAGGGCTCAACCATTGCTTGCATTACCTAGTACAACAGAGGCACGCTCAGAAGGTCAGAGCGATGCTAACGACGTTGTGATTCATCGACATTTCTTCAAGCTGGATCCCTTAAAGACTATCGATCACTCAGTCGATTATTTGCCTCCAGCGCCCGCAGAGACCTTCATACCTGCAGGATACAATGAAGAAAGTCTTATCAATGCCGAAAATGATATCGCCAAGCTCATAAAGTTTGATCTGGCTGTACGCAACACTCTCTTTAACACAGCCTCAACCCCAGCTGATGAAGCTTACTACACAGCTCTTGAACTCGGGAAGACTCCCAAACACATCCCGGCTTCCGTAACTCTCCAAGCACAGCGGCAAGGAGGCAAGACTCCTAGAGCTGATGTTGATTTAGCTTATTATCTGGACTGTGGGACAAGCAAACCCACTGGCTTCGCTCTCAGAGACTACAACATCAGAGTCTATGAGCGTCAGGATAAGCTTCTGAACCCAACGGAAGGGCTACTAAACAGAGAAGGCTATTCTCACTCTCCAACACTGGTCAAAAGCAGGGAAAACAAGCGCTCAGCTAATCCTCTCCTCCTGTGGAAGAATAAAGGAGTACATGCCGGTGAGCGTCCAGCTTCCCTGACCGAGATGATTCAACTTGAAACCGATGCATATTTTGACTGCGTCTGGAACGCTAACTACCAACCAGACAGGTATCGTTTTGAATCCATCTGTGATATTCATCACCAAGGGTTTCGTGCTATACTTAATGCAGGAACTGAGTATTGTATGACTGAGATAAGATGGGCTGAAGCTTACATGGGTGACACGTATAAATTTGAAGACTTGGTTAGTGCTCCCCATCTGTTCAGAATAGGGATTCATGATAAAAAGACCAAATTTGCACGCTACATGCTAACGCAGCGCCAACATAGACTTGGACCCGTTCTGAAGCTGCCTCTGATCCGCCATCAACCTGAACACCGCTTAAGACAAGCATTGCACAAACTGGCCAACTCTTCTCTACGCTTTGCTGATCAAGCGTCCACCAGCGGTTCTTCTCCCCTGTCCTGTCTGAACTGCACCCCTAGCCACTGTGAAGACAACTTTTCTTTCATGATGGCAATTATGCCTCCAGTCTCCCTATTCGACAAAATCTTCACAGAAAATCTGCGACAATGGAATGGCTCTCGGATCAATCCTTTCAGAGGATATCCACTTCTTCCGTCTATTCGACAAGAAGTCTTCAGTCACTATGATTTTGTTTTATCGCTGCTAGAAAGATCTCAAGCGCTTGCTTCAGCCATCTACCCATACTTGGAAGAGTATTACCGGCTCCACGTTCCCGACTCTCGGAAACCGAAGACTCTCCCAACAGATCGGCTAATTGGCTTCTCACAACACTATTGCCCAGATGCCTTATTCTCCATCTGCCAAGCGCCCTCCAAAATCTTTCCCACTCATGTGCTGGATATCCTCGGGCCAATGTATATCAGGGCCCTGGATAGTCCTATCAGAACGTTCATTCAAGGTACTTATCTCCCCACTCTACATTTGAATGAACTTCTACAGATTGCTACGTATCCATATGCAGATGAGCCGTTTGCCAGCTTGGACTTTCGGTTTACGGACTTTAGCCGTATAGAATCAGAATTTACTGCAGCACCAGCTGACACGTTACCTGCTCCTGAGCGCTTATTAGAATTACCTCAAGCGCCTCATTCCCCAGTCCAACTGAATCCGACTCTACTGCATCCACCGAGTCCAACACTGCCCCAGAGCTTCGAGGAACAGTATTTGATCCTACTTATCAAGTACCTATTGAATCTCTCAAACACACATCTCGTTTTAAGTCTCGAGTCAGCACTGCAATTCCCGACGCTCAACCGTCCATGACTGAATGCCTCACTCAAATACAGCAACTATCTACAGCTACTCAGGCAAGTCATGTGGCTTTAACCAATGATCTACAAGACCGGTTCACGGCTCTAGAGACCTCTCTCACAGACGCTAATCACGCTCAACTCCTGGTCATGAAAGAACATTTCGACCAGCGTCTAACCACTCTTGAGGCCTCTGTCGCTCAGATTGCTACTCAAGTCAGTCTTCTTACTCAGCATTTCATACAGACTGATGATGGCAATAAGGGGGAAAAGAAGGGAGAAAAGAGGAAATCGTCAACATCTAAAGATCAAGTTCCTCCTCCACCATCCAAGCGTCAACATATTGATACTTCTCTCACACTGAGTACAGAACCAAGGTATCCCTATCCCTCTTGGGTAACTACATCGGTTGAAGCGTCCAATAAGAAAGAAACTCCCAGAGTGCTCTATCCAACTCTTCCATTGCCTTCAAGAGCACTGCTTGAACAGTTTGACATTCCTCTTCTCAGAGCATCAATTCCAGAACCATCTGATCCAGCAGTATTAGCCTTAGAAAGAAAAATGTCTGACTTCGACCAAACCTTCAGAATTTGCCTACGATACATAGGCATCAGTCCAGAGGAATGGGATAAACACTTCATTCCCTTTAAGGCACGACAAGTTCAAGAAAACAAGCACATAATCAGTAAAGATCATGCTGCGATGATGACGTTAGAAGATCAGATAACTGAAGCAATCCGTGCTGAAATGACTAAGAGATACAAGATCAAGTCACGATCTTGATTTTTTTTTTGTGCTTCTCTCTTTTTAGTTGTAAAATGCCTGTACTATGAAATATATATATATATATATAATGCATTTTACAGCTGAAACATCTCGTTAAAGCTCAAACTAACTTACTAACTTACGCTAACCTTCACTTTAGGTATATAACGCTTGAACTAAATAAGTATTGCCATCATCAAAAAGGGGGAAATTGTTAGGAATTTCATATTAGATGTTTTGATGATGACAAATAGGACTTCCTGTTAGACCCCGAAAAGTGTAAAAGCTTTCATAGAATGTTATGTATAAGTACCTGAAAGCTTATTTATCTTAGGCTTATAGTATTTATCTTTGTATAATTCACTAAGTATGTGACACTAAATCACTTAGGAAAATTCTGGGTGAGTCTACCAAGTGATGAAGGTGAAGATCAAGCGTCTGAAGCTACAATAGATAAAGATATCTTGAAGCGTCCGTCAAACGCTTTAGGGATTATCCCAGTGCTCAAACTACGAATGGATAACTCAGGCCGAATACTCAACATCAAGTGAAATGACGGAATTCTCAGTAAGACCATCAAGACAAGATTGAAGAGTAAGCGTCTGAAATAAAGAGAAGAAACTCAGGATCAGTCCAAGCGTCTGTCCAATACACGAGAATAACTATTCTCTTCAGCAAGCGTCCAAAAAGTTAAACCAACACAACCTACAAAGAACGTAACCTGAAAACTCAAACCCAAAACCATCCAAAGACTTAAAAATGCATGAATCAAACGGATGAATTATTTCCAACGGAAATAAGACAAGATGCATTAAAAGTCGGATAAGTGCTATTAAAATATAAGCACTATAACGTATGGGTAAGCCATTCTTTTGACTGAAACTGTCAGAAGTTATGAAACCAAGAACATGCCTAACTAATTAAGTATACCCAAAGTTAGAAATGTCTGAACTCAAGGAATGTTTGGGGAAACGAGACTCCAACCGTGTCAAACGGACAAAAAACCACCAATACCTTATAAATAGCTCTTTCAACAAACAAGTAAAACACACACAAAAAAAGGCAAAAAAAATACCTACTTTGTTGAAAGAAAAGCTTACTGAAAATCATAGCCAAATATCCATATAAGCTTTTCACAAATATTCCAGAGACAGTCACCCATATCTCAAATCTCTTTTTAAGAAGAACCTATACTACCATTGAGATATCCCCAAGTTGTTTGAACTTTCCAAAAACAAACAAACCCGTGACCAAAACCATCAACACCTTTCATCTGAGTGAGAAAGCTGGTTGACTTGCAAGCAATATTTTTGTGTAAAAGAAGCTTGTTGAAGTTGATCTCTATTGGAGCTGAAATCTGTGTGACCAAGGAGTTCCGAGATCAAGAGTAACTTGCACCATTTCTGAGTGAAAGAAGCAAGGGGATAGAAGGTCTTTAGTGGAGCTGAAATCTGTGTGATCAAGGAGTTCCGAGATCATATCCAATCCCCCTCTATCTTGTAGAAGTCTCTGTGTGACTCTTCGATAATCATCATAGTGGAAAAACCTCCCTGATAAAAGGAGAAGAAGGACGTAGCTGGGATTACATCATCCAGTGAACCTTACAAATATCTTGTGTCATTTACCTCTTTAAGCATTCATTGTTTACTGATTTACTATTCATATTGCATACATTCTGATAAAGTCTTAAAACAACTAAGCGACTACTTTCGATTAATTAACCGAACGCTAAGCTATAAAATACTTCTGCTGTGCTAACTCTGATTTAGTGACTAAACTCTGCCCTACTTTGGTAAGCGTTGAAATCACCGAGTCTAAGTTAACGTTTCTCAAGCGCCACATCCAGCGCTTAAACTTGTCAAGCGTTCAAATACTTCAAAGTGATACGAATTTTTAAGAAGTCGAAAACGACTTCAGGGTCTATTCAACCCCCCCCCTTCTAGACCCTTTCGTATACCACTTGGGACCAACAATATGTCATACATATTTGAAAATCTCTATGTGTATAATTTGAAAGGCAAAAAATGTTTATGATTCCGAGAATCCTACAATGCGTTATGGATATTCTCGTGAAGACGTGCACAACTGTCGATAAATTTTAGCTTATATTTGACGACAAAACTGTTTCATACTAAATATTTTTTGATAATGTGTCATACATTTTCAAAAATACCTATGTGTCTAATTTGAAAACAAAACAAAACGATTTATAATTCCGAACATCCTACAATGCGTTATAGACTTTCTCGTGAAGTCGAGCAAAACTGTCAATATATTTTAGCTTAAGTTTGAAGAAAAAACTGTTTCATACTAGATATTTTTTGATAATGTTTCATATAGTTTTGGAAAGCCCTATGTGTCTACTTTAAAACAAAAACAAACGGTTTATGATTTCAAGCATCCTACAATGCATTATAGATATTCTCGTGAAGTTGTGCAAAACTATCGATAAATTTTATCTTACATTTGAAGAAAAAACTATTTTACACTAGATATTTTTTGATAATGTATCATACGTTTTCAGAAAGCCTTATGTGTCTACTTTGAAAGAAAAAAAATGGTTTACGATTCTGAGTATTGTACAGTGCATTGTGGATTTTCTTGGTGAAGTCACGCAAATTGTTGACAAATTTTAGCTTACATTTAAAGAAAAAACTGTTTTATACTAGATGTTTTTTGATAATGTGTCAACATTTATTTTTTAGCCCTAATTTCAACGGCGCCTCCATGCGATTTCTGGGCAATTTTTTGCATCGCAAGTCCGAAAATTGCAAAAATTATTTAACCAAATCAAAACCTTAACATCATGTATCCATATAACGCATCAAAACATGCAAATAATATCACAAAACTTCTTAATTCACATGATTTTACACGAAATATACAAAAAATAACCGAAAAAAGAAAACCCAAATAGATCTTAAATTTAATTTTACCATATTTGGAATCATTAAATTAAATAAACTCATATATATCATCAAGAAAAAAAAAACAATGATTTTTAATGATTAAACATGATTCGCTCTAATACCACTTGTTGGAACTCAATTTAACCGGTGAAAAGCTTCACCAAAATCAAGAACGTTCATGCTCAATCATAAAGAATCAGATAATGAAAAGCGAAAGCATACCTAAATCAGCCATATCAGGTTAATTCTTGAGTCTTTGCGGTTGGTCTTCTGTTGGTCCCAAGTGGTATACGAAAGGGTCTAGAAGGGGGGGTTGAATAGACTCTGAAGTCTTTTCCGACTTCTTAAAAGTTCGTATCACTTTGAAGTATTTGAACGCTTGACAAGTTTAAGCGCTGGATGTGGCGCTTGAGAAACGTTAACTTAGACTCGGTGATTTCAACGCTTACCAAAGTAGGGCAGAGTTTAGTCACTAAATCAGAGTTAGCACAGCGGAAGTATTTTATAGCTTAGCGTTCGGTTAATTAATCGAAAGTAGTCGCTTAGTTGTTTTAAGACTTTATCAGAATGTATGCAGTATGAATAGTAAAGCAGTAAAACAATGAATGCTTAAAGAGGTAAATGACACAAGATATTTGTAAGGTTCACGGGGTGATGTAATCCCAGCTACGTCCTTCTTCTCCTTTTATCAGGGAGGTTTTTCCACTATGATGATTATCGAAGAGTCACACAGAGACTTCTACAAGATAGAGGGAGATTGGATATGATCTGGGAACTCCTTGGTCACACTGATTTCAGCTCCACTAAAGATCTTCTATCCCCTTGCTTCTTTCACTCAGAAATGGTGCAAGTTACTCTTGATCTCGGAACTCCTTGGTCACACAGATTTCAGCTCCAATAGAGATCAACTTCAACAAGCTTCTTTTACACAAAAATATTGCTTGCAAGTCAACCAGCTTTCTCACTCAGATGAAAGGTGTTGATGGTTTTGGTCACGGGTTTGTTTGTTTTTGGAAAGTTCAAACAACTTGGGGATATCTCAATGGTAGTATAGGTTCTTCTTAAAAAGAGATTTGAGATATGGGTGACTGTCTCTGGAATATTTGTGAAAAGCTTATATGGATATTTGGCTATGATTTTTAGTAAGCTTTTCTTTCAACAAAGTAAGTAATTTTTTTTGCCTTTTTTTTTGTGTGTCTGTTTACTTGTTTGTTGAAAGAGCTATTTATAAGGTATTGGTGGTTTTTGTCCGTTTGACACGGTTGGAGTCTCGTTTCCCCAAACATTCCTTGGGTTCAGACATTTCTAACTTTGGGTATATTTAATTGGTTAGGCATGGTCTTGGTTTCATAAATCTGACAGTCTAGGTCAAAGATATGGCTTGCCCATAAGTTATAGTGCTTATATTTTAATAGCACTTATCCGACTTTTAATGCATCTTGTCTTATTTCCGTTGGAAATAATTCGTCCGTTTGATTCATGCATTTTTAAGTCTTGGATGGTTTTGGGTTTGAGTTTTTCAGGTTACGTTCTTTGTAGGTTGTGTGGTTTAACTTTTTGGACGCTTGCTGAAGAGAATAGTTATTCTCGTGTATTGGACAGACGCTTGGACTGATCCTGACTTTCTTTCTTTATTTCAGACGCTTACTCTTCAATTGTCTTGATGGTCTCATGAGAATTCCGTCATTTCACTTGATGTTGAGTATTCGGCCTGAGTTATCCATCGTAGTTGAGCACTGGGATAACCCCTAAAGCGTTTGACGGACGCTTCAGATATCTTATCCATTGTAACTTCAGACGCTTGATCTTCACCTTCATCACTTGGTAGACTCACCTAGAATTTTCCTAAGTGATTTAGTGTCACATACTTAGTCTAAAGAATTCTACAAAGATAAATACTATAAGCCTAAGATAAATAAGCTTTCAGGTACTTATACAAAACATTCTATGAAAGCTTTTACACTTTTCGGGGTCTAACAGGAAGTCCTATTTGTCATCATCAAAACATTTAATATGAAATTCCTAACAATTTCCCCCTTTTTGATGATGGCAATACTTATTTAGTTCAAGCGTTAGATACCTGAAGGTTAGCGTTAAGTAGTTTGAGCTTTACGAGATGTTTCAGCTGTAAAATGCATTTTATATATATATTCATAGTACAGGCATTTTACAACTAAAAAAGAGAGAAGCACAAAAACAAAAAAATCAAGATCGTGACTTGATCTTGTATCTCTTAGTCATTTCAGCACGGATTGCTTCAGTTATCTGATCTTCTAACGTCATCATCGCAGCATGATCTTTATTGATTATGTGCTTGTTTTCTTGAACTTGTCGTGCCTTAAAGGCAATGAAGTGTTTATCCCATTCCTCTGGACTGATGCCTATGTATCGTAGGCAAATTCTGAAGGTTTGGTCGAAGTCAGACATTTTTCTTTCTAAGGCTAATACCGCTGGATCAGATGGTTCTGGAATTGATGCTCTCGGAAGAGGAATGTCAAACTGTTCAAGCAGTGCTCTTGAAGGCAATGGAAGAGTTGGATAGAGCACTCTGGGAGTTTCTTTCTTATTAGACGCTTCAACCGATGTAGTTACCCAAGAGGGATAGGGATACCTTGGTCTGTTACTCAGTGTGAGAGAGTATCAATATGTTGACGCTTGGATGGTGGAGGAGGAACTTGATCTTTAGATGTTGACGATTTCCTCTTTTCTCCCTTCTTTTCCCCCTTATTGCCATCATCAGTCTGTTTGAAATGCTGAGTAAGAAGACTGACTTGAGTAGCAATCTGAGCGACAGAGGCCTCAAGCGTGGTTAGACGCTGGTCGAAATGTTCTTTCATGACCAGGAGTTGAGCGTGATTAGCGTCTGTGAGAGAGGTCTCTAGAGCCGTGAACCGGCCGTAGATCATTGGTTAAAGCCACATGACTTGCCTGAGTAGCTTGAGATAGTTGTTGTATTTGAGTGAGGCATTCAGTCATGGACGGTTGAGCGTCGGGAAGTGCAAGTGGACTCGAGGCTTAAAACGAGATGTGTGTTTGAGAGATTCAATAGGTACTTGATAGTAGGATCAAATACTGTTCCTCGAAACTCTGGGGCAGTGTTGGACTCGGTGGATGCAGTAGAGTTGGATTCAGTTGGACTGGGGGAATGAGGCGCTTGAGGTAATTCTAATAAGCGCTCAGGAGCACGGTAACGTGTCAGCTGTGCTGCAGTAAATTCTGATTCTATACGGCTAAAGTCCGTAAACCGAAAGTCCAAGCTGGCAAAACGGTTCATCTGCATATGGATACGTAGCAGTCTGTAGAAGTTCATTCAAATGTAGAGTGGGGAGATAAGTACTTGAATGAACGTTCTGATAGGACTATCCAGGGCCTGATATATATTGGCCGAGGATATCCAGCACATGAATGGGAAAGATTTTGGAGGGCGCTTGGCAGATGGAGAATAAGGCATCTGGGCAATAGTGTTGTGAGAAGCCATTAGCCGATCTGTTGGGAGAGTCTTCGGTTTCGGAGCGGGAACGTGGAGCCGGTAATACTCTTCCAAGTATGGCTAGATGAATGAAGCAAGCGCTTGAGATCTTTCTAGCAGCGATAAAACAAAATCATAGTGACTGAAGACTTCTTGTCGAATAGACGGAAGGAGAAGTGGATATCCTCTGAAAGGATTGATCCGAGAGCCATTCCGTTGTTGCAGATTTTTGTGAAGATTTTGTCGAATAGTTTACAAAACTGCACCCGAGCTCGAGGAACAGTATGATCCTACTTATTCCAGTACTAATGAATCTCTCAAACACAAGCTCGTTTTAAGTCTTGAGGCTAGCACTGCAATATTCCGAGCTCACCGCCATGGACTGAATGCCTCAACTCAAATAACATCAACTATCTACAAGCTACTCAGGCAAGTCATGTGGGCTCTTTAACCAATGATCTACAAGACTGGTTCCGGCTTTTAGAGACCATCTCTCAAAGATCGTCAGAATTACTACTAGCGCTTCAACTCCTGTCATGAAAGAACATTTCGACCAGCGTCTAACCACGCTTGAGGCCCTATGTCGCCGATTGCTACTCAAGTCAGTCTTCTTACTCAGCATTTCTACGACTGATGATGGCAATAAGGGGAAAAGAAGGGAGAAAGAGAGGAAATCGTCAACATCTAAAGATCAAGTTCCTCCTCACCATCCAAGCGTCAACATTTGATACTTCTCTCACACTGAGTACAGAACAGAAACCAAGGTATCCCTATCCCTCTTGGGAACTACATCGGTTGAAGCGTCCAATAAGAAAGAAACTCCCAGAGTGCTCTATCCAACTCTTCCATTGCCTTCAAGAGCACTGCTTGAACAGTTTGACATTCCTCTTCTCAGAGCATCAATTCCAGAAACCATCTGATCCAGCAGTATTAGCCTTAGAAAGAAAAATGTCTGACTTCGACCAAACCTTGAAGAATTGCCTACGATACATAGGCATCAGTCCAGAGGAATGGGATAAACACTTCATTCCCTTTAAGGCACGACAAGTTCAAGAAAACAAGCACATAATCAGTAAAGATCATGCTGCGATGATGACGTTAGAAGATCAGATAACTGAAGCAATCCGTGCTGAAATGACTAAGAGATACAAGATCAAGTCACGATCTTGATTTTTTTTTTGTGCTTCTCTCTTTTTAGTTGTAAAATGCCTGTACTATGAAATATATATATATATATATATAATGCATTTTACAGCTGAAACATCTCGTTAAAGCTCAAACTAACTTACTAACTTACGCTAACCTTCACTTTAGGTATATAACGCTTGAACTAAATAAGTATTGCCATCATCAAAAAGGGGGAAATTGTTAGGAATTTCATATTAGATGTTTTGATGATGACAAATAGGACTTCCTGTTAGACCCCGAAAAGTGTAAAAGCTTTCATAGAATGTTATGTATAAGTACCTGAAAGCTTATTTATCTTAGGCTTATAGTATTTATTGTATAATTCACTAAGTATGTGACATAAATCACTTAGGAAAATTCTGGGTGAGTCTACCAAGTGATGAAGGTGAAGATCAGCGTCTGAAGCTACAATAGATAAAGATATCTTGAAGCGTCCGTCAAACGCTTAGGGATATCCCAGTGCTCAACTAAAAATGGATAACTCAGGCCGAATACTCAACATCAAGTGGAATGACGGAATTCTCAGTAAGACCATCAAGACAAGATTGAAGAGTAAGCGTCTGAAATAAAGAAAAGAAAGTCAGGATCAGTCCAAGCGTCTGTCCAATACACGAGAATAACTATTCTCTTCAGCAAGCGTCCAAAAAGTTAAACCAACACAACCTACAAAGAACGTAACCTGAAAACTCAAACCCAAAACCATCCAAAGACTTAAAAAGCATGAATCAAACGGATGAATTATTTCCAACGGAAAAAGACAAGATGCATTAAAAGTCGGATAAGTGCTATTAAAATATAAGCACTATAACGTATGGGCAAGCCATTCTTTTACTGAAACTGTCAGAAGTTATGAAACCAAGAACATGCCTAACTAATTAAGTATACCCAAAGTTAGAATGTCTGAACTCAAGGAATGTTTGGGGAAACGAGACTCCAACCGTGTCAAACGGACAAAAACCACCAATACCTATAAATAGCTCTTTCAACAAACAAGTAAAAACACAAAAAAAAGGGCAAAAAAATTACCTACTTGTTGAAAGAAAAGCTTACTGAAAATCATAGCCAAATATCCATATAAGCTTTTCACAAATATTCCAGAGACAGTCACCCATATCTCAAATCTCTTTTTAAGAAGAACCTATACTACCATTGAGATATCCCCAAGTTGTTTGAACTTTCCAAAAACAAACAAACCCGTGACCAAAACCATCAACACCTTCATCTGAGTGAGAAAGCTGGTTGACTTGCAAGCAATATTTTTGTGTAAAAGAAGCTTGTTGAAGTTGATCTCTATTGGAGCTGAAATCTGTGTGACCAAGGAGTTCGAGATCAGAGTAACTTGCACCATTTCTGAGTGAAAGAAGCAAGGGGATAGAAGGTCTTTAGTGGAGCTGAAATCTGTGTGATCAAGGAGTTCCGAGATCATATCCAATCTCCCTCTATCTTGTAGAAGTCTCTGTGTGACTCTTCGATAATCATCATAGTGGAAAAACCTCCTGATAAAAGGAGAAGAAGGACGTAGCTGGGATTACATCATCCAGTGAACCTTACAAATATCTTGTGTCATTTACCTCTTTAAGCATTCATTGTTTTACTGATTTACTATTCATACTGCATAATTCTGATAAAGTCTTAAACAACTAAGCGACTACTTTCGATTAATTAACCGAACGCTAAGCTATAAAATACTTCTGCTGTGCTAACTCTGATTTAGTGACTAAACTCTGCCCTACTTTGGTAAGGTTGAAATCACCGAGTCTAAGTTAACGTTTCTAAGCGCCACATCCAGCGCTTAAACTTGTCAAGCGTTCAATACTTCAAAGTGATACGAATTTTAAGAAGTCGAAAACGACTTCAGGGTCTATTCAACCCCCCCCTTCTAGACCCTTTCGTATACCACTTGGGACCAAAAATATGTCATACATATTGAAAATCTCTTGTGTATAATTGAAAGGCAAAAAATGTTTATGATTCGAGAATCTCAATGCGTTATGGATATTCTCGTGAGACGTGAAAACTGTCGCTAACTTTTAGCTGATATTTGACGACAAAACTGTTGCATACTAACTAGTTTTGATAAGTGTCATACATTTTCAAAAACCTATGTGTTCTAATTTGAAAACAAACATAACGATTATAGTACGAACATCCTACAAGCGTTATAGAACCTTCTCGTGAAGTCGAGCAAAACTGGCAATAATTAGCTTAGAGTTTGCAGAAAAAAAATGTTTCATAATAGATATTTTTTGATAATGTTCATATAGTTTTGGAAGCCCTATGTGTTACTTTAAAACAAAAATTAAAACTAGGGTTTATGATTTCAAGCATCCTCCCCAATGCATTATAGTATTATCGGAAGTGTGCCAAAAACATCGATAAAATTTATCTTACATTTGAAGAAAAACTATTTTACACTAGATATTTTTGATAATGTATTCATACGTTTTCAGAAAGCTTATGTGTCTACTTTGAAAGAAAAAAATGGTTTACGATTCTGATATTGTACAGTGCATGTGGATTGTCTTGGTGAAGTCACGCAAATTGTTGACAAATTTAGCTTAATTTTAAAGAAAAAACTGTTTTCTACTAGATGTTTTTGATCATGTGTCACATTATTTTTAGCCCTAATTTCACTGCGCCTCCATGCGATGTCTGGTCAATTTTTTGCATCGGCAAGTCCGAAAATTGCCAAAAATTATTTAACCACAATCAAAAATGAAACATCATGTATCCATATCACGCATCAAAACATGACAAATAAATCACAAATATTCTTAATTCACATGATTTTAACCAGAAATATACAAAAAATAACCGAAAAAAAGAAAACCCAAATAGATCTTAAATTTAATTTACCTATTGGAACATTAAATGTAATAAACCATATATTCATCAAGAAAAAAAAAACAATGATTTTTAATGATTAAACATGGGATTCGTCTAATACCAACTTGTTGGAAAATCAATTTAACCGTGAAAAAGCTTCACCAAAATCAAGAACGTTTGCTCATCATAAAAGAAATCAGATAATGAAAGCGAAACGCATACCCTTTTTTTTTTTTAATCAGCCTATCAGGTTAAGTCTTGGAAGTCTTTGCGGGGATTGGATGAGGTGGTTTGTGTTGGTCCCAAGTGGTATACGAAAGGGTCTAGAAGGGGGGGGTTGAATAGACCCTGAAGTCTTTTTCGACTTCTCAAAAATCGTATCACTTTGAAGTATTTGAACGCTTGACAAGTTTAAGCGCTGGATGTGGCGCTTGAGAAACGTTAACTTAGACTCGGTGATTTCAACGCTTACCAAAGTAGGGCAGAGTTTAGTCACTAAATCAGAGTTAGCACAGCGGAAGTATTTTATAGCTTAGCGTTCGGTTAATTAATCGAAAGTAGTCGCTTAGTTGTTTTAAGACTTTATCAGAATGTATGCAGTATGAATAGTAAAGCAGTAAAACAATGAATGCTTAAAGAGGTAAATGACACAAGATATTTGTAAGGTTCACTGGGTGATGTAATCCCAGCTACGTCCTTCTTTCCTTTTATCAGGGAGGTTTTTCCACTATGATGATTATCGAAGAGTCACACAGAGACTTCTACAAGATAGAGGGAGATTGGATATGATCTTGGAACTCCTTGGTCACACAGATTTCAGCTCCACTAAAGATCTTCTATCCCTTGCTTCTTTCACTCAGAAATGGTGCAAGTTACTCTTGATCTCGGAACTCCTTGGTCACACAGATTTCAGCTCCAATAGAGATCAACTTCAACAAGCTTCTTTTACACAAATATTGCTTGCAAGTCAACCAGCTTTCTCACTCAGATGAAAGGTGTTGATGGTTTTGGTCACGGGTTTGTTGTTTTTGGAAAGTTCAAACAACTTGGGGATATCTCAATGGTAGTATAGGTTCTTCTTAAAAAGAGATTTGAGATATGGGTGACTGTCTCTGGAATATTTGTGAAAAGCTTATATGATATTTGGCTATGATTTTTAGTAAGCTTTTCTTTCAACAAAGTAGTAATTTTTTGTTTTTTTTGTGTGTCGTTTACTTGTTTGTTGAAAGAGCTATTTATAAGGTATTGGTGGTTTTTGTCCGTTTGACACGGTTGGAGTCTCGTTTCCCCAAACATTCCTTGAGTTCAGACATTTCTAACTTTGGGTATATTTAATTGGTTAGGCATGGTCTTGGTTTCATAAATCTGACAGTCTAGGTCAAAGATATGGCTTGCCCATAAGTTATAGTGCTTATATTTAATAGCACTTATCCGACTTTTAATGCATCTTGTCTTATTTCCGTTGGAAATAATTCGTCCGTTTGATTCATGCATTTTTAAGTCTTTGGATGGTTTTGGGTTTGAGTTTTTCAGGTTACGTTCTTTGTAGGTTGTGTTGGTTTAACTTTTGGACGCTTGCTGAAGAGAATAGTTATTCTCGTGTATTGGACAGACGCTTGGACTGATCCTGACTTTCTTTTCTTTATTTCAGACGCTTACTCTTCAATCTTGTCTTGATGGTCTCACTGAGAATTCCGTCATTTCACTTGATGTTGAGTATTCGGCCTGAGTTATCCATTCGTAGTTTGAGCACTGGGATAATCCCTAAAGCGTTTGACGGACGCTTCAAGATATCTTTATCCATTGTAACTTCAGACGCTTGATCTTCACCTTCATCACTTGGTAGACTCACCCAGAATTTTCCTAAGTGATTTAGTGTCACATACTTAGTCTAAAGAATTCTACAAAGATAAATACTATAAGCCTAAGATAAATAAGCTTTCAGGTACTTATACAAAACATTCTATGAAAGCTTTTACACTTTTCGGGGTCTAACAGGAAGTCCTATTTGTCATCATCAAAACATTTAATATGAAATTCCTAACAATTTCCCCCTTTTTGATGATGGCAATACTTATTTAGTTCAAGCGTTAGATACCTGAAGGTTAGCGTAAGTTAGTTTGAGCTTTAACGAGATGTTTCAGCTGTAAAATGCATTTTATATATATTATTTCATAGTACAGGCATTTTACAACTAAAAAAGAGAGAAGCACAAAAACAAAAAAATCAAGATCGTGACTTGATCTTGTATCTCTTAGTCATTTCAGCACGGATTGCTTCAGTTATCTGATCTTCTAACGTCATCATCGCAGCATGATCTTTACTGATTATGTGCTTGTTTTCTTGAACTTGTCGTGCCTTAAAGGCAATGAAGTGTTTATCCCATTCCTCTGGACTGATGCCTATGTATCGTAGGCAAATTCTGAAGGTTTGGTCGAAGTCAGACATTTTTCTTTCTAAGGCTAATACCGCTGGATCAGATGGTTCTGGAATTGATGCTCTGAGAAGAGGAATGTCAAACTGTTCAAGCAGTGCTCTTGAAGGCAATGGAAGAGTTGGATAGAGCACTCTGGGAGTTTCTTTCTTATTGGACGCTTCAACCGATGTAGTTACCCAAGAGGGATAGGGATACCTTGGTTCTGTACTCAGTGTGAGAGAAGTATCAATATGTTGACGCTTGGATGGTGGAGGAGGAACTTGATCTTTAGATGTTGACGATTTCCTCTTTTCTCCCTTCTTTTCCCCCTTATTGCCATCATCAGTCTGTATGAAATGCTGAGTAAGAAGACTGACTTGAGTAGCAATCTGAGCGACAGAGGCCTCAAGAGTGGTTAGACGCTGGTCGAAATGTTCTTTCATGACCAGGAGTTGAGCGTGATTAGCGTCTGTGAGAGAGGTCTCTAGAGCCGTGAACCGGTCTTGTAGATCATTGGTTAAAGCCACATGACTTGCCTGAGTAGCTGTAGATAGTTGCTGTATTTGAGTGAGGCATTCAGTCATGGACGGTTGAGCGTCGGGAAGTGCAGTGCTGACTCGAGGCTTAAAACGAGATGTGTGTTTGAGAGATTCAATAGGTACTTGATAAGTAGGATCAAATACTGTTCCTCGAAGCTCTGGGGCAGTGTTGGACTCGGTGGATGCAGTAGAGTCGGATTCAGTTGGACTGGGGGAATGAGGCGCTTGAGGTAATTCTAATAAGCGCTCAGGAGCAGGTAACGTGTCAGCTGGTGCTGCAGTAAATTCTGATTCTATACGGCTAAAGTCCGTAAACCGAAAGTCCAAGCTGGCAAACGGCTCATCTGCATATGGATACGTAGCAGTCTGTAGAAGTTCATTCAAATGTAGAGTGGGGAGATAAGTACCTTGAATGAACGTTCTGATAGGACTATCCAGGGCCCTGATATACATTGGCCCGAGGATATCCAGCACATGAGTGGGAAAGATTTTGGAGGGCGCTTGGCAGATGGAGAATAAGGCATCTGGGCAATAGTGTTGTGAGAAGCCAATTAGCCGATCTGTTGGGAGAGTCTTCGGTTTCCGAGAGTCGGGAACGTGGAGCCGGTAATACTCTTCCAAGTATGGGTAGATGGCTGAAGCAAGCGCTTGAGATCTTTCTAGCAGCGATAAAACAAAATCATAGTGACTGAAGACTTCTTGTCGAATAGACGGAAGAAGTGGATATCCTCTGAAAGGATTGATCCGAGAGCCATTCCATTGTCGCAGATTTTCTGTGAAGATTTTGTCGAATAGGGAGACTGGAGGCATAATTGCCATCATGAAAGAAAAGTTGTCTTCACAGTGGCTAGGGGTGCAGTTCAGACAGGACAGGGGAGAAGAACCGCTGGTGGACGCTTGATCAGCAAAGCGTAGAGAAGAGTTGGCCAGTTTGTGCAACGCTTGTCTTAAGCGGTGTTCAGGTTGATGGCGGATCAGAGGCAGCTTCAGAACGGGTCCAAGTCTATGTTGGCGCTGCGTTAGCATGTAGCGTGCAAATTTGGTCTTTTTATCATGAATCCCTATTCTGAACAGATGGGGAGCACTAACCAAGTCTTCAAATTTATACGTGTCACCCATGTAAGCTTCAGCCCATCTTATCTCAGTCATACAATACTCAGTTCCTGCATTAAGTATAGCACGAAATCCTTGGTGATGAATATCACAGATGGATTCAAAACGATACCTGTCTGGTTGGTAGTTAGCGTTCCAGACGCAGTCAAAATATGCATCGGTTTCAAGTTGAATCATCTCGGTCAGGGAAGCTGGACGCTCACCGGCATGTACTCCTTTATTCTTCCACAGGAGGAGAGGATTAGCTGAGCGCTTGTTTTCCCTGCTTTTGACCAGTGTTGGGAGTGAGAATAGCCTTCTCTGTTTAGTAGCCCTTCCGTTGGGTTCAGAAGCTTATCCTGACGCTCATAGACTCTGATGTTGTAGTCTCTGAGAGCGAAGCCAGTGGGTTTGCTTGTCCCACAGTCCAGATAATAAGCTAAATCAACATCAGCTCTAGGAGTCTTGCCTCCTTGCCGCTGTGCTTGGAGAGTTACGGAAGCCGGGATGTGTTTGGGAGTCTTCCCGAGTTCAAGGGCTGTGTAGTAAGCTTCATCAGCTGGGGTTGAGGCTGTGTTAAAGAGAGTGTTGCGTACAGCCAGATCAAACTTTATGAGCTTGGCGATATCATTTTCGGCATTGATAAGACTTTCTTCATTGTATCCTGCAGGTATGAAGGTCTCTGCGGGCGCTGGAGGCAAATAATCGACTGAGTGATCGATAGTCTTTAAGGGATCCAGCTTGAAGAAATGTCGATGAATCACAACGTCGTTAGCATCGCTCTGACCTTCTGAGCGTGCCTCTGTTGTACTAGGTAATGCAAGCAATGGTTGAACCCTTGGGATTTCAGGTTCATCAGGCTCGAGATTTGT
The DNA here is from genome assembly GCA_019426215.1 of Buddleja alternifolia. Taxonomy (NCBI): domain Eukaryota; kingdom Viridiplantae; phylum Streptophyta; class Magnoliopsida; order Lamiales; family Scrophulariaceae; genus Buddleja; species Buddleja alternifolia. The sequence goes on along the minus strand of CM033397.1, from coordinate 25,457,327 downwards.
AGATTCGATGGCAGCTTCATGTGCGATGGCCACAATGTGGGCCATATCAACATCCAGATGGACATCAACTGGTGGTTCAAAGGATGATATCGGGACAGCAGCTATGGCTTGATCACTTTGTGTAGCCTCAGAAGAAATGGCAGCAGTTGGACGCTTACGTCTCTTGAAGATACGCTTCACATTTATACCTTCGGCGGGGAACGCTTGAGTCTGTGGAACTGCAGGTTCTTCAAAGTCAATATTTTTGAGAACCTTTTCCAGATCTTTCCGACTAATGAGGGGTATAGAATCCTCGTCATCTTCATCGCTTTTGATAGGTTGAGCCTTGGGCTTTCGAGGAGCCCGTTTCTTTGTGACAGTGGGACGCTTCACATTACGTTTGGCTTTCTCCTGATCTGGACGCTCAGCCTCCTCATCTGACGCTGCTCGGACAACTTGGCGCTCAGAGAGAGGCTTAGCAGCACCTCCAACTTTGGGTGGATTGAAGAGATTATTGATGATTCTTGGCCCATAGAACTTATGCTTGGCCACGGTGACTCCTGCTGAAGAGGTGCACTCTGCTCGAAAAATTAGATCACTTAAAACTAGACCATAAGGTCTGTTTGAAGTGCGTAGACTGTCTCTGAACCTGCTGAATATATAGGCGCTCCAGTTGATTTTTATCTTGAGTAGGATGGCAGTCATCATCTGGAACTGGGTTGGGTTGATTTTGTCGAAGGTTCCCACTCTGCATTCAATGTTTTTACTGCAGAAATCAGCCAAGACTCGATACCTGTTCACTATATCTTTCTTCTCAAAGTACGGTTTGTATGGAACATCATCGTAAGCGCTAATCTGAGTCCAGACTTCTTGAATTTGTTCTTCAGTGATAGTGTCTAAAGTGGCTCCAGCATTAGGTAGAGAGAAATTCTGGGCAATAGAGGCCGCAGAGAGAGTGAACGTCTTTGATTCCTTCTTGGAGACAGGAAACAAACAAGTGATGGAAGTCTCATCGTCAGACAGTCGAGCATTTCTCCAGAAAAATTCTAGTTCTTCAGGAAACATATACGAGTATTTCGTGAGAAATTTCTGAAGCCCAGCCTCTGCTACAGAATCCATCATTTCCGTTAAATCAATTTGGGGGTTTTCATAGAGAAACTTCCAATCAACTATAAGGCCTTCAGTGACCTTAACAACAACTTCAGTGGTTCCAGCAGTAGCTTTCTTGGGTGCCATTAGTGAGAAGTAGACAGAGATTACGAATGAAAATTTTTGTTTTGAGAAAGAGAGAGAATTTTTCTTGCACGAATGTAATAGAGTATAAGAGTGTTTGTGTTCTGCAGAAAGTGTGTTTTTGAGATACTTCAATTTGAATGTTCTGTGTGTTTGAAGTTTGAGATGTTGACACGTGGAGGAATATAAATCTCAGCCATTAAAATATAACTGTGGACGTGAATTTAGATTAAATAGGCACGGTTTCTTTTAGTAACTTCCACATATACTATTTTGAAGTCCGATTAAAAGTTTGAAACAGAGACTTTTGATATACTGAGAGTGATACGTGTGCCCATGAAAAGCGGATACGTTCTTTATGAAAACTGTTCGGGAACCATAATTTTGAACAACTATTCAAATACCCGCCAAAAATTTGTTAAAGCGTCCGGACCTATTCAGAATGACGCTTGAAACAATTCAGTGTTATGTGGACGCTTGAGAATCTTGAGGTTCTCTTTCAAGTAACATTTTGTGCTTTAGCGGTCATTGTAACATATAGAATTATTCCTGTGTATGAGGACACAGTTTCCCAGTACTTATCATTATGTCTTGGTAGTAGTGTTTTACTTTTGGTTTAAAATATTCAGCGCTGGTTGTATTCGTCTAAGATACATGGTAATTGTACTGACGCGTGTACATGTGCTGAACCATCTTTGAAAAACGTGATGAGTACCCATGGGTTTTCTTGAGCGAAGGGTGAGGAATGTCAAGTCAGCATTAATTGCATTGATTGACTAAACCACTTTCTCGTTTTAGCGTAGGGTAATGTACGCTTGCTTTTAAAGGGTTCTTTTACTAACTGCTTTAGCCGGGAATAAAGCTAAGCGTTTAGTTTATTTTGAAAGAAGTGCAGACGCTAAGACAGATTTGTGTAATAAGCGTCAAAAGGATTTAAGTGTATGGTGCTAAGTGCGTATGACCGATGCAAGGGAAAACATTTTTGGTCATATTCACTTAGGTATAGTTAGCTCTTTTAAGGTTCCCCCTATGTAGGTTCCCCATAAATTACATAACATACAGTGAATTCCCCTAAATTTCATGCCTAACAAAAGTATGATGTTTCGAATGATTAAGCATTTAGATCAATCATACCTAGTTCACTTCTTAAAGTGAGAAAACGTTGTTCGTTAAGCGCTTTGGTGAAGATATCTGCCAGTTGCTTTTCTGTACCAATGAAGTGCATGGAGATATCTTTCTTTTGAACGTGGTCACGTAGAAAGTGATAGCGAATGTCAATGTGTTTGGTTCTAGAGTGAAGAACTGGATTTTGAGTCATTGCTAAGGCGCTTTGATTGTCACAATGGATAGGAGTTGGATCTAGGATTATTCCATAATCTCTAAGTTGTTGCCTCATCCAAAGGATCTGTGCACAACAGCTTCCAGCGGCTACATACTCAGCTTCAGCGGTGGAAGTAGCGATGGACTGTTGCTTCTTACTATGCCATGAAATTAGTCTATCACCTAGAAATTGACATGTTCCACTAGTACTTTTTCTATCTATTTTGCATCCTGCAAAATCTGCATCTGAATAACCAATTAGTTCAAAAGGAGAATCCCTAGGATACCATAAGCCCACATTTTGTGTGCCTTTTAGGTACTTAAGGATCCTTTTAGCAGCAATTAAGTGTGATTCTCTAGGATCAGCTTGAAATCGTGCACACATGCATACTGAGAACATAATATCAGGTCTACTAGCTGTAAGATAAAGAAGTGATCCAATAATACCTCTATAGTTAGTGATATCAATTTTCTTTCCATTATCATCTCTATCTAGCTTAAGCGTTTGGCTCATTGGAATTTTTGAAGGTGATGCATTTTCCATACCAAATTTCTTGATCATATCTCTAGTATATTTAGTTTGATTTATGAATATGCCATTAGGGAGTTGTTTAACTTGTAATCCTAGGAAGAAAGTTAATTCACCCATCATGCTCATTTCAAATTGATCTTGCATCATCTTCGAAAATTTCTCACATAGACGCTTATTGGTAGATCCAAATATAATATCATCAACATAAATTTGAACTAGGAGAATATCTCCATTATGGGTAATTTTGAATAACGTTGTGTCAACGCTGCCTTTTGAAAAGCCTTTACCTATAAGGAAGATAGAAAGAGTGTCATACCATGCTCGTGGTGCTTGTTTAAGACCATAGAGTGCCTTGTCCAATTTATAAACCATGCTTTTCCCATGGTTGTTGATGAATCCTGGTGGTTGCTCCACATATACTTCTTCTTGGAGTTTACCATTCAGAAATGCACTCTTTACGTCCATTTGATACACTGTAAATTTGTTAAATGCTGCAAACGCTAGAAACATGCGGATTGCTTCAAGACGGGCAACTGGAGCGTATGTTTCATCAAAGTCGATGCCCTCTTCTTGACAGTATCCCTGAGCTACGAGTCTGGCTTTGTTTCTAATCACAATCCCATTCTCATCCATTTTGTTTCTATAGACCCATCTAGTTCCAATGACCCCTTGGTGGGTTGGTCTTGGTACTAGCGTCCATACCTCATTTCTTTCAAATTGGTTTAGCTCTTCTTGCATGGCTTCTATCCAACTTGGATCGTTAAGCGCTTCATCCACTTTCTTTGGTTCCATTTGAGATAGGAAGCTTGCAAACATGGCCTCATTTATTGTAGCGGCTCTTGTTCTAACGGTTGCTCCAATATCTCCAATAATTAGTTCTGGTGGATGGTCTCTGAGCCATTTTCTGTCTGGTTGGAACGGGTTAAGAGATTGATCTAACGTTTGATTAAACTGTGTAGGCGCTTGACCAATTCCTTGCGTAGGCGCTTCAGTGTTTATAGTTTGAATTTGCTCTTGATGAACATTCCCTTCATGATCATCAGCGTTTCTTGCAATGTCATCGTCGATGTCTTTACGAGTAGTCTTAGGATTAGGTACAATGATTTCATTATCTTCATCAATATCACTATCATCACACAGATTGATTTGTGACGCTTGTTGAGATAAATCTTCAATTCCTGCATCATTAATATTAACCTTACTCGGTTCTTGGTTAGCATCATCAAACACAACATGAATGGATTCTTCAACCTTCGATTTGACCTTATTTAAGATGCGAAAGCTCTTTCCATTTTTGGCGTAACCTAGAAAGATTCCTTCATCTGCTTTAGGATCAAATGTCTTTAGGCTTTGGGAACCATTGTTATGAATGAAACATTTTGAACCAAATACATGAAAGTATGAAACATTCGGCTTACGTCCCTTCCATAACTCATATGGAGTCTTTTCATGTTGCTTGTTGATCATACACCGGTTCTGAGTGTAGCAAGCAGTGTTGATAGCTTCGGCCCACAACCTTTGAGGCAGCTTAGACTCGGCTAACATAGTCCTAGCGGCTTCTTTAAGCGTTCTGTTCCGTCGTTCAGCAACTCCATTTTGTTGAGGTGTTCTAGGTGCTGAATACTCATGAAGTATTCCAAAGTCTTTACAAAATTTCTCAACAATATGGTTAGTAAATTCAGTTCCTCTATCACTTCTAATTCTTGTTACTTTTAGATCTTTTGAGTTTTGTAGTTGACGAATTAGAGAGGTGAGCTTGGCACTAGTTTCATCTTTAGATGCTAGAAATTCTACCCATGTATAGCGTGAAAAATCATCAACTATTACTAGTGAATACTTTTTACCACTAACGCTCATGATTTGAATAGGACCAAACAAATCTAAATGTAGTAATTCAAGTATTCGAGAGGTCGATAGATGAAGCTTCTTCTTAAAAGATGATTTAACTTGTTTACCCATTTGACAGCATCACATAAGCGATCTTTATTAAAGGAACCTTTAGGTAATCCCTCTACGAGATTTAGAGATATTAATTGAGAGATTGTTTTGAAATTGAGGTGATTCATTTTTCTGTGCCATAACCAACCTAATTCGTTTTGATTCTTAGCTACGAAACATGTAGGGTTGTTATCTAATGTTGAATCCCAATCTACTAAGTATACATTGTTTGTTCTTCTTCCTTTTAATTTAGTAGATCCTGTCTTAACATCGATTATCTCGCACAAGTCACTAGAAAATTTAATTTCAAAGCCTTTATCACAGAATTGACTTATGCTTAGGAGATTATGTTTAAGACCCTCAACATAGTATACATCATTGATCATGATGTTCCCCCTATGCATGATACCTATACCTTTAGTTTTACCTTTAGAATTATCACCGAATATAACTTGAGGACCATTGGTTGCACGATAGTTGATCAAGAGATCCTTTGATCCAGTCATGTGTCTCGATGATCCACTATCTATGTACCATACTGAAGCGTCGGTGTTGGCTCTAGGTACCTGCATTCAAAAGGGCAGATCTAATTTCCTTTAGGTACCCATTTTGTTTTGGGTCCTTCTTTGTTAGTGACGTGAATTAGATTTTTCGGAACCCATATTTGCCTTGTCTTCACTATGGGAGAGAGATTGGCCTTCTTGGGTTTCGTTTTGAGTTGCATACTTTTTCTAGATGTATAGAAATATCCTTGATTATAGTAATAATCATAATCGTAATCATAATTATCATAGTGTTGATAATATGAACTGGATTGTTTTGGATATAGACGTTTGATTCTGTTTGGTACTGGCTTAGGATGCACTTTTGGTGCGGGACGCTTAACGTTTGATTCACTGGCAGAAAATATCTCCTTAGCTTTTTGAGCGTTTGGATATATTTTCTTTTGTGAGACATTCACTTTTATCATTAGCTTTTGTACCAGTATTTGTTAATTCATTCAGCGTTTGTCTGATCGATCTTTCTTCAACAAAGATTACACCTTTTCCTTTGTTGATTGTTGTAACATTGGACGCTTTGGCTTTATAACTAAATTCATCAAAACCTAGACCGGTCTTTTCACCAAATGCCCTGGTTACTTTAGTCACATTATCTAGCGTTCTAGACGCTTTTGATAATGAAGAGATAAGCTGCTCTGATTTGGCAAGTTTAGCGACCATTTCAGCTTCTCTTTTGACTATTATATCAAGATCACCTTTTAGCTGAGTAATTTCACTCTCGAGTGATTGGTTTTTCTCAATGCACTGTTGCTGAATTTGCAACTCTGCTTTGAGCGTTAAGTTATCACTTCTGAGTGCTGAAATAATACGATGGTGATTTTGGAATAATTGGGTGGCATCTTGACAATCTGTATAATATTCCTTTACTTTGTCAAGTAATTCATCATAAGAGAGAGGATGATACAGATCAGTGGTTACCTCAGATGGTAAGTCGTTAGATGCTTCATTTTCTCTTGCCATGAGACAAATGAATGCTGAGTCCTTTGATGGTTCATCATCGCTGCTTTCATCTGATGATTCCAAGTCCTCTTCAGGCGTATAGAGAGGTTCTGATTCTGCTAGCAAGCCTTGTTGTCTCAGGTTGCTCCTGAATTGGTTTCTATCCGTGTGATCTTGCTTTGTAGGTTTAGACACATTTGGATATGGGCAATTAACTTGGAAATGCCCTGGTCTCCTGCAGTTGTAACAAAGATTGGTCTTCATCTTTTGTTCGTTTGTTAATCTTGTGGATCGTTGGTTTAACGCTGCAGGCGCTGAGAGATCTTGCTGAGAAGGAGTTTGATATTGAATTGGCGCTAGGGAGGAGGACGCAGGATAGTGAGGCGCTTGATATTGTGGTTGTATTTGAGGAAGCGCTTGATATGAACTTTGTCCTGGGTGCTTAGGACTGTTTCCCTTCTTTTCATATTTCAGGAATTTCCTGAATCTATTTAGAAGCGCCAGTTCTTCTTCCTCACTTATATCCGAGCCTTTTTCTTTGATAGATTTTCCTTTGATTGATGCCATTAGCGCTCCAGATTCGATCACTGGATTACTTACTGCATCACTGGCCGAATTCAGCTCAAACTCAAATGCTTTGAGTTCTGAAAAAGCATCTTCTGGAGTTAGGCTGTCCAGATTGTTTGATTCTCTCATTGCAGTTGTTTTCATTAGGAATCTGCTTGGAAGACTCCTAAAGATTTTGACCACTGTTTCTCGATTTTGTAGCTCCATACCCAGAGATGTTAGTTCAGTGACAAGGGCTGTAAACCTCATGTCTAATTGCTCTAGCGTCTCATTAGGTAGCATCTTGAAGCCGTTGAATTTTTCTTTGGCAATTGATAATTTGTTTTCCTTTATTTGTGCTGAGCCACCACAAATAGTAGTCAACTTATCCCAAATTTCTTTAGTTGTATTGCATGATTTGACTTTGTTGAATAAGTTGTCATTGTCACCAATGGCTGTGTATAATGCATTCCGACCGACATTGTCTAGATTTGCTCGTCGACGCTCATCGGTGGACCATTCTTGTTTGGGCTTCTCCACATAACCGTCAGGTGTTTCTTCTGTGGCTTCGGGCGCTCTGGTGATAACTTTGTATATTTTGATTGGCCCATCTGAAATGATATCACACATTTCATCATCACATGAACACAAATAAGTAAACGCTTTGACCTTCCAAGAGTCATAATTTGACTCGGTCAATTTGGGAACTTTAGAGAATGCCATGAAGAATTTAAAGTAATTTTAAAGCGACTATATAAAAAAATGGATCTGAACAAGCAGTTACGCTTGGAAACGCTTAGGTTTCAACTTCAACCGCTCTGATACCACTTGTTGGTCCCAAGTGGTATACGAAAGGGTCTAGAAGGGGGGGTTGAATAGACCCTGAAGTCTTTTCCGACTTCTTAAAAGTTCGTATCACTTTGAAGTATTTGAACGCTTGACAAGTTTAAGCGCTGGATGTGGCGCTTGAGAAACGTTAACTTAGACTCGGTGATTTCAACGCTTACCAAAGTAGGGCAGAGTTTAGTCACTAAATCAGAGTTAGCACAGCGGAAGTATTTTATAGCTTAGCGTTCGGTTAATTAATCGAAAGTAGTCGCTTAGTTGTTTTAAGACTTTATCAGAATGTATGCAGTATGAATAGTAAAGCAGTAAAACAATGAATGCTTAAAGAGGTAAATGACACAAGATATTTGTAAGGTTCACTGGGTGATGTAATCCCAGCTACGTCCTTCTTCTCCTTTTATCAGGGAGGTTTTTCCACTATGATGATTATCGAAGAGTCACACAGAGACTTCTACAAGATAGAGGGAGATTGGATATGATCTTGGAACTCCTTGTTCACACTGATTTCAGCTCCACTAAAGATCTTCTATCCCCTTGCTTCTTTCACTCAGAAATGATGCAAGTTACTCTTGATCTCGGAACTCCTTGGTCACACAGATTTCAGCTCCAATAGAGATCAACTTCAACAAGCTTCTTTTACACAAAAATATTGCTTGCAAGTCAACCAGCTTTCTCACTCAGATGAAAGGTGTTGATGGTTTTGGTCACGGGTTTGTTTGTTTTTGGAAAGTTCAAACAACTTGGGGATATCTCAATGGTAGTATAGGTTCTTCTTAAAAAGAGATTTGAGATATGGGTGACTGTCTCTGGAATATTTGTGAAAAGCTTATATGGATATTTGGCTATGATTTTTAGTAAGCTTTTCTTTCAACAAAGTAGGTAATTTTTTTTGCCTTTTTTTGTGTGTGTCTGTTTACTTGTTTGTTGAAAGAGCTATTTATAAGGTATTGGTGGTTTTTGTCCGTTTGACACGGTTGGAGTCTCGTTTCCCCAAACATTCCTTGAGTTCAGACATTTCTAACTTTGGGTATATTTAATTGGTTAGGCATGGTCTTGGTTTCATAAATCTGACAGTCTAGGTCAAAGATATGGCTTGCCCATAAGTTATAGTGCTTATATTTTAATAGCACTTATCCGACTTTTAATGCATCTTGTCTTATTTCCGTTGGAAATAATTCGTCCGTTTGATTCATGCATTTTTAAGTCTTTGGATGGTTTTGGGTTTGAGTTTTTCAGGTTACGTTCTTTGTAGGTTGTGTTGGTTTAACCTTTTTGGACGCTTGCTGAAGAGAATAGTTATTCTCGTGTATTGGACAGACGCTTGGACTGATCCTGACTTTCTTTTCTTTATTTCAGACGCTTACTCTTCAATCTTGTCTTGATGGTCTCATTGAGAATTCCGTCATTTCACTTGATGTTGAGTATTCGGCCTGAGTTATCCATTCGTAGTTTGAGCACTGGGATAACCCCTAAAGCGTTTGACGGACGCTTCAAGATATCTTTATCCATTGTAACTTCAGACGCTTGATCTTCACCTTCATCACTTGGTAGACTCACCTAGAATTTTCCTAAGTGATTTAGTGTCACATACTTAGTCTAAAGAATTCTACAAAGATAAATACTATAAGCCTAAGATAAATAAGCTTTCAGGTACTTATACATAACATTCTATGAAAGCTTTTACACTTTTCGGGGTCTAACAGGAAGTCCTATTTGTCATCATCAAAACATCTAATATGAAATTCCTAACATCTTCCAAATCAATATGTAGTCTTTTGAATTTCTCTTGGAGTCTCTCAATTCTCTAAAGATGGAAAATCAGAAGAATATAATGATAAAAAGGATTTGGAAATCACAACCCTTTTATAAGTCAACACTCAACAATTGTAAACTTATTATTATTTCCAATATAGCCCATCATAATAAAGGAAATAACAACCCGGCTTCTACAAATAAAATTCTATAAAATTCCATACCTTTCTTAATTGCTTTAGAACCCAAAATAATCATATATCTTAATTGATCACATAATAAGGCTTAATTATATTATGACTTTTAATATACGGCTTTCACATATTGCCCATATATATAGTGGATTCTAAATCAAACATAATGAACATACACAATTTTTGAACGGTAAGTATTAAAAATTTGAGTTTTAATGCCATGAAAGATTTACGCAAAATATATCCATTGAGCGGCTGATAATGTTATTATTGAAAAGAAATTGAAAATGTTATTATTGAAAAAGAAAATTTTACAAGGTAAATGTATTCAAATATATTTAACTATTAATATGTTTTTACATTTTAATTATTTTGTCAACACATAACTGGGTCATCTATGTATTTAACAACTAATGCATTTATGCAGTTCTAAAAATATATTCTTAATAGCTATTTTTTTTTTTAAAAGTGTGGCATTGTTTGGGGTTTGGACGTAGCAATGAACGATGACAACAAGTTCAGACTAAATTATTCTCATTCATTTTTCATCTATGTATTTTTATTTTGTATACACGGTCAATTTATAAGATTTGGAATGAATGTTGTAGTTTCAAGAAAGTTTGGTTATAACAAAAACCTATGGTCATTTACTTTTTGTGATTTTAACTCATCTCTATGCGTCATTGACTCTCTTAATGAAAAAACTAAAGTATATTGATGTTAATTCAATTTGTATACAAATTAAATTAATCTAATGGGGAAATAGCATTTTTGGTCCCATATGTTTGAATTTTTTCCTAAATTTTTTATTCTCATCCGTTACGAGATTATCATATTGTGTCACGTCACTTTCAAAAATTCTCACATTTCGCCCAACCAAATTTTCCCGTCTAAAATTTGGCAGTCAACTCTGTTAGTAAAAATCTGGCCATGTTTTTTAGGAGATTTTGTGCGTGAATGATACGACGAAATCCTAGCAAGAGAACTAGGTCGCACAAGTAGTAGAGTGGATATTAAGTTCGGAATTTATCATTTCCATAGGGACCTCTATGACCTAAGTACCGAGAATACTGTATTATCCATTTCTAAGTTAGGTCGATTGATAACAGTTGATTTAAACAAAAACTAGAAAATAAACTAAGACAAAATTTCAACGAATCAAAGGAGAAAGTGATGAGAAAGAGCGATTAAGGCACAAGGTTCAACCACTTATGCTATTTGATTGTGATAGAGGTCCTATTGGATCATTAGATTGATTTAGCTAAGACGGAACTTCCTAATTTACACACTACCCAATCTCTTGGCATAGCAACCCTTCCCTTGGTTAATAAATTCCTATATATCTCTATATGAAACCCAATTAACAACGATGCATTCAAGGTCTAGGAGTTCCCCACGTAAATGGAAAGTCACCTAAAGAAAATGAGTCTATCTCTAGTCAGTTTAATTATAGGGTATTCAATGATTTTATCTTTCCTTGGTCATTATCTTTCGATTTCTAACCTAGGCATTTCATCAAACATTTGGGCATCAAGCATTGGGTCAAAATTAATCCAATAGAAGCCAATAAATCAACAATCAAGTGTCATAAATGGCATGTCCATCGCCTTAATTAAACAAATTTAGCTCATATTCATGTCAAAATCAAAAACCTAAATCATACAAATCATAGGAAATTTGAACAAATTTAAGAAATAAAGATGTAAAAACTCCCTAATACTCATAAACATGTAGATTCCTTGTTGAATTCTACGCCTTCTCGCGAATGTAGGCCTTCAATGAGTGACGACCTTCAAGTCTTTATCCCAAGCTCTCTCTCTCTTCCTTTTTTGGGTAAAAAGCTGCAGAGTGAAGTAAAGTTAATGGTCAAAATGACCTAAATGGTCTATTTATACCCCTAGGGACGCGTGCAAACGCAACGGCATTTTCTAGAGAACGCCGCAATGTTTGCTACTGCCTTGAATGCCGCGGCATTCACCTATTTTTAGCACAAAAATATTTCGTTTTGCCTTCGTTCCCCGTTCTTTGCCCGACTGTTAACCTAACCTGAAAAGTAAGAGAAAACAATGGGGCCAAACATCATATGTGATCAAAATATTAAGGAAACTACCAAAACTAAGTTGATATATGGGGGAAAATTCGTCTAGAAATAGCATATATCAACATCACTTGCAAAATATCTCACATTTCACCCAACCGAATTTTTCCGTCTAAAATTTAAGTCATTTCTGTTAGTAAAAATTTGGCCAATTTTTTGGGAGATTTTGTGCGTGAATATCACGTAATATTAAATAGAAACATCATTATATTGAATATAATCCGTGTGTGTGTGCATTCACGGTTAGATTCTCCCCCCCCCAAAAAAGGTCAAAATGTTGACTAACGAGGTTGATCGTTAAATTTTGGAAGAAAAATCCGATTGAGACCAAATGTGAGAATTTTTAAGAGTCACGGGACACAATATGATAATTTTGTAACAAATGGGACCAAAATTGAAAACAGCTAAAATATATGGGATCAAAAAATGCAATTTTCTCTAGTGAGGTTGTATTCTCCCAACTAAAACAGGAGCTTCTGCTGAAATTTGAACATTTCAGAGCTAGGAAATTTAGACCTAGAGATAGAATATTTTTTGATGCTATTCAATAAATACATATCTTTTGTTTTGTTAGTTGTAAAGCTTGTTAATTGTTGATTTCTAGGCCCTGTTGTATAGTCCAGATTGTGATGTAAAAGGATGTTTTTTGATGATATATATTCTTACAGTTGCCTAAAAATAAAATGCAATTTTCCCTAATCTAACGAGTTATTTTGACTACATACTAAAACTCAAAAAGTTTTACAGCTAAGATATATGAAAAAGATGACAAGATCACATTTACCATATAAAAAATAAAATCATGCACTAAATACAACATAATGTGAGGTAATTTCCTTAATCATAAACGGTGACTTCTAAAATACTGTAACTCAATCAATGATACCTTTATTAAGCATAAACATTTTGGAATTATACTCTCAAAATTTGTCAAACTATACTCACAAATTGTAAAGATAAAATATTATTGCAATTAAAATTGTTGCCCGTGCAACTACTAGTTTGTTTTATAATATTCCCAAATCTATTTTATCACTTATCAAATAATCTTTAATTAACCAACAAGGTCCAGCACAGTTGGTAGATAGTTGGGTTCCTTAAGTATTTGTCTAGAGTTCAACTCCTGGCGGTGTGTACGGAAAAGACTTTGTTGGGAGAGGCAAAACCCACTTCGGTGATCTCTACGCCTCGAAGGGAAATAGTTTCCGGCGTCCGGTTGAGGGAAACTCTAATATATACCAAAAAAAAAAAATCCTTAATTATTATACAGAAAAGTAATAATGATAAGAAACCTGTAGAAGCACGAGTGCTTAAAGCTTTTCCATTTCTTTGAAAATCCTTCCTCTAAGTATTGGTTCCAACTCTTCTTAATTAATTTTCACATTTTTTCATCTTTATTTTTAAATTCAAGAGGAGGAGATACCCTACATATCTAGCCCGATAAACCTGAGTTGATAATTATCAACTGAGCCATAAAAACTTTATCTAATCATATAAAAGAGGGGAGAGCCACAATTCTATCTAGCTCCATAATGGAGGAAAGTTAGTTTAGAATCAAATTCAGAACCTCTCACATAAAATATGAGATAAATATCACTAGACCAACATGAATAATTTTTTCATCTTTTGCTATCCCAAATTCTCCCTTATAATTACCCACAATCGAAAGGATCATGCGGCCCCTACATGGCAAACATAGAAATTGTTGAAGATGTTGGATCAAGCTAAATTTGGTGTTGCATATATTATGCTCAAGGAATATGTTGGGCCTTTACTCATCAGCCCAGTTCATATTCACTCTCCATTTTTTGTGAGGCCTATTTATTATTTTTGAAGAAATGAGGCCTGTTTATGAAAGCCTAATTATCATATATTCTTGTTCACGCCGAATCGCTTGGGATGGGGCTGTTGATGAAAAGGCTAACAATGACCTCGCTCATCGCACCGAAACAGTGGAAACAAACCATAAAAATTTATTAAACATGCAGCGCGATGAGCAGGCTTCATGTACCATCGAATTACAAAAACGTCATTTCATATGGGTTTTCAGGCCATCATATCTCGGTGGGTTTATATCGTAATAAATTCAATTCAATTGATGAACGAGAACGGATGGTGAATGTTTTTTCAGCTACAAGCAATTCTCGTCCTCTTCCTCAGCAAAAATCACTGCCACGCTTTCGTTGTTTTTGGATTGATCACAATGCTCCAAGTGTAGCACCTCTAAGCGTAGAATCTACACCTTGAATATTTTGATAATCTTACTATAATTTTAGTGCTAGTTTTTTTTTTTTTGAAAAAAAATCGGTCTTATATATCATTTAATCAAAAGTTTACAACGTTTGGAACAATACAATTCATATCAACTCAAACGATATAGTAAGAACATCTGAAACACTAACTATCAAATTCTTGAAAATAACAAATCTTAAGAACTCACAACCGAACACAAAAAAATTCTTGTGCAACTCCTATTCAAGGAGAGATGAAACTCTCATTCGAGAGAAAAAACAAACTCTCATACGAGAGAGAAAATAAAATACTAAACAAATATCTAAAACGCTATATAAAAATTTATGTATCACCCGTCTTCATCTCGTCAGATCTGTCTCTGCCTCGTTAGATCCATAGCCGTCTTTTCAGATTTGAAGATGTGATGTACAAGTTGAAGAAAGGTGCTCCAACCCAACCCGCCGACGATGGTGGTAACAGTGGTGAAGAAGACAATTGTTTCACCAAGCCATCGCCGATGGAGAAAAATAGAAAAAAAAGAGACTAGGGTTTAGAGAGAGATATTGGGAGAGATTTTTTCAATATTTAAGGTGCCAACTTTAATCAAAGTAATTATTTGGCTTGTGGAGAAAAAGGTAGGAGAAAGGTATATAGGTTCTAATGCGGAGAAGTAGTCAAGAGAAAGAGAAGATTAAACAAAAGACAATGTTGCATGTGTTTTTTAGAGGCGTCTGCCTCTTATTGATAAGAAGCATTTTTACGTGTTTTTAAGCCCCTTTGCGTTTATGTCTTAGGTTCATTTATCGCTTGATTCTTGCCACATGTGCGTTTAATTCGTGCATTAAGTGATTTCAGGTCTTAAATGGATACAATCAAAGAACGGGATGAAAAATGACGTATAAAACAAGTTTAGGCCAAATTTCTATGCACCCCTACGCATAGGCGCCATCTTGCCCACGCCCGGGCGCCGTTTCAGCACCACTTTCCACGTTCGAGCGCTTTTTCCGTATGTTTAGAGACCGAATTGGATGAAGTTTTCTTCTACAAAGTTGTAGAACTATGTGTTAGCTTCAAATGAGGACTTGAATCATCCAAATCGGAGTTTTGTGGAGAGAGTTATGAAGGAAATACAAATACTGCGCCAGACAGAGGCAAATACTCCCAACATTCTGATTTGGGCGCCCGAGCGCCATAAAACCCGCGCCTAGGCGTGGACACATCCGAGATTTGATTCCTTTCAGCCAAAAGATCATCATTTGATGGGGGAATGGAACATTTAAAGCCAAGAGGTCATCACATGTATGGGGGGGATGTCATAAGTATGTTTCTTACTAGATCTACTTTTGGGAATTTTATACTACTCACTTTAAGAGTAGTGGAGGGGACACTAGGGGGGACATACACATGAGGGGCTGATTTGTGGTGGTCTTCTTAAGGATCCTAGGGGGCAATTGACCGAAACATCTTGGAGGAGGAGGGGAGAGAGAGGCATTTTGTCCATCACTTTTCACTCATCATCATTCATCACCATTTTCTTCATCACTTTTGGAGGGGAACAAAGAGAGAAGAGCTAAGGATTGAAGATCAAGAGCAAAGATCCATCATCAATCAATTGAGGGAGTTTTAATTATTTGCATTTACATGTTTATTTCCATGAGTATGTATATGTTTGTATTAGATTTTCTTAAGGCTTTGATGAGAGGCTAATATTGTAGAACTAAGGCCATGTGAAGGCCAAATTTATGAATCAATATATGTGAAGTTGCTCTTTGTATTAATTATCCTATTGCTTTGTGTGTTAATTCTATGCTTTTATTCCAATCATGTGTTTGATCACCATATGCTTGCTATCTTGCCTAATCTAGTTGTTCGAGAGAAAATAGATTAGGGTGCAAGAGAATTAACACATCATCCGAAACAAATGAGGGATTGCCTTAGAAATAGGTAAAGATTCCCGGGTGTTGTTAGCCGGATTCGTTCGGGGAAGCTCTAGAACGTTAATGCGTGATTTTTGATTAGATTCTCGGATAGACATATTTAGAGAACCGTCAATTAATCATAGGATTATTATGTGCCGAGACATCGGGTAATAGTTAATTTAGGAGTTTCCACCAAAGCAATAGGAGTCTAATAATTCGAAGAGTAGCTCATATATATTGACGAGTAGATTCGGTTGTAGCATGTGCCTTAGTCATTTTATCTTACGTGAGATTAATCTATAGTCCGTTTCTCTTTGGTTCTTCGTTTGTTTAATCTTTTTCTTGCTTTTTACTTTAATTGTCTTTTCTTTTATCGAAAATCATGAACTAGAATTCAAGTCCTTGTGGTTCGACAACCCGGACTTTTTGTCCACTTATTACTACACACGTCTAGTGCACTTGCTATCATAGCACGTTAGCTTTTAGCGTGTCAAGTTTTTGGCGCCGTTGCCGGGGACTTGTTTATTTTAGTTTACATTTTTAATAATTCTTAGTTTTCGTTCATTTCTTGATTTTCTTTTATTTTCGTGATTAGTCTAATTTTGTTCTTGTATTTAATTGTTAGGTTCTTGAGGTGCATGACCCGCTCCTCAAGCAAGCCTCTATACGAGTTGGAGCCCGAAATTGAACGAGTTCTTAGGACTAGTAGGCGAGCAAGAGAAATGGCCAATAATCTCAACCAAAACCCAAATGGAAATTTCCCGGACATGAACTCACCGGAAACTAGGGAGTGGTTACAAGGTGTTCTACAAGCCATGCAAGCGGTACCTCCTCCACAACTCCCGTCGGTTCGGGGTAGCTTACCACCTAGGGTCCATACCATTCCGGGGCCCGTAGTCGTGCCTAATTTCTTCACACCAAACTACCACATTCCGGCTCACATTTTTAATATGGTGCAAGGAGATCCTTTCTATGGAGAACCACACGAATCACCACACGCTCATTTGGAAACCATAGATGAGGCTCTTGTGACCATTCAATATCACCCACGTGATCTTGATGCGATTCGTCTAAGAGTCTTCCATTTCTCATTGAAGGATAGGGCGACAACATGGTACAAATCCTTACCTCCACAATCTATTACAACATGGAGTGAGTTGGTCGATGCCTTTTTAAATAAATTCTTTCCACCTTCAAAAATAAATGAGCTACGGAGTAATATAAAAGGGTTTAGGCAAAGGAGCAATGAATCTTTAGCCGAGGCTTGGGCTAGATATAAGGGCATGCTCCGTAAATGTCCCGATCATAATTTTGGGTTGAATGAACAAGTACTCCATTTCTATGATGGGGTTAGGTCACGTATTCGGCATAGACTCAACGCGGGTGCGGGAGGAGATCTCCTTGGGTTAGATTGTCAAAGTGTATGGGACAAAGTCGAACAGTTGGCCCGAGAAGACGAGCTTTACCCCGACGATGAAGAGGCCTCATCCTCTAAAAAGGTTGCTTGTATTGAGGAAGTAGTTGAGGAAGTAGTACTCTTGGAACCGGAGGTTGGCAATGTTAATTATGTGGGGAATCAAAATAAACCTCGGGTGAACTTTCATATACCCGAGAATTTTCCAAAAAGGCCCAACCCCGCACAGAACGCACAACCGGGGATCTATCAAGCTCCACGACCACCCTTCAATAACCCACCCCCGAGGCAAGGCAATTTCAATGGACAAGGTCAAGGTCAAGTGCAAATGCGACCTCCCACAATCGATGAGAAACTGGATGCTCACATGAAAAAGTCCGATACATCTTTCAACGAACTTCGGAATATGATAAAGGATATGTGTATGGAGATGAAGGATTTGCGAACACAAGTAGGGCAACTTTCTAATGCGGTTAACGGTAGAGCCCCGGGGACTCTCCCAAGCGACACGGAAAAGAACCCGAAGGCCCAATGCAATGCCATAGCCTTGAGAAGTGGCAAACAATTGGAAAATGACACTGCCAGTACATCCGCGCCCGAGCGCCCAGACATGCACGCCCAGGCGCCAGCAGATCCGCGCCTAGGCGCCGATACACGCGCCCAGACGCCGCCCACTGTTTTTGTGCCAGCAGATCCGCGCCTAGGCGCCAATACACGCGCCCAGGCGCCAACCACAAACCTGCCAGATGCAAACTCTCTGCATCCCGCGCCCGAGCGCCCAGATATGCACGCCCAGGCGCCAGAAGATCCGCGCCTAGGCGCCGACGCACGCGCCCAGGCGCCGCCCACTGTTTCTGTAGGTTTTCATCCGTCTAATCCAACGCTTTCTCCCCCTATCGAAGTTCGTCTCCCCTTCCCAAATGCTCACAAAAAGAAGAAAAAGGAGATGGATCCGAGCTTTCTTCGAATTTTGGCAATCCTTCGGGAAGTGAGAATTAATATTCCGTTTATTGACGCCATCCTCCAAATGCCGAATTATGTGAAGTTCTTCAAGGACATACTCTCCAACAAGCAGAAGTGGGAAGAGAATGAGACGGTGTGCCTCACGGAAGAATGCTCCGCCGTATTACTCAATAAATTGCCAACTAAGCTCCAAGATCCCGGGAGTCTCACAATCCCATGCACAATTGGATCCTTATCATTCAAGAAGGTGTTATGTGACTCGGGGGCCAGCATCAATCTTCTTCCATACTCACTGTTTAAAAAGCTAGGCCTTGGAAATCCCAAGCCGCCCTCAATGAGCCTTCAACTAGCCGACCGATCGATCAAGAGGCCCAAGGGGATAATCGAAGACGTTATTGTCCAAGTCGACAAGTTTTATTTTCCCGTTGATTTCGTAGTACTCGACATGGAAGAGGATGTGGAAGTACCATTAATCCTAGGGAGACCATTCCTAGCCACGGGTAAGGCGGTAATTGACATTGCTAATGGTAAGCTTACCTTGAATGTGGGCGATGACAAAGTTACCTTTGATGTTTACAAAGTCCTTAAACATCCTTTTGATCATGACTCGTGTTATCGAATTGATACATTTGACCATTTGATTGTTGAGTATTTACAGGACAATACAATTGAAAATTCTCTCGAACAGAGTCTTATGAAATCCATGCAATTGGACTCGGAGAAAGATGATCTAGTGGAAAAGGTTCTAAGCTTGGAGTACAAATCTTCCTCTCATTCGGGAGGATTCATCAAAGTTGATAGATCATTGTCAGGATCACCTCGCCCATCTATTGAAGAACCCCCCTCTCTCGAACTCAAACCCCTCCCCTCCCACCTTAAATATGTGTACTTGAACGATGACGAGACACTCCCATTGATCATTTCCTCATCTCTTTCAGGATCACAAGAAGAGCAATTAATGACGGTGTTGAGATCTCACAAACGGGCTTTTGGGTGGAAACTTGCGGACATCAAAGGCATTAGTCCAGCGATATGTATGCACAAAATACTTATGGAGGACTCCACCAAGCCTACACGCCAACCCCAAAGGAGATCAAACCCACAAATCCAAGAGGTAGTCAAGAAGGAAGTGATTAAACTGCTCGACTCAGGTATAATCTATCCTATTTCTGATAGTGCGTGGGTGAGCCCTACCCAAGTGGTGCCTAAGAAAGGGGGAATAACGGTAATTGAGAATGCGAATAATGAGCTTATCCCAACTCGTATAATTAGTGGGTGGCGTGTATGTATAGATTACCGTAAGTTGAATGATGCCACACGTAAGGATCATTTCCCCCTCCCCTTTATTGACCAAATGCTTGAACGATTAGCCGGGCATGATTTCTATTGTTTTCTAGATGGTTACTCCGGCTATAATCAAATTGCCATAGATCCTGAGGACCAAGAGAAAACCACTTTCACTTGTCCTTATGGCACATTTGCTTATAGAAGGATGCCATTTGGCTTGTGTAATGCCCCGGCCACTTTTCAAAGATGCATGATGGCTATTTTTCATGATATGGTTGAAGATTTCCTTGAAATTTTTATGGATGACTTTTCTGTTTTCGGAACAACTTTTGATATTGTCTTGCTCATCTAAATGTTGTGCTTAAACGTTGTGAAGAAACCAACCTTGTTTTGAATTGGGAAAAATGCCATTTAATGGTCCGAGAGGGGATTGTACTTGGCCACAAGATCTCTCAAAAAGGGATCGAAGTGGACCAAGCCAAGATTGAGGTCATTGAAAAACTTCCCCCACCCACATCGGTAAAAGCTGTTAGGAGTTTTCTCGGGCATGCTGGTTTCTATAGGCGATTCATCTTGAATTTCTCTAAAATTGCGAAACCGTTGTCTAATTTGCTTGTTAAAGATGCACCTTTTGATTTCAATTCTTCTTGTATGCAGGCCTTTCTTGATTTGAAGGAACGCTTAGTTTCCGCCCCTATCATGTCATCCCCCGATTGGAGCTTACCATTCGAATTGATGTGTGATGCGAGTGACACCGCGGTTGGAGCGGTCCTTGGCCAAAGGAAGGAAAAGGTATTTCGAACCATTTACTATGCTAGTAAACTCTTAACGACGCACAATTGAATTATGCCACCACGGAAAAAGAATTACTCGCCATAGTCTTTGCATTCGATAAATTCCACTCTTACCTCGTGCTAAACAAAGTGATAGTTTACACCGATCATTCGGCTTTAAAATATTTGCTTGCCAAGAAAATGCTAAACCAAGACTCCTTAGGTGGATTTTGTTACTCCAAGAATTTGATTTAGAGATAAAAGACAAGAAAGGCACCGAAAATGTAGTAGCCGACCACCTCTCACGATTAGAGCTAGTGAATGATCCGTTAGATGAGACACCAATTCGTGAGGAATTCCCAGATGAACACCTCCTTGCTATTTCTGAAAAAATTTCACCTTGGTATGCTAACTTTGCCAATTACATTGTTACGGGCCGTCTTCCCCGGATATCACTTTTCATCAAAAGAAGAAATTTCTATCTGATGTAAAGCAATATCTTTGGGACGAACCCTTTTATTCAAAGTTTGTGCAGATGGTTTAATTCGACGTTGCATACCCGAAACGGACGTGCATGCTATCCTATCTCATTGTCATGATATGGCGGTAGGTGGCCATTTTGGGCCTTCCAAAACGGTAGCTAAGATCCTCCAATCAGGTTTCTTCTGGCCTACTCTTGTTAAAGATGCACATCATTATGTCAAATCTTGTGATCGCTGTCAACGAATGGGGAACATCTCTAAACATCATGAAACGCCCTTAAATAGCATGTTAGAGTGTGAGTTGTTTGATGTATGGGGTGTGGATTTCATGGGCCCTTTCCCCAGTTCTTGTTCAAATAAATATATCCTTGTTGCGGTAGACTATGTCTCCAAATGGGTGGAAGCCGTGGCCTTGCCTACTAATGATGCTCGGGTTGTCACTCGTTTTCTGAAGAAACATATATTTACTCGATTTGGAACTCCCCGAGCCATCATTAGTGACGGGGGCACCCACTTCTGCAACAGGCAGTTTGAACTTTTATTGACCAAGTACGGGGTGAAGCATAAAATTTCGACCCCATACCACCCACAAACTAGTGGCCAAGTGGAGGTCTCGAATAGGGAGATTAAGCGTATTTTAGAAAAAACGGTCAACGCATCAAGAAAGGATTGGTCCCTTAAATTGGATGATGCTTTTTGGGCTTATCGGACCGCCTATAAAACCCCAATTGGCATGTCCCCGTATCGTCTTGTTTTTGGTAAAACATGTCACTTGCCCGTTGAACTCGAGCATCGTGCTTATTGGGCCATTAAGTTTCTAAATTTTGACTCTCAAAGTGTAGGTACACAACGTTTGCTACAACTCAACGAACTCGAAGAATGGCGTCATCTTGCCTATGAGAACGCAAAACTCTATAAGGAGCGGACCAAAATGTGGCATGACAAACATATTCTCCCCCGGGAATTCCACAAGGGAGAGCGGGTGTTGCTATACAACTCTCGACTCCGACTCTTCCCTGGGAAGCTTAAGTCTCGATGGTCGGGACCATTTTTGATTTCCCAGGTCTATCCATCCGGCGCCATCGAGCTTACAACAGATAAAGGACATACTTTCTTGGTCAACGCTCAACGTCTAAAACCTTACTTAGGGATGGATGGGCCAAGAGACAAAGAGTCCTTCATCCTCGCGGACCCTTCGTGATTCTTCGCTTTCAGTCGAGCTAATGACTCTAAACTAGCGCTTCTTGGGAGGCAACCCATGTTTTCTTTCCGTTTCCTTTTCTTTTTCCCTTATTATTCCGTTTGTTGCTTTATTTTCTAACCTTACATCTTTGTTAGTTTGTGTTTTAAGTGTTTTGTCTCTTCCCTTTTGAAACAGGAAATGAAATTCGTTACAAAACTATTCAGAACTGGGCGCCCAAGCGCCGAGAAATCAGGCGCCTGGGCGCCCGATTCTGAAAGGGGCGCCCAGGCGCCGAGAAATCAGGCGCCTGGGCGCCCGATTCTGAAAGGGGCGCCCAGGCGCCGAGAAATCAGGCGCCCAGGCGCCGAGAAATCAGGCGCCTAGGCGCCCGATTCTGAAAGGGGCGCCCAGGCGCCGAGAAATCAGGCGCCTAGGCGCCCGATTCTGAAAGGGGCGCCCAGGCGCCGAGAAACGCCCGCCTAGGCGCGGGCATTACCACCCAAAGGAATCCAGGTAAGTTGTGTCGCGCGCCTAGGCGCCCAAACACGCGCGCCTAGGCGCCCGATTCTGAATTTAACACATATGTGGGTCAAAAACGGTCAAAATTCTCCCAAAATCTTCACAACTCCTCTCCCACACGAATTCCGGCGATTTCCTCACCATTTCCGGCCATTTCCACCGGATTTCACCGCCACTTCCATCAACATCATTCGTTGCACAAGAGGCTCGTCTTTCACATCGACTCGGTGCGAAAATTTTGGGGATAAAAGGTGAGTTTTGGCTTTACCCTTCTTCCATTTCCGATTCATAGCCGACGCGTAGGTGCCTTGCGTTATATATTGAGGATTAATTGGGGCATTGGCCGATTGTAGATTGAATTTTTTGTTGTTATTGCATTTGAGAGCTTGAAATTGAATTTGTGGGTTGAAATTGAATTTGTGGGTTGTAATAAAAAATTGGGGGTTGATGTTGTTGAATTGGATGGTCTATTGTTGCTAAATCCGTGGGTTATTATCAATTTGTGGGTTGAAATTGAATTTGTGGATTGTTGCCAAGTGTGGGTTGCTCTGATTTTGGTGTGTGTTGGGCGTTGAAGATTGTTGTATTTGGTTGGTTGCATTTGGGTTGATTTGAGTAGTTAAGAAGTTGATAATTGTTGTTGCAAATGACGAGAACTACCAACAGACCGTCCAAGGGTAAGAAAAAAGTGGGTGAGGGTTCCTCTAATGAGCCCGAGACTCCCGATAATACCCGTTTTGAAAACCCCCAAGTCCAAATTATGTGTCAGAGTTTGAGCACCCCCCGCACCCTTATTAAGGAGCACTATTTAACCACCCGGGGACAGCCCTCTGTGCACGAATTGATACAATTTCATCGCTTACAGTTTTTTTGTCAAAAGCCCGAGGCCATTCATCTTCCTTGGGTTCTGGAATTCTTCAGCTCCGGGGTTTATGATGAGATTGAGACACGAGGATGGCTGGGGACTACCCTTTGGTCCGGGGCAAACATGTCAATTATGAGTTGAGACAGATTAGGGAGAGCATAGGCACCCCGACCCCTCAGACATGCGAGTTCACCACTCTTTACAATGCAGGGCGCCTCCGAGTTAGCCTGTCAGATATTTTGCAGGTTATTGGCCGAGAGGGGTGGGAATGGGTACCCGGAGAAGCTCATGTCCCCCGTAGGGCTCTATTACCCGAGGCTGCTTTCTGGCTCGACTTCATCCGATTCAATTTAATGCCGAGTACCAATCGATCAGAGGCAAACAAGGAACGGGCCACCCTCATCTACGCTATTATGTCCAAGAAAGCTGTGGACTTTGCCCGGGTAATCCACAAGTCTTTGACGGACCACTTTAGAAAGTTGAAGAATGAGTTAGGGCCATTGATTAACAAAGAATTGGCTAAGCAAAAGGGAGAAGGTCCCACTCGGAAGATTCCCATCATTCTCCCGTCACTGATCACAGCTTTATGCAAGGCGGCTAAGGTTCCCACATTTCCTTTGGAGCGTACTGAGCTTCCTGGTTCTTATCTCACCGTGGTAGATGACGACTCCCAGGCTCCTCCACCACCAGCTACTTCAAAGAGGCCTCGCCCATCTTCATCCCAGTCTACTAGCTCCCCACAGTTTCCACCTATGGATGCCGCCGCCATTAGACAATTAAAGGATGAATTGAGGGAGGAGTTGCGAGATGAGATGAGGGTGGTCATGTCCGACACTTGTGCTTATTTCCGTCAGCTTTTGTAGAGCATGATGCGTTTGTCGGTTGGGGCCGTTTGATTATTCTGCTCCTCCACCTTACCCGCACCCCCCGCCTCAGCAGCCCGCAGATATGCACGAGTCAGGTGCTCTCGTTCCTGACGGAGGTGATGATGAGGCTCATAATGATGAGGCTCATAATGATGAGGGTAGCCCGTTGATTGATTTGGATGATCTCGGCGGCGAGGATGAGGATTACATTGACCGTTTTGGCACCACCGATTAGGCTTATCTTGTTTTATTTCCATGCATGTTTCTTTTTATTTTTTTTTTTGGATATCTTTTGTTGGGATGTTGGATATTTTATGTTTGATGTTTGGATGCTTGATGTTTTCCTTCCATGCATGTTTCTCATTTTTTTTGTTTATCTCGTTTTGTTTTATTCTATTCTATCCAATGTTTGATGCTCTGTATGGCTAGCATTTGTTTACCTATGTAGTGATCGACACAGTGATTGCCATCCGTGGACTTGATTGCCTTAAGTGGACTCGGGTTTGCTTTTCAGCTTCCCTATGGTGACGTGTACTTTGCCCTTTTCTTTTTCAAACATTGGGGACAATGTTCATGATAAGTGTGGGGGTATACTAGATCCATTATAGTCATGTTGATTCATGTTTTACATATTTCGGTCCAAGTTTGGTCAAGTTTGGGGGGTGCTGTACCTCTACATGTGAAATGTGTGCAATTTTAATTTATTTTTTTTGGATAGAATTTCAACCCTTCACTTGAGGCATTGAGCATGGTTAATTTGAATACATGGTATGTTTTCTCTATCAATTTGGTTTTTAATGGCTATACACATCGTTCCTTGCTTATGGGATCCTAACTAGACTAGATTAACCTTAAGATGATTCACATATGCACCTAAATCGAAGGTAGAGGAGTTGAGTGGGCAATCATTTTGAAACACTTAAAGGCTTGATCCCGGAAATATCAACTTAGAATTTTCACATGTGTTATGAGTTGAGAACGTTAACTTCGTGTGCTTAATAATAATAAAAAGAGGTTGAACATTGGTATGACTGAAAAAAGTCAGGCTTAATAGATACTGGGGGCGAAGAGCACCATGCCTAGAATACTGTACTATTTTGCTAATTTGAGCTAAGCTCAAGCCAATGTAAGTGTTAAGTGAATAAGGACCTAGTTTGATTTTGTGGCCTTTGACACTCGAGTGATTAAGCCCTTAGGAATGTCTCCACATTTGATACCCTAAAGCCATCTGGTTTAGGAGTTATTGGCCTAAAACTCGTTACACGGGTGTCATAGAAAGCCTAAGAGGATCAAACATTGCACATGGTCTAGCCTCTAATGTTTCGAGTTGAAAGTGCATAAGATAAATCCGAAAGTGGAATGAAGTGATAAATTTTTAAGTGGCTATGAAGTTGTATTCAATTCTCGTACCATGTGAATAATCAAAAGTTGATAAATATGGGGTTAATGTTTGAAAAGTGGTAAGAATGCCACTTGACTATAATACTTGAGATTTATTACACTACACCCTTAGGATGATCTTTTCAATGTTAAGGCGTAACATGAGCAAATGTGTGATGTGTATATATTTGTAATATGAGCTTAAACAGATGAATTCATACCATTGTGTGCTATTAATCATTGTAATTTACGTTGAGTGATCGGGGTTGAAAATCTTTCGATTTTGTGGGTATATCGTCTGCAAACCCTCACGAGACTATAACTCGTCCTTTGAGGTAACTCAAAGGTTCAAAGGCTTGTTGCATTCGCTAAATGCAACCGTTTACTCCACGAAAGTGAGTTAGGTAGTTTTCTTTTTGTTTCTCTCTTTGATTGATGATGTTTCCTTATCTTAGAACTCTTATTGCTCGAGGACGAGCAATTGATAAGTGTGGGGGTGTTGATAAGAGGCATTTTTACGTGTTTTTAAGCCCCTTTGCGTTTATGTCTTAGGTTCATTTATCGCTTGATTCTTGCCACATGTGCGTTTAATTCGTGCATTAAGTGATTTCAGGTCTTAAATGGATACAATCAAAGAACGGGATGAAAAATGACGTATAAAACAAGTTTAGGCCAAATTTCTATGCACCCCTACGCCTAGGCGCCATCTTGCCCACGCCCGGGCGCCGTTTCAGCACCACTTTCCACGTTCGAACCCTTTTTCCGTATGTTTAGAGACCGAATTGGATGCAGTTTCCTTCTACAAAGTTGTAGAACTATGTGTTAGCTTCAAATGAGGACTTGAATCATCCAAATTGGAGTTTTGTGGAGAGAGTTATGAAGGAAATACAAATACTGCGCCAGACAGAGGCAAATACTCCCAACATTCTGATTTGGGCGCCCGAGCGCCATAAAACCCGCGCCTAGGCGTGGACACATCCGAGATTTGATTCCTTTCAGCCAAAAGATCATCATTTGATGGGGGAATGGAACATTTAAAGCCAAGAGGTCATCACATGTATGGGGGGGATGTCATAAGTATGTTTCTTACTAGATCTACTTTTGGGAATTTTATACTACTCACTTTAAGAGTAGTGGAGGGGACACTAGGGGGGACATACACATGAGGGGCTGATTTGTGGTGGTCTTCTTAAGGATCCTAGGGGGCAATTGACCGAAACATCTTGGAGGAGGAGGGGAGAGAGAGGCATTTTGTCCATCACTTTTCACTCATCATCATTCATCACCATTTTCTTCATCACTTTTGGAGGGGAACAAAGAGAGAGAGCTAAGGATTGAAGATCAAGAGCAAAGATCCATCATCAATCAATTGAGGGAGTTTTAATTATTTGCATTTACATGTTTATTTCCATGAGTATGTATATGTTTGTATTAGATTTTCTTAAGGCTTTGATGAGAGGCTAATATTGTAGAACTAAGGCCATGTGAAGGCCAAATTTATGAATCAATATATGTGAAGTT
Organism: Buddleja alternifolia; assembly: GCA_019426215.1. NCBI lineage: Eukaryota > Viridiplantae > Streptophyta > Magnoliopsida > Lamiales > Scrophulariaceae > Buddleja > Buddleja alternifolia. The sequence goes on along the minus strand of CM033397.1, from coordinate 25,429,986 downwards.
GCTCTTTGTATTAATTCTCCTATTGCTTTGTGTGTTAATTCTATGCTTTTATTCCAATCATGTGTTTGATCACCATATGCTTGCTATCTTGCCTAATCTAGTTGTTCGAGAGAAAATAGATTAGGGTGCAAGAGAATTAACACATCATCCGAAACAATGAGGGATTGCCTTAGAAATAGGTAAAGATTCCCGGGTGTTGTTAGCCGGATTCGTTCGGGGAAGCTCTAGAACGTTAATGCGTGATTTTTGATTAGATTCTCGGATAGACATATTTAGAGAACCGTCAATTAATCATAGGATTATTATGTGCCGAGACATCGGGTAATAGTTAATTTAGGAGTTTCCACCAAAGCAATAGGAGTCTAATAATTCGAAGAGTAGCTCATATATATTGACGAGTAGATTCGGTTGTAGCATGTGCCTTAGTCATTTTATCTTACGTGAGATTAATCTATAGTCCGTTTCTCTTTGGTTCTTCGTTTGTTTAATCTTTTTCTTGCTTTTTACTTTAATTGTCTTTTCTTTTATCGAAAATCATGAACTAGAATTCAAGTCCTTGTGGTTCGACAACCCGGACTTTTTGTCCACTTATTACTACACACGTCTAGTGCACTTGCTATCATAGCACGTTAGCTTTTAGCGTGTCACTTATCTACTTAGGAAGGCGGACGACATCCGCTTGTCTTGCTAGGGTTGGTGGTGGAGCGAATCTTCTATCCTACAATAATTTGAATTATTATTAATAATTTTTTTAAATAGACACTTATCAATCTCACAATAATGTGATACCATTGTGGTGCACCATTGTGGAATAAAAGATTCGTTTCAGGTTGGTGGGCGTTCAATTCAACATTTTCCTTCTTCTAACTCTTACTTAGTCCTAATCTCGATTTAATTAATTCATACACAAGTCATGAATTAAATTGGACTTATTATTTAATTGTTTCACCAAGATTTACTTAAATAACTAAGACTTGACTAAATAATTAATTTATCTACTCAAGATAATTAATTCTTAGCTCTTAATTAATTTATTAATCAACATAGGACATTTAAATCAATTAAAACCTCCTAATATTTTCCTTCACGACATTGATTAAACGAATTAATTAATTCCATAAGTAATTCAATGTTCGATAGCCATGATGAAAGCTCATGATAAATCAAAAGCCCGGTACACCAGCCCATGACAAATCAAAGGCCCGGTACACTATCCATTATTTTGGTATTAATAAATCCCATGCAAGGGGGTAGGACAGATTTATCCAATTTAAATGAGATTGTTTTTATGGATGAAAAATTACATCCATCACCCTCAACAAATATTCATCTTCCTTTTCTTTTAACGAGAATTATTCATCTGCCTAAACAGACGAAAAAAAACAAAAAAACAAGCCCTTCTTTTTTTTTTTATTAAAGTTGCCACTAAGAGAAGAAAAGAGACAAAATGTGGAGTTAGAACACTGCTTCCATCGAACTATGGTTGGATTCAAGGTACTTACTTACTTATAGGCAGAATGAAAGCTTAGAAAATTGGGTATATTCAAATGGATATTTCCTTGTTATTATCCAGAGATTTAATATAAAGATAGGCGAGTATTTTATTCTAACTTAATAAAGTTCGTTTAGTGCATATGTATTTTATCAAAATTTTAACCACACCACACTCAAAAAAAGAGGTAAGAAAATCATAAATTCCTTCTTTTGTCAAAGTTACATGTAAATTCATAAATTTAATCTTAATTTTAAATTATTTAACTAATTTGGAAAAATAATTCTTTTTTGGGTAAAAAATATTTTTATTTTCTATTTTTATTGGTAAACTATTATAGAGACTAATTTACTAATATTTGAAATAAAAGCTTCATTCAATAAGCAACAAAGATGGCCAATATAAAGAGGGGATATTTTGGTAAAATGCCACAAGAATTCCTTCATATCATACCTACCGAACAGTGGATAAGAATCAAGAATCAAGAGAAATTTTTCACATAAAATTTTTCAATCCACCAAACTCTTGATATGGTATATAACATAATCATTTTGATAAATGTATCCACAATATAATCATATCACTTCTAATCCCATCACAACTACCGAATGTTGCCTTAAAGAATTAAATTAATCTCCCAAAGATTAATTTTCATAAGTGAGAACCATACTCAAGTATCATGTGTGTCCCCTTAGGTTCATTAATAAGCTAGAAACGAGACTTGATTAATTATTTCTTAAATAATCAATCAAGATCTTGAATTTACCACCAGGCTAGTCGGACACCTAATACTAACAATTGAAAGATATTTTGAGCTTACAAGCTTTTGGGCTTTATTCATGCACTCACCAATTTTCAACAAGCGCGTCCCGTCTTGTGTGAAGATTTTTGTCCCAGCTCGTCTAGCGAGCGCGTGTACATATCTCAGCCCATTTTCTTTTGTGGGGTCATTTCGAAGTTGACCAAGTCTTCAAGGGCTTAGTTGTAAATGTTTATACTAGTGTTTCTCTATAAGAAAATATCCCAAATCATATGCATTCAAGTTCTCATATTTTCTCTTTACATTTTGGCTTTATGCAGTGTTCTCTATTGCTGCTATTTTTCTCTAGAAATCGAGATTTTTATTATCTCTCACAAGTAGTTTGTTTCTATTTACATTTTATCCTTTTCTTCAGAGGGTATTGCTCTTTGTTTTATTTCTTAGCTTTAAGGTTTCATAGATAGTTCATTTCCAAAATGTTGTACATGAATTCATTTTTGGTTTTATTTCTTGGTTGAATTTTTTTTTTTGGAACTAGTAAGCTTGTATTAATCACAAATCAAAGAACATATACACCAGGCATACCTGGGCTCTACTCTCTACCAAATTTACATTTCATACTACTCCATATCATCTCCACTATTGTTTTAACATCATTTCTACCTACTTGGAAAATTCTTCTATTTCTTTCTATCCACACATAGTAAATAATTGAAGCATACAAAGCACGCCTACGACAACTGTTCTTTGTTTCCCCCCGACTAATCTGTATGCTCCAACCCAGTACATCAGCCCATTGGTTGTGTCTGCATCAGATACCCAACTTAGCCCAACTCCTTTCCATCACTTCCTGCACAAATGCACACTTGAAGAAAAGATGTCCTCTGGATTCGTCTTCGCTATTACATAACACACATTGGTTGTCAGCAAGCATTTGCCATCTATTAAGTCGGTCTCTAGTTTTAAGTCTATCTAAAACTGCCATCCACACGATCACTCGATGTCTTGCAATTGGCCCTGGCCCCCAAACTAACTTATTCCAATACACCTCATCCTTATGCTCAATGGAATGATCATAACCACTTTTAATAGAGTATTTCCCACCTTGCCATTTGTGGTGCACTTTGTCCACTGCATCCATGAGTTGGTCCCGTATCCCAATCATTCTTTTCCAAAACCAAGAGTCATGTTGTTTTATTCCCACCTCCCAAATATTACTCTGCTTTAAGTAATAAGCATGGACCCACCTAATCCACATAGAATCATGCTTCCTTGCAATATTCCAAATGTTTTTAAAAATGGCTACCACATTCCAGTTGCTTAAGGAGACCAAGCCCAATCCACCTTCCTTCTTTGGCATGCAAATATCAATCCATTTGACCATTGCTAGGTATCTCCCATGAGCTTTCCCACTCCATAAGAATGACCTACACAATCTTTCCACTTCATGGATCACTGTGAGAGGTATTGGAAAAATAAGACTCCAATACATCTGCACTCCGTACAAAATTGATTTAATCAGTAATGCTCGCCCTGCAAAACTGAGATACTTAGCTGTCCATGATGTTATTCGATTCAGTATTTTGTCAATCAATCCTTGGCAATTGTTCACTGTAAGCCTCGATGAAGTCAGAGGTACCCCCAAGTACCTCATGGGCAGCTCCCCCTCCAGATAACCCGTAATCCTCAGAATCTGCTGTTTATCCTCTTCGATCATGCCTCCACAGATGATTTGGCTCTTCCCAAGATTTGCCTTTAGCCCCGTCACCTCAGAAAATTCATCAAATTTTTCTTTTATATGCTTGACTGATTGTACGTCTCCTCGACAAAACATCATCAGGTCTACAAAATATCAAAATTGAGGTGTCCCTTAAAAAACAATCGTATCAAACTGCATATATTTACATGAGTACTAGCGTTAGCCTAATGAGATATTGATTGTCCTAGCATGATAAGCTTGCCTTCCAAGCAGGCGACTAGTGTCGGTATGTGGTGATGCTAAAACCTTGCGACATATGGTTACATAATACGGGCTGCTTGGCAGTACATGGAAGATCAATTTACATATAAAAACAATTAAAAAATCCAATCACAAGTTGGGTTTTAGCTAGATAGTAGATCATCTTTTTGCAAAAATTAGGATTGATGTTGGAGGCTTAAACTTCTCTTTCTGGAAAGTTTTCTCCTCATTCTCTCTAGGTTTTGCACCATATATAGAAAATTCCTTTGCCACATATGGTTACATAATACGGGCTGCTTGGCAGCACATGGCAAATCAATTTACATATAAAGACAAATAAAGAATCCAGCCACAAGTTGGGCCATAGCTAGATAGTAGATCATCGTTTTGCAAGAAAATAGGATTGATGTGGGAGGCTTAAACTTCTCTCTCTAGAAAGTTTTCTCCACCTTCTCTCTAGGTTTTGCACCGTGTATGAAAAATTCCTCACCACCCATCTCCAGTCAGGAGAGGGACCTAGTGGAAAAAAGTGAGAAAAAAAAAGTGCATATAGTAGATACTGTTAGAGTTATGCCTTCAGATGCCATAGAGGATAGAATGATAGGGCATCTATCTTGTAATTAACTTATTTCGATATTATTAATATAGACATTATTTAGTTTTTATTTAAATCTTATCTGCATCAATAAGTAGTGTAAAACGTTTTGTCCGTATTTTCAAAGCGATCTCTCTACTTCTTATGGGATAGGAAAATTAACACTAGAGAGATCGATCTTGATTATTAAAAACAAGTTCGCAAGTAAAGTGAAGTCTTTAATGGACAAATAAAAACTTAGGACACTTGTACAATCTTATCTCTGACATGGGAGTGCCTGTCTAGTATCATGGGATGATATGAAATTAAGATTGTAGTGTTAGGGATGATAGCATTAGAGCACAAAGAATACACTAGAAACAATAAATTCTAAGCCTAAACATGAAGATGAAAAACACGAGCATTTTAACGTGGTTCGGCATAACTTGCCTACATCCACGAGCCAACCTAGACTACATCTTTATTTCTCAATGAGTGAATCAATGTTTACAAGAGTGAGTTCTCATATTTATAATGGTGGAGAAGTCTAAAATCTTAACAAATTAGGAAAAGCAATCCTTAACAACTAGGGAATAATTCTTAACACAATAGGAAACAATTCCAATCAAATTAGGACTCAAAACATGCCAAAAAATAGCCCCGCGAAAAACCCAAAAAAAACGTGTACTGAAAAAAGCTATCCACGCACGTAGCGCTGTGGCCCCAAATCTGGCGCCGTGGCACCACACCTCCAGTGGCTAATTTTTGCCTTGGCGCCACGGCGCCACTTGGTCAGAAACTTGACTCTGATTTTTCAGCCCATTGACTTCTTTCGTGACCCCGGTTAACCTCGACCCTTCTTGGCCCTATTTTGGCTCCTCTTCTTGACCCTATTTTGATCCGACTCCACCAATCCCATCAATCTCCCACTTGGAGACTGATCAGAATAACCAAAACTCAACTCGAACCACTTCTTCACTTATCCTAAGTGAACCTTAGTCTATTCGACCCATCCCCAAATTCAATGGAGATCAAATCCAGGGAGTTCTCCCTGTCAATTAATTCGTCATCTAGTGACACCCACTTGACGAACTTTCTCTGTGAGCATCGTTCCTTCTTTTTGAACCCTTGCCACTACCATATATTTTTGGTGATCAGCCAACTCCTGAATACCGTGGCCTATCCATCTTGGTTCAACTGACCCTCGGATATAAGTTACTCTAAAACCCGAACATATCACATTCAAATCGCCTCGGTCTACCTGTCCACTGACATCTTTCCACCAAGGACTTTTCCAACGGCAATCTCAGATCCCTCATATATCTACTCTCTGCCCCTGCATGAGCTATGTCTGATCCATCTGCCAACTTGGTTTTTCAATGGCCAACTCGAGTCGTTAACACATTTGCTCGAGCTCCCACTCCACGAGCTATGTCACATCCCTCTGCCAATAACCCACCACGACTCCACGACTCTACCTACCTGGCTTTGCATCCTGCCATCATAACTTCCGACTCCACGGTCAACCCCTCCCGGCGCCGTTTCCTGCCTTCATGGTTCCTCTCTACGTGGTCATGCCTCCATAACCCTGTCTCCCTCTGGTCTCTCGACTACACGACTCTACCCTCTCTATTACCGATTCTATCATTCTGACCTCTGGCTTGATGGATTTGCTTTCTTGGCACCGTAGCTCTGTCCCCTCGATCTAGCAACTCATTCGCTCCCTCTCAAAAACATAAATTTGCTCTCTGACCTCTGGCTCTACGGTTCTGCCTCTGGCACCGCAACTGCTTCCACTGGCTTCGTGTTCTACCCACCTGGTAACACAAATCTGCCTCTGCTACTGCTGATCTGCCTCTACTGGCACCACGATTTTCCAACATTTTCTCATTAACGTTCAATGGGATTACTCTTCTTTGGTTGACGATCTACCCGATCTCATCCTCCTCTGTCATCTTCTCTAGCTTCACCACGACCTCAATTCATGCTTCTCTGCAACGAAATTATCGAGCTTGATTACTCTTCCATCTCCTACCATCGTTCCCACGACGAAATCCGTGTTTTTCCAAAAACACTTCCGCATAGATCTAGATTTAAGACGCGCGTTTCCTAAATCTACAACCTATGGCTCTGATACCAGTTGTTAGGGATGGTAGCATCAGAGCACGAAGAATACACTAGAAACAATAAATTCTAAGCCTAAACATGAAGATGAAAAACATGAGTATTTTAACGTGGTTCGGCATAACTTGCCTACATTCACGAGCCAATCTAGACTACATCTTTATTTCTCAATGAGTGAATCAATGTTTACAAGAGTGAGTTCTCATATTTATAATGGTGGAGAAGTCTAAAACCTTAACAAATTAGGAAAAGCAATCCTAAACAACTAGAGAATAATTCTGAACACAATAGGAAACAATTCCAATCAAATTAGGACTCAGAACATGCCAAAAATAGCCCAACACGCGAAAAACCTGAAAAAAAATGCGTATTGAAAAAAGCTGTCCGCGCACGTAGCGCTGTGGCCCCAAATCTGGAGCCGTGGCACCACACCTCCAGTGGCTAATTTTTGCCTTGGCGTCGTGGCGCCACGACGCCACTTGGCCAGAAACTTGACCCCGATTTTTTAGCCTATTGACTTCTTTCGCGACCTCGGTCAACCCCGACCCTTCTTGGCTCTATTTTGGCTCCTCTTCTTGACCCTATTTTGATCCGGCTCCACCAATCCCATCATGTAGGCACATCAGTGGAACTGATATGCGAGAACACAACTCGCATCGGTTCTGACACATGTGTTTTCAATTTGTGGCAGTCAATGACAGAACTGATTATGCGTAATAGGTGTAAGTGAACCTTTGACCTGAAACATCATGCTGAAGGTGCATTTGTGACGTCAAGTATTTCATTAGAGTAGTTAGACCCAATTCACCCGTTGGTGGGGTCGACCTCGAAATGCGGCTTGATGGGCAAATGGTAGTCTTAGTTGATATCTAAGTGGGATTTGTTCTCTCATAAGTGAGTGAGAAAGTACCCTACGTGATTATAGAAAAATAGGGATCAAAGTCTTTGGCCAAGACTGGCTAGGTGTTACCCACTTGTTTTTGTTTTCTCTCATTGCCAAACGAAACGAACCTAAAGAGTTGAGCTAAAGGACTGATAAAAAAAAAATGAAAAAGTAATTTCTATTTTTCTTCTAGGAGTTTTAATGTATTGGATAAATCAAATAATTAATTATTCATTAGATGAAATAATTAATTATAAGGATAAGATTAATTATTAATTAATTTCCTAGGAAAATATATTAATGAATTAATTTGTCTAATTAATAAGATTATTTATTTAATTAATTTATTTATTGGACATAATAAATTATTAATTAAATAAATAATTAATTAAAAACAAAACAAATCCCCGGGGCTAAATAAGCATCCAAGTGGACGCAAATTAGGCCTCAAAGTGGCGTCCAAGTGATGCCCTAATTTAGGGTTGTTTTGTTTTGACTTGTTCAATAAGTCATGAGATATATAAGGACTTTTTGACTTTGAATAAGAATAACACAACTCTCATAACTCTCCTAGAAAAAAAGAAGAAAAGATTCCTCCCCTCTCTAATAACCCTAGTCGTCGCCCCATTTAGAGAAGAAGTGGGAATTTTTCGTTTGTAGATGCGTGTGTGACAATTTAGAGACGACTTATTTTCGTTGTTCAGATCAAGTTCAAGATTTGAAGATCAAATCAAAGGATTGAAGATTTGGAAGCTTCAAAGTTTTGAATTGGAGGAAGAAGAAAGATTCTCCAATGACTTCGTTCTAACAAGTAAGTTTTATTCGTTAAAGTTTATCGTGCAATTTGAATATGCGATCATTGAATTCAACTTTGGGTTTTAAAATAAAAGATTTTGAAATCCTTCTGCTGCGTTTATATTATTTTTCGAGAAACCCAACAGTGGTATCAGAGCCAATCTCTGATTCGTATATTTAATTGAGTTTATATGATTTATGATATGCATAATATGTATTTTTGAAGCATGCGGTTATGTGTTAATTAAATTTGCGTTTTTATGGTTTAAAGCATGGATTTTGATTTTTTATATTTATTGTATATCTGGGTATATTTGTGATGCATGTAAAAAATCGAAAATGAGGAAAAATGGGGCTCAAAGAGCCCCGAGAATCTGCACGCAACAACTGCGTGTGTGCACAGCAAGAGCGCGAGCTGTGCGCGCCATGTGACCTGGCCACAACGGCACGTCGGGTCGTGTGTTTCGACACCTGATCCCCTGATTGGGATCCGGGATCTGGGTCAGTAAATGGGCTATGTGTTAGGTCGAAATTCAAATTTGGCTTTGGGTAAATTTAATTATTCGGGTGGGTCAAAAGGATGATGACCCAATATAATTTAATTAAGTCCAACAAGAAATTTAATCAATCTCGACTTATTAATTAGTTTGGGCTTAATTTAATTAATTCCAAATGGGCCATTGGATAGGTGATTTGGAATTTAATTAAAACTAACCCAATAGAAATTAATAAAGTGTGCATGTTTTTCAGAATTAATTAATTTGAGTCCAATTGAATTAAATCCAAGTAGACCAAAAGGATGGTAACTTGAGTTTGATGAAATCGAGCACAATAAGATTAATTGGAATTAAATATTTAATTAGAACAATTAATTATTTTTTATGGAGATTAATAATTAATTTATGAATTAAATATTATTAATTTTTCCTCAACTTGGAAATTACTTGAATATTTGAATTAAGAATATGAATTATTTTTCTTTGATGATTTATAATTAATTCTTTAATCAAATAAAAGTTTTCCATTTAATGGTTGCTTTAAATCATAATAAAATAGAATTAGATATTTTATGTATTTATTTACTTGGATTAATATTTTTTTAATTAAAGGTAGATATACTTAATTTTGAATTTTTTATATCTAAGTCATCTAGTTGTACTAGAATGATTTTAATTGAAATAAAAAATATATAAAAGTTGGGAATTTATTAAAGGACTTTTTAATTGGACTAAAATTTTAATATCAACATAAGTGTTTTAATAATGCGAGCATGTATTAAATATTGCGAGCATGTATTAATTGATGCGAGCATGTCTTATGTGATAAAAACACCGATCATGGACTTAGGTTATGTTCGATTTACTTATCTTTGCATGGGGTTTTGTAGTTAAATAATTTTGAATTGTTTAAGCCCGTAAAGTTTTGTTTTTCCGCTTCACCTTTATATGTGATGGCCTATTGGCTCGGGCCCTCTAGAAAAGTCCATGATCGAGTGTATATGGATTTATTTATTTATTTAACTCCATGATAATATTGATAGGAATATTTATTAGTAGTATAATTTATGCATGTTCAAGATGTGATAGTTGCGCTATATAAATTGACTAATGTGCAAAGTGAGACCAAACATTTGACAATTTAAATTCTCCCAAATAAATAAAACCGAGTTAGAAAAGGATGTGTGACATCCTCGCCCTCCACTAAGCTTTCTAAAATTAAAATTATTATAAATGTGTAATGCTGCCCAGTTATGGGGGTTATGCATTTAGAAATAATTTGAAATTTTATTAAGTGCATTGAAAGCCTTAATCGAAACATATTTCACCCCAGAAACCTGTTCGGTTGCAAGGTGAAATTCAAATGTTAGATTATAGGAGTTAGTGAGATTGAACTCGGGTAGTTCACGAGCTTAGAAACCTGTTCGGTTGCTGTTTGGTGAACTATGGGGAATGATATTGAAATATTTATTAGATATATTGATGTTGGACATCACTACAATTAATTGATGGGCCATAAATTGGTAGGTTACAACCCATGAAATTAATTGAGGACCTCAATACCTACTGTGGAATCGATGCCAATGATGATTCCCGATTTTCACATGGGAGTGTGGGATTCGAAAAATGCAGTGGGAGCCAAGTTAAATTTTAAGTCCTTAATTTTTCTTGGGTAAGTCAAATACAAGTAATCTAATTTAATCTGCAGTTATTTTCTCGTTTATCTTTCTCAAAAATGACAAACCCACTTTCAATTCTACTCGAAAAGAATACTCTTACTGGACCCAATTATGTGGACTGACTTAGAAATTTGGGGATTGTCCTCAATATGAAATCTCTGGGATACGTTTTGAAGGCTGATATTGCGGCGGCTCCAACCATAACACGAACCAACGAGGAAGAGGTCCAAGCCCATGAAAAATGGGTCAAGGACGACATCCTGGTGAGAGGATATATGCTGGGGTCTATGACCAATGAACTTCAACGGTCACATGATAAGATGCCCACTGCAAGAGCTACTCTAGCTCACCTGGTAGAGCTCTATGGTGAGCATAATCGAACTACACGAAATGAGATATCGAAAGAGCTCTTCGGAGCCAAGATGAAAGAAAGTGAGAAGGTTGGTGATCATGTCCTCAAAATAATTTTGAGGATCGGAAAATTGGAAGCTCTTGACTTCACCATGTACGTCACCCTTCAAACTAACTTAATCTTGAAGTCTCTTCCTGATTTCTTCTCCCAATTTGTGGTTAACATTAACTGTAATGAGATAGAGTGCAATTTAGCTGGGCTAATGAACAAGTTCTGCACAATCTCAAATGAAACCAAAGGGAAAGGAAACTGCCTTGGTCAATTCTTCTGGACCTAAAAAGTCTAATTCTAAGAAGAAGAACAACAAGAAGCAGTTTGACAAGCTTGGAGCTGAAGAGGGTGTCCAAAAGGGTAAGGGCAAGGCTCAAGGGTTTTATAAGGCCACTGGAAGAAGAACTGTCCTAAATTAGTCAAAGGCGCAAAAGGTATGGAACTTTTTGTTTTTTAAACTAATTGTTCTACGACAGTTTTTTCTACTTCATGGAATTTGGACTCAGGGGCTAGTGCCTATGTGTGTTGTTTGGAACAGGATTTGCAGAGAAGTAGAAAGCTTGGCCATGAAGAAGTGATGATCAAAGTAGGCAGCGGGGAAAGTATCGCAGCTACTAGAATAGTATCCACTTCTTTTTATTTGAATTGTGGACATTTACTCATTTTAGATGATGTTTTAGTTTTGCCCAAGAGGCTTAAGAACATTGTATCGATTCCCATCTTACTTAAGATTGGGTATACATTCCGTTTATCTAAGTTAAATTGCTAGATTTATTATGGAAATAAATTAGGTGGCAATGATTCTTTAGTTAAAGGTTTGTATTATTTAAATGTGCATAATTCAACTGATGTGAATGTTGTAACTAAGAAACGTGGTAGGCAAGAAGCTAACTTAAGACTAAAGTGGCATCTTAGACTAGGCCATGCTGGAGAGCACAAGATTCGCAAAGTGGAAAAAGATGGACTTTTAAGCTCACTAGGGTCAGATCCCTATCCAACATGTGAATCATTTCTCTTTGGCAAGATGGCTAGATTACCCTTCACCGGGACTTTTGAAAGAGCCACTCTAGTCTTAGGATTAGTGCACACCGACGTTTGCGGAGCATTTGGAGAAATGGCTCTTGGGGGTTTCTACTATTTCATCACTTTCACAGACGATCATTTAAGATATGGTTTAGTGTATCTGATGAAGCAGAAGTCTGATTCATTTGAAAGGTTCAAAGAGTTCAAAGCTTTAGTAGAAAATCAAACTGGGCAAAATATAAAAACTCTATGATCGGATGGTGGAGGAGAATATATGAGTGCCGAGTTTGATGAATTCCTTAGAGAACAAGGAATAATGTTACAACTAACACCACCGGCAACTACTCAACTGAATGGAGTAGCAGAGCGAAGGAACCAAACTTTGTTAGACATGGTTCGTTCCATGCTTAGTTACACTGATTTACCCATTTTGTTGTGGGGATATGCGTTCCTTACTGCTGCTTATATATTGAACAGATGTCCCTCCAAATCAGGTTCCTAAGACTCCGCATGAGATGTGGAATAATTGGAAACTAAGTCTTAATCATATTAAGATTTGGGGATGTCCCGCTTATGTCAAGAAGACTAAAGTGGAAAAATTGGAGACTAGATCCATCATGGTACGTTTCATTGGTTATCCTGAAGATATAATGGGATTCTTCTTTTACCTACATGATGATTAAGAATCATTGTGGCTCTACATGCCCACTTCCTTGAAGATGAATTCATCTTGTAAAGGGGCAAAGGTAGAAAGATTGTTCTAGAAGAATAAAATGAAACTCCCTCTGAGACATCTGTCCAAGAACCTAGGCCTAACCCAATACTAGCACAAACACCACGTAGATCAGGTAGAATACCGCATAAACCTGAGAGGTATGGGTATCTACTGCAGAGGGAGCCAGAGCTTCACACTATAGTACAAGAAGGTCATGTAGATGATCCTTGTACCTATGATCAAGCGATGGTGGATGTCGACACTTCAAGATGGCGAGAAGCGATGGAAATAGATATGGACTCTATGCAATCGAACCATGTCTGGACTTTAGTAGATCGTCTTGAAGGTATCAAATCTATAGAATGTAAGTGGATCTTCAAAAGAAAGATAGGTAGCGATGGCAAGGTTGACAACTTTAAAGCCAGGCTCGTAGCGAAAGGGTATAGTCAAAGAGAAAGAATTGACTATCAAGAAACCATTTCGCCTGTGGCCTTGATAAAGTCCATTCGAATACTGTTATCCATAACTGCATACTTAGACTAGGAGATATGGCAGATGGATGTCAAAACGGCTTTCCGAAATGGATTCCTCGAGGAGGATATCTATATGGAAAGGTTGATGGAGTTGAATGAAAGCTCTAGACTAAGAAGACATGACTACAATGAAGTTCAGCATACAACCATGATAGATGTTGATAGACTCCTGCTGGACTTTGCGACTGAAATCTATCAAGAAGAAGAAGCAAACAGAAAACGACAGAAAAGATGATCGCTTACATTGCTACATATATTTTTTTTTGTTGCTTTCCTTATATATTTTTTTCAGTGTAAATCATGTATGCTTAACTTTCTAATTTGAATGAATGAATGATTTATTGCTAAAACAACTTGTTGAGTCTATTCTAACTTTAGCTAACTTAACTTACTTTCCAAACGCTAACTTATGATCTCTTTGGACTTTTCTTTGAACTCTTAATCTGTAAAAGATTTATAGGAGTTAAGGTCTTGACATCATCAAAAAGGGGGAAATTGTTAGAAAATTTCATGTTAGATGTTTTGATGATGACAAGATAGGATCTTATGTTAGACCCCAAAAAGAATGTAAGTTTATATTTTTGTAGAAGTTATTATAAGCATTTGAAAGTTTGTAATATTAATTATGCTTGTAATTTTTATCTTTATAGATTTTAGACTAAGTATTAGATACCGAATTGTTAACAGAATTCTAGGTGAGTCTATTAAAGATGAAGTTGAAGATCAGCGTCTGAAGTCAAAAGAAGATGAAAATTTGTTCTTAGCGACTGTCAAACGCTAAAGGACCATTTCAGGATTTATGGATCAAACGCTCAATGCAGTCAAGCGATCAGTATCAGATTCACCTGAAATAAATCCTCAAGTCATGAAGGACTTAAAATGCAATCATTCAACGGACATTTATTTCCAATGGGAAATAAATTCAAGAGCATTAAATGCCTGATAAGAGCATTAAATGTGATAAACTATTATGACTTGTGGACAAGCCACTTTTTGACTAGACTGTCAGAATTTCGCCACCTTTTGACTAGACTGTCAGAATTTCAGAGTTCAAGTCTACTCCCATCCAATCGGAACCAGCAGGATTTCAGGAATGTCAAAGAAAAGGCTGATTCACTCGTTGCGTTAAGAACACGCGCTCATATGTGTCCAACGAACAGATCCCAAGAATTTCCTATAAATACCTCATTCCGGCAAACCCTAATCATAGTGATACATAAGTACATACACAAGAAAGTGAAAACTTTGCTTAAACTCGTTCTCAAGAAAAGCTTAGAAACTCCATAGCCAAAACCTTTCAAGCTTTTTACATAAATTCCAGACAATCACAAATATCTCAAACATCTTCCAAAGAAGAAACCTAAATTCTTATTGAGATATTCCAAGTTGTTTGATCTTTCCAAAAACAAACAAAACCTGTGTGACAAAACCCTCAACCTTTCATTTGAGTGAGAAAGCTGTTGAACCCCTTATATGCAGTATTTCTGAGTGAGAGAATATTGTAGAAGAAGATCTTCATTGGTGCTGAAATCTGTGTGATCAAGGAGCCTGAGATCATCTTTCACCTCTTTACTATCTTGTAAAAGATTCTGTGTGATTCTTTGATAATCAATTTAGTAAATTCCCTCCAAGTGAAAAAGGAGAAGAAGGACAAAGCTGGGATTACATCACCCAGTGAACCTTACAATTTTTTGTGTTATTTACTTTTATTATTGTCTTGTTTTATATTCTCTTATTTATTCTGAAAAAGACAAGTTAATCTGTTAAGCGACTATTTAACCAAAAATGAACGCTAAAGCCTTAAAATCATTTCCGCTGTGCTAACCCTGATTAAGCGATCTAAGCATTTACCCTACTTTGCTAAACTACTAAAATCTCTAAATCTAAGTTATCTTTACTGAAACGCCTGATCCAAGCGCTCAGCTTTCTAAGCGTTCTAATTTTTAAAAGTGATACAAATTTTTTGAAGTCGAAAAAGACTTCAGGGTCTATTCACCCCCTTCTATACCCTTTCGTAAGCCACTTGGGACCACCAGGTTTATACTTAAACAATATTTACGATTGGAAGGTTGAGAAATGATCCTATTCATTCGTTTTCGTTTGGGCTACGAAGTGGGCCACGTGACTGGCTAGGTGTTACCCACTTCCTTTGGTTTCCTCTCATTGACAAACAAAACGAACCTAAAGAGTCGAGCTAAAGGATTAATAAAGAAAAATGAAAAAGGAATTTTTATTTTTCTTCTAGGAATTTTTATTTATTGGATAAATTAAATAATTAATTATTCATTAGATGAAATAATTAATTATAAAGATAAGATTAATTATTAATTAATTTCCTAGGAAATATATTAATGAATTAATTTATCTAATTAATTTGATTATTTAATTAATTAATTAATTTATTGGATATAATAAATTATTAATTAAATAAAGAATTAATTAAAAACAAAACAAATCCCTGGGGCTAAATAAGCATCCAAGTGGATGCAAATTAGGCCTCAAAGTGGCGTCCAAGTGATGCCCTAATTTAAGGCTCTTTTGTTTTGATTTATTCAATAAGTCCTGCGGCATAAGGACTCTTTGACTTTGAACAAGAATAACACAACTCTCATAACTCTCCTAGAAAAAAAGAAGAAAAGATTCCTCCCCTCTCTAATAACCCTAGCCGTCGCCCCCTTTAGAGAAGAAGTGGAGATTTTTCGTTTGTTGATCCTTGCGTGACAATTTAGAGACGGCGTATTTTCGTTTTTCGGATCAAGTTCAAGATTTGAAGATCAAATCAAAGGATTGAAGATTTGGAAGCTTCAAGGTTTCGAATTGCATGAAGAAGAAAGATTCTCCAACGACTTCGTTCTAACGAGTAAGTTTTATTCGTTAAAGTTTATCGTGCAATTTGAATATGCGATCATTGAATCAACTTTGGGTTTTAAAATAAATTTGTTTGAAATCCTTCCGCTGCGTTTATGTTATTTTTCGCGAAACCCAACAGTGGTATTAGAGCCAATCTCTGATTCGCACATTTAATTGAGTTTGTATGATTTATGATATGCATAATATGTGTTTTTGAAGCATGCAATTATGTGTTAATTAAATCTGCGTTTTTATGGTTTAAAGCATGGGTTTTTAATTTTTATATTTATTGTATATCTGGGTAGATTTGTGATGCATGTAAAAAATCGAAAACGAGGAAAAACGGTTGCTCGAAGAGCCCAGAGAATCTGTGCGCAGCAGCTGCGCGCGTGCATGCAACACGGCGAGGCCATGCGGCCTAGCCACCTACCACGGACCGTTGAGTCGTGTGCACAGCCCGACAGGGGCGTGTGTTTCGACACCCGATCTGCTTATTTGGGTTCGGGATCCAGGTCGGTAAATTGGCTATGTGTTGGTCGAAATTAAAATCTGGGTTTGGGTAAATTTAATTATTTGGGTGGGGCAAAAGGATGATGACACGATATAATTTAATTAAGCCCAACAAGAAATTTAATCAATCTCTACTTATTAATTAGTTTGGGCTTAATTTAATTAATTCCAAATGGGCCATTGGATAGGTGATTTGGATTTTAATTAAAACGAGCCCAGTAGAAATTAATAAAGTGTGCATGTTTTACCGAATTAATTAATTTGAGCCCAATTGAATTAAATCCAAGTAGACCAAAAGGATGGTAACTAGGGTTTGATGAAATCGAGCCCAATAAGATTAAATGGAATTAATTGTTTAATTAGAATAATTAATTATTTTTCTTGAAGATTAATAATTAATTTATGGATTAAATATTATTAATTTTTCCTCAACTTGGAAATTACTTGAATATTTGAATTAAGAATATGAATTATATTTCTTGGATGATTAATAATTAATTCTTTAATCAAATTAAAGTTTTTCCATTTAATGGTTGCTTTAAATCATAATAAAATAGAATTCCATATTTAATGTATTTATTTAGTGGGACTAATATTATTTTAATTAAAGGTAGATATACTTAATTTTGAATTTTGTATATCCAAGTCATCTAGTAGGACTAGAATGATTTTAATTGAAATAAATAAATATAAAGGTTGGAAATTTATTAAAGGACTTTTTAGTTGGACTAAAATTTTAATATCAAGATAAGTGTTTTAATAATACGAGCATGTATTAAATATTGTGAGCATGTCTTAGGTGATGAAAACACCGATCATGGACTTAGGTTATGTTCGATTTACTTATCTTTGCATGGGTTGTTGTAGTCTAATAGTTTAGAATTATTTAAGCCCGTAATGTTTTGTTTTTCTGTTTTACCTTTATATGTGATGGCCTATTTATTAGTAGTATAATTTATACATGTTCAATATGTGACAATTGCGCTATAAAAATTGACTAATGAGCAAAGTGAGACCAAACATTTGATAATTTAAATTCTCCCAAATATATAATACCGAGTTGAAAAAGGATGTGTGACATCCTCGCCCTCCACTAAGCTTTCTAAATTTAAAATTACTATATGCATTTAGAAATAATTTGAAATTTTATTAAGTGCATGTAATGCCTTAATCGAAACCTATTTCACCCCAGAAACCTGTTCAGTTGCAAGGTGAAGTTCAAATATTAGATTATAGGAGTTAGGGAAAATGAACTTGGGTTGTTCACGAGCTTAGAAACCTGTTTGGTTACGGTTTGGTGAACTATGGGGAAAGATATTGGATATTTATTGGATAAATTGATGTTGGACATCACTTCAATTAATTGATGGGCTAGAAATCAGTTAGGTTGCAACCCATGAAATTAATTGAGGACCTCAATACCCGCTGTGGAATCGATGCCAATATTGATTCCTATTTTCACATGGAAGTGTGGGATTCGAAAAATGCAGTGGGAGCCAAGATAAATTTGAAGTCGATTTTTCTTGGTTAAGTCAAATACAAGTAATCTAATTTAATCTGGTTTATTTTTGCAGTTATTTTCTTGTTTATCTCTCTCAAAAATGACAAACCCATTTTCAATTCTACTCGTAAAGAATACTCTTACTTGACACAATAATGTGGACTGACTTAGAAATTTCGGGATTGTCCTCAATATGGAATCAATGAGATACTTTTAGGAAGTTCACATCCCGGAGGCTCCAACTAGAACACGAACCAACGAGGAAGAGGTCCAAGCCCATGAAAAATGGGTCAAGGACGACATCCGGGTGAGAGGATACATGCTGGGGTCTATGAACAATGAACTTCAAAGGTCACATGATAAGATGCCCACTGCAAAAGCTACTCTAGCTCACCTGGTAGAGCTCTATGGTGAGCATAGTCGAACTGCACGATATGAGATATCAAAAGAGCTCTTCGGAGCCAAGATGAACGAAAGCGAGAAGGTTGGTGATCATGTCCTCAAAATAATTTTGAGGATCGAGAAATTGGAAGCTCTCGACTTCACCATGTATGTCACCCATCAAACTAACTTAATCTTGAAGTCTCTTCCTGATTCCTTCTCCCAATTTGTGGTTAACTTTAGCTGCAATGAGATAGAGTGCAATTTAGCTGGGCTAATGAACTAGTTGGTTACTACACAATCTCAAATGAAACCTATGGGAAAGGAAACTACCTTGGTCATTTCTTCTGGAACTAAAAAGTCTAATTCTAAGAAGAAGAACAATAAGAAGAAGTCTGGCAAGCTTGGAGCTGAAGGGGTGTCCAAAAGAGTAAGGGCAAAGCTCAAGGGTTTTATAAGAGCAAATGACATAAGAAAATGGACAAATGTCTCGAGTTCGGTGAGCTTGGCCACTGGAAGAAGAACTGTCCTAAATTAGGCAAAGGTGCAAAAGGTATGCCACTTTTTATTTTTGAAACTAATTGTTCAATGACAGTTTTTTCTACTTCATGGATTCTGGACTCAGGGGCTAGTGCCCATCTGTGTTGTTTGGAACAGTATTTGTAGAGAAGTAGAAAACTTGTCCATGAAGAAGTGATGATCAAAGTAGACAGCGGGGAAAGCGTCGCAGCTACTAGAATAGGATCCACTTCATTATATTTGAATTATGGACATTTACTAATTTTAGATGATGTTTTAGTTTTGTCCAAGGGGCTTAAAAAAATTGTATTTATTCCTATCTTAGTTAAGATTGGGTAGACATTCCGTTTTTCTAAGTTAAATTGCTACATTTATTAGGGAAATAAATTAGTTGACAATGCTTCTTTTGATAATGGTTTGTATTATTTAAATGTCCGTAATTCATCTGATATGAATGTTGTAACTAAGAAACGTGGTAGGCAAGAAGCTAACTTAAGACTAAAGAGGCATCTTAGACGAGGCCATGCTAGAGAGCACAAGATTCACAAAATGGAAAAAGATGGGCTTTTAATCTCACTAGGGTCTGATCCCTATCCAACATGTGAATCATGTCTCTTAGGCAAGATGGCTAGATCCCTATCCAAAGAGCCACTCAAGTCTTAGGATTAGTGCACACCGACGTTTGAGGACCATTTGGAGAAATGGCTCGTGGGGGTTTCTACTACTTCATCACTTTCACAGATGATCATTCAAGATATAGTCTAGTGTATCTGATGAAGCAAAAGTCTGAATCATTTGAAAGGTTCAAAGAGTTCAAAGCTTTAGTAGAAAATCAAATTGGGCAAAATATAAAAACTCTGCGATCAGATGGTGGAGGAGAATATATGAGTGCTGAGTTTGATGAATTCCTTAGAGAATAAGAAATAATGTTACAACTAACACCACTAGCAACTCCTCAACTGAATGGAGTAGCAGAGCGAAGGAACCAAACTTTGTTGGACATGGTTCGTTCCATGCTTAGTTACACTAATTTATCCATTTCGTTGTGGGGATACGCGCTCCTTACTATTGCATATATATTGAACAGATGCCCCTCCAAATTCGTTCCTAAGATTCCACATGAGATGTGGAATAATGGGACACCAAGTCTTAATCATATTAAGATTTAGGGATGTCCTGCTTATGTCAAGAAGACTAAAGTGGAGAAATTGGAGACTAGATCCCTCATGGGACGTTTCATTGGTTATCCTGAAGATATAATGGGATTCTTCTTTTACTTATATGATGATTAAGATTCATTGTGGCTCTACACGCCCACTTCGTTGAACATGAATTCATCTTGTAAGGGGGCAAAGGTAGAAAGATTGTTCTAGAAGAACAAAATGAAACTCGCTCTGAGACATCTGTCCAAGAACCGAGGCTTAACCCAATATTAGCACAACCACCACGTAGATTTGGTAGAATACCGCATGAACCTGAGAGGTATGGGTATCTACTGCTGGGGGAGCCAGAGCTTCACACTGTAGTACAAGAAGGTCATGAAGATGATCCTTGTACCTATCATCAAGCGGCGGTGGATGTTGACGCTTCAAGATGGCTAGAGGCGATGGAAACAGAGATGGACTCTATGCAATCGAACCAAGTCTGGACTTTGGTGGATCATTCTGAAGTTATCAAACCTATAGAATGTAAGTGGATCTACAAAAGAAAGATAGGTAGCGATGGGAAGGTTGACAGCTTTAAAGCCAGGCTCGTAGCGAAAAGGTATAATCAAAGAGAAAGAATTGACTATCAAGAAACCTTTTCGCCCGTGGCCTTGATAAATTCCATCCGAATATTGTTATCCATAGCTGCATACTTAGACTAGGATATATGGCAGATGTTTGTCAAAACGGCTTTCCTAAATGGATTCCTCGAGGAGGATATCTATATGGAGCAGCTAAAGGGTTTTGTATCCGAGAGCAATATCTATAAAGTATGTAAACTTGAGAGGTCCATATACGGTCTCAAGCAAACATCTAGAAGCTGGAATCTCCGTTTTAATGAAGTAGTAAAGGGATATGGCTTCATCAAGATTGAAGATGAACCTTGTGTTTACAAGAAGACTAGTGGGAGCAAAATATCATTTTTAGTACTATATGTGGATGACATTGTACTTATAGGAAATGATGTGGGAATGCTCGCCACAGTTTAGAAATGGCTTTCGAGTACGTTTTCCATTAAAGACTTGGGACAAACAACTAACATTCTAGCAATTCGTATCATAGAGATGGAACAAATAGAATGATAGGTCTTTCCCAAGTCTTTTACTTAGAAAAGGTCCTAAAGAGGTTTATGATGGAGAATTCTAAGAAAGGGTTCTTTCCCATGAGACATGGAGTACACTTGTCCAAATCTATGTGTCCTCAAAGTGAGGAAGATAGAAAGGAGATGAGTACAGTACCATATGCCTTTGCAGTTTGTAGCTTAATGTATGCAATGTTGTGTACAAGACCCGACATTGCCTATGCTGTAAGCGTGGTGAGTCGATTTCAGGCAAACTCGGGAAAGGAAAATTGGATAGCTGTGAAGAATATCCTAAAGTATCTCAAAAGAACTATGGATATGATTATCATCTACGAAGGTGGAGACCTGAAGATGGAAGGTTACACTGACTCGGACTTCCAGTCTGATGTCGATGCCGTAAATCCACTTCAGGGTTGGTTTTCACGCTTAATGGTGGGGTAGTGTCTTGGAAAAGTTCCAAGCAAAGCACAATTGTGGATTCCACCACTTAAGCTGAATATGTGGCAGTCTCAGAGGCAGCCAAAGAAACTATTTGGTTGAGAAAGTTCCTTTGAGAACTTGAAATGGTTCCTAGCTCAGAGCAACCGTTGCTACTTTATTGTGATAACAAAGGAGCAATAGCGCAAGCTATGGAACCAAGGTCTCATAACAAGTCTAAACATATTGAGAGAAGATTTCACATCATTAGAGAGATCGTTGGCCGAGGATAGATAGCAGTGCAAAAAATAGCCTCAACTGATAATATAGCTGACCCTTTCACCAAACCACTACCTCAGGCTGTTTAGGACCGACACTTGGAAGCTATGATGTACGGACACTCTAAAAAATCATCCTGTGTAGTGTCGGACACGCGCCGTGTCCGTGTCCATCTATTGAAAAAAAACAATACACATGAACATTCGTGTCTTAGCTGTGTCTGTGCACTAATGTTTTAAAAAAATCACGTATACGTGTCCCGTGTTGTGCCCTTGTCCGTGTCCGTGCATTATAGCCTAGAAGGGATGGGTATTAGATACCACAATGAGTGACTTTGAGTGTAAGTGGGAGATTGTTAGGATTATGCCCTCAGATGCCATAGAGGATATAATGATAGAGCATCTATCTTGTAATTAACTTATTTCGATATTTTTAATAAAGGCATTGTTTAGTTTTCAATTAAATCTTATCTGCATCTATAAGTAGTGTAAAACGTTTTGTCCTTGTTTTCAGTGTGATCTCTCTACTTCCTATGGGATAGGAAGATTCGCACTAGAGAGATCGATGGTGATTACTAAAAATAAGTTTGAAAGTAAAGTGAAGTCTTAAATGGACAAAGAAAGACTTAAGACACTTGTACAGTCTTATCTCTGACATGGGAGTGCTTGTCTAGTATCATGGGATGATAGGAGATTAAGATTGTAGGCACATCAGTGGAATTGATATGCTCAAACACGACTCGTATCGGTTCTGTCACATGGGTTTTCACTCTATGACTGTCAATGATAGAACTGATTATGCATAATAGGTGCAAGTGAACCGTTGACCTGAAACGTCATGCTGAAGATGCATTTTTGACGTCAAGTATTTCATTAGAGTAGTTAGACCCAATTCACCCGTTGGTGGGGTCGACCTCAAAATGCGGCTTGATGGGAAAATGGTAGTCTTAGCTGATATCTAAATGGGATTTGTTCTCTCATAAGTGAGTGAGAAAGTACCCTATGTGATTATAGATACGTAGAGATCAAAGTCTTTGGCCAAAGCATTAAGAGACAATTGTGATAGGCACTAAATCAATCTCAATGATCTCGTATTATTATAATTAATACATATGGTCAAGTCCAGTGAGTTTGACATAGCAATGACTCTCACTTGATTGGGGTACACGAACAGAGGGTTTATACTTGTACGGTATTTACGATTCGAAGGTTGCGGAAGGATCCTATTCGTTCGTTTTCGTTTCGGCTACGAACTGAGCCACGTGACTGGCTAGGTGTTACCCACCATTGCCAAACGAAATGAACCTAAAGAGTCGAGCTACAGAATTGATAAAGACAAATGAAAAATGAATTTCTATTTTTCTTCTAGGAGTTTGAATTTATTGCATAAATTAAATAATTAATTATTCTTTAGATGAAATAATTAATTATAAGAATAAGATTAATTATTAATTAATTTCCTAGAGAAATATATTAATGAATTAATTTATCTAATTAATTAGATTATTTAATTAATTTTATTATTGGATATAATAAATTATTTATTAAATAAAGAATTAATGAAAAATAAAACAAATCACCGTGGCTAAATACGCGTCTAAGTGCTCGCAAATTAGACCTCAAAGTGGCATCCAAGTGATGCCCTAATTTAGGGCTCTTTTGTTTTGATTTGTTCAGTAAGTCATGAGGTATAAGGACTCTTTGACTTTGAACAAGAATAGCACAACTCTCATAACTCTCCAAGAAAAAATGAAGAAAAGATTCCTCCCCTCTCTAATAACCTTAGCCGTCACCCACTTTAGAGAAAAAGTGGGAATTTTTTGTTTGTTGATCCGTGCGTGACAATTTAGAGATGACGTATTTTCATTGTTCGGATCAAGTTTAAGATTTGAAGATCAAATCAAAGGATTGAAGATTTGGAAGCTTCAAGGTTTCGAATTGGAGGAAGAAGAAAGATTCTCCAATGATTTCATTCTAACGAGTAAGTTTTATTCGTTAAAGTTTATCTTGCAATTTGAATATGCGATTATTGAATCAACTTTGGGTTTTAAAATAATTTTTTTTGAAATCCTTCCACTACGTTCATGTTATTTTTCGCGAAACTCAACACTGGTATCAGAGCCAATCTCTGATTCGCATATTTAATTGAGTTTATATGATTTATGATATGCATAATATGTGTTTTTGAAGCATGCGATTATGTGTTAATTAAATTTGCGTTTTTATGGTTTAAAGCATGGGTTTTTAATTTTTATATTTATTGTATATCTAGGTAGATTTGTGATGCATGTAAAAAATCAAAAACGAGGAAAAACGGTTGCTCGAAGAGCCCAGAGAATCTGTGCGCAGCAGCTGCGCGCGTGCCACACGGCGAGACCATGTGGCCTGGTCATCTGCCACGGCCCATCGGGTTGTGTGCACAGCCCGACGGGTCGTGTGTTTCGACACCCGATCTGCTGATTTTGGGTCAGGGATCCGGGTCGGTAAATGGGCTATGTGTTGGGTCGAAATTGAAATTTGGGTTTGAGTAAATTTAATTATTTGGGTGGGTCAAAAGGATGATGACCCGATATAATTTAATTAAGCCCAACAAGAAATTTAATCCATCTCGACTTATTAATTAGTTTGGGCTTATGGATAGGTGATTTGGATTTTAATTAAAATCAGCCCAATAGAAATTAATAAAGTGTGCATGTTTTTCCAAATTAATTAATTTGAGCCCAATTGAATTAAATCCAAGTAGATCAAAAGGATGGTAACTTGGGTTTGTTGAAATCGAGCCCAATAAGATTAATTGGAATTAAATATTTAATCAGAATAATTAATTATTTTTCTTGGAGATTAATAATTAATTTATGGATTAAATATTATTAATTTTTTCTCAACTTGGAAATTACTTTAATATTTGAATTAAGAATATGAATTATTTTTCTTGGATGATTAATAATTAATTATTTAATCAAATAAAAGTTTTTCCATTTAATGGTTTCTTTAAATCATAATAAAATAGAATTCCATATTTTATGTATTTATTTAGTTGGACTAATATTATTTTAATTAAAGGTAGATATACTTAATTTTGAATTTTGCATATCTAAGTCATCTAGTAGGCCTAGAATGAGGTTAATTGAAATAAATAATATATAAAAGTTGGGAATTTATGAAAAGACTTTTTAGTTGGACTAAAATTTTAATATCAACATAAGTGTTTTAATAATGCGAGCATGTCTTATGTGATAAAAACATCGATCATGGACTTAGGTTATGTTCGATTTACTCATCTTTGCATGGGTTGTTGTAGTTAAATAATTTAGAATTATTTAAGCCCGTAAAATTTTGTTTTTCCGCTTTACCTTTGTATGTGATGGCCTATTGGCTCGGGCTTTCTAGAAAAGTCCATGACCGAGTGTATATAGATTTATTTATTTATTTAATTCCATGATAATATTGATAAGCATATTTATTAGTAGTATAATTTATGCATGTTCAATATGTGATAATTGCGCTATATAAATTGACTAATGTGCAAAGTGAGACCAAACATTTGACAATTGAAATTTTCCCAAATAAATAATACCGAGTTAGAAAAGGATGTGTGACATCCTCGCCCTCCACTAAGCTTTCTAAAATAAAAATTACTATAAATGTGTAATGCTTCCCAGTTATGGAGGTTATGCATTTTGAAATAATTTGAAATTTTATTAAGTGCATGGAATGCCTTAATCGAAACATATTTCACCCTAGAAACTTGTTTGGTTGCAAGGTGAAATTCAAATGTTAGATTATAGGAGTTATTTTCTTGTTTATCTCTCTCAAAAAATGACAAACCTACTTTCAATTCTACTCGAAAAGAATACTCTTACTGTATCCAATTATGTGGACTGACTTAGAAATTTGGGGATTGTCCTCAATATGGAATCTCTAGGATATGTCTTGGAGGTTGATATCCTGGCGGCTCCATCCCGAACACGAGCCAACAAGGAAGAGGTCCAATCCCATGAAAAATGGGTCAAGGACGACATCCGGGTGAGAGGATACATGCTGGGGTCTTTGACCAATGAACTTCAAAGGTCACATGATAAGATACCCACTGCAAGAGCTACCCTAGCTCACCTGGTAGAGCTCTATGGTGAGCATAGTCGAACTGCACGATATGAGATATCGAAAGATCTCTTCGGAGCCAAATGAAAGAAAGTGAGAAGGTTGGTGATCATGTCCTCAACATGAATTTGAGGATCGAGAAATTGGAAGCTCTCGACTTCACCATGAATGCCACCCTTCAAACTAACTTAATCTTGCAGTCTCTTCCTGATTCCTTCTCCAAATTTGTGGTTAACTTTAACTACAATGAGATAGAGTGCAATTTAGCTGGGCTAACGAACAAGTTGGTTACTGCACAATCTAAAATGAAACCAAAGGGAAAGGAAACTGCCTTGGTCATTTCTTTTGGACCTAAAAATTCTAATTCTCAGAAGAAGAACAACAAGAAGCAGTCTGGTAAGCTCGGAGCTGAAAGGGTGTCCAAAAGGGTAAGGGAAAGGCTCAAGGGTTTTATAAAAGCAAAGGACCCAAGAAAATGGAAAGATGTCTCGAGTTCGATGAGCTGGGCCACTAGAAGAGGAACTGTCCTAAATTAGGCAAAGACACAAAAGGTATGGAACTTTTTGTTTTAGAAACTAATTGTTCTATGACCATTTTTGTACTTCATGGATTCTGGACTCAGGGGCTAGTGCCTTTGTTCTGTATCCCAGTCAAGTGAGAGTCATAGCTATGTCAAACTCACTGGACTTGACCATATGTATTATAATAATACGAGATCGATTTAGTGCCTAGCACAATCGTCTCTTTTTGTTTTGGCTAAAGACTTTGATCTCTATTTA
Organism: Buddleja alternifolia; assembly: GCA_019426215.1. Taxonomy (NCBI): domain Eukaryota; kingdom Viridiplantae; phylum Streptophyta; class Magnoliopsida; order Lamiales; family Scrophulariaceae; genus Buddleja; species Buddleja alternifolia. Next base: position 25,402,926 of record CM033397.1, on the reverse strand, counting down.
TCTATAATCACATAGGGTATTTTCTCACTCACGTATGAGAGAACAAATCCCATTTATATATCACCTAAGACTACCATTTGCCCATCAAGCTGCATTTCGAAGTCGACCACACCAACGGGTGAATTAGGTCTAACTACTCTAATGAAAGCCGTGTTCGAGCATATCAGTTCCACTGATGTGCCTACAATCTTAATCTCCTACCATTCCATGATTTTAGACAGGCACTCCCATGTCAGTGATATGATTTGTAAAAGTGTTCTAAGTCTTTATTTGTCCATTAAAGGCTTCACTTTTACTTGTGAACTTGTTTTAGTAATCAAGATCGATCTCTCTAGTGCTATTCTTCCTATCTCATAAGAAGTAGAGGGATTACACTGAAAATATGGACAAAACGTTTTACACTACTTATAGATGCAGATAAGATTTAAGTGAAAACTAAATAATTTCTTTATTAATAATATCCAAATAAGTTAATTACGAGATATATGCCCTATCATTCTATCCTCTATGACATCTGAGGGCATAATCCTAACAACAAGAAGAGTTGTTGTGGTACCAAAAGTCGCGAGTTAATTGGATCACTTATGGGGACGATAAAACTCATTTTTTTCACCCGACTTTCATCGTTCGTCGTAGAAGGAATAAAATTGTCACACTACAAATCAACAACTCTTGTGAAACAATAAGGTAGGCCTTAAAGGTTCATGTTTTCAATACTTAGCTAATCTGTTTGGACCGAGTGGTGAAGAAAGGGTTTCGACCCTGCGCCTAAGCCGATTGCAAAGGAGGATTAAAGCCGAGTGTTATGAGGATCTCTGTTTGATTCCCTCTTGCAATGAAGTTCATAACGTGATCAAATCCATGAGCTCTTATAAGGCACCTGGGCCGGACGGGTGCCAAGCTTTCTTTTATCAGAAATATTGGGACCATGTTAGGGACTCGATGGTGGAGTGCATTGCCAAAAGCTTTTGCACAAACCAGTTCGAGGAAAGAATTGGTCTACCTATATTTGCCTAATTCTGAAGGAGGAGAGACCGGAATCGATTAAGGATTTTTGACCAATTTATAATATTGCTTACAAAGTGATCACTAAGATTATTACATCTCGTTTGAAATCGATCATGCCCGAATTATTCTCTCCGCTCTAAAGTAGCTTCATCCCAGGTAGAGGGATGCATGGTAATATCCTAATTATTCAAGTGTTACATAGTCTTCAGAAATCCAAGAGTCGGATCGAGAGATTGGTTATCAAACTTGGCCTTGAGAAGGCTTATGACAAGGTTAATTGGCCATTTCTTGACCAAAGGTTATCTTTCTTTGGCTTACCCTCTCTATTGGTTTGGCTAATTATGCGTGAAATGCGCTAAATCGAGAGTGTTATGGAATGGAGAACCTCTTAATCCTTTCTCTCATACTTGCGAGCTTCGACAAGGTGACCCGCTTTCACCATACCTCTTTGTTCTTTGCATTGAGCGGTTATCTTATTTGATTGAAGAATCGATCCTTGAAGAGGTTTGGAAGCCATTGTCAATGTGTCATGGGGCACCAAAATTCTCTCATTTGTTCTTTGCAGATGACCTCTTATTCATGGGTAAGGCTACTTGGGGGAATACATCTACCATCGAGAGAATTCTGAATGAGTTTTGTGGGAGTTCCTAGCTCAAAATGAACAAATGTAAGTCAAAATTGTTCTTTTCCAAGAACACGGACCATGGGCTTCGTTGGAGTATTGCTAATCAACGTGATATTGGTTGCACTATGAACTTGTGTAAATACTTAGGGGTTCCCCTTGTTCATGAGCGGTCATCTCCAAGTCTTTATCAAGGCCTTATTGATAGAGTTCAATCCCGACTATCTTCATGGGAGGCCAAGATGTTGAATTTAGCGGGATGAACCACTCTCATTCCATCTGTCACTATGGCTATGCCATCGTATATCATGCAATCCACATGGCTTCAAACATCAATTTGTAACAGTCTAGACAAACTTAATGGGACCTTTTTATTGTCCACGGATGGGAACCACCAGAAGGTGCACTCGGTTAATTGGAGTATGATTACTAGACCAAAGAAATTTGGAGGGTTCAGGCTTTGTAAGGCTAGGAAAATGAATATCTCTTTCCTTACGAAGATTGGTAGGAAGTTAATTAATAATGAGGATACTTTCTGGAAGGAGATGTTGAAGAAACAATATTTACGCAGAGTGATCTTTTGGATTGCTTCCCCTTGGTGTGGTCCTTGCCTCAATGAAAGGTTATTGTCCGTAGCACAAAAACGGTGGAAGAGCATCTTTGTGATTTAATTGATGAATGTGTCCTTGATGAGGAGGTTAGTTTTTGTGTTGTGGATGTTATTGATGAGAATAGGAATTGGGATCTCAGTCACATTAAAACCCCCATGCCAAAACAAGTCAGAGACCGTATCATGTGTATCCCCATCTCTCTCGATCCCCTCGCTAAAGATAAACGTACTTGGTACGCATCCCCTAATGGTAAGTTTTCAAGCAAGTCAGCTTATGGTAAGTTGAATGAGGTTTCGAACTCTGACAACCAAACTGGAGATGGAGTTGGTCCTTAAATTGTCTATTGAAACTAAAAATTAATTTTCTTGTGGCTATACCATCATGAGGGTTTGGCGACCAACTCTGTATGGTTTGATTGAAAGTTTGTGATGTCTGCTACTTGTCTTTGTTGTGGTAACCAGAGAGAAAGTCCTATACATGTTCTTCGTCATTGTAAACTGTCAAAGGAAGATTGGAAATTTCTTGTGGAGCGATCAAACTTCCTGAATTTCATGCAATCCCGGATGCTCTAAAGATTAAGAAAAACGTGGATAAGGGAATGGGGAACTCTCTGCTTCTAGATTGCTCTTAGAGTTTTGTCGTTCTCACAACCTTGTGGTGTCTTTGGAAAGCTCGAACTTTTTTGTGTTCTCAAGGGAAGATTCATCATACAAAGACATTATTTTTGAAATCAAGCGACTTGTGGCGGACTATGGATTGGCTTTTCGCTCTTCCTGCTCTCGTATCTGAGGAAAGGGAACTTCATTCCTAAGCGGTCCTGAGAAGCAGGGTTTCGCTTCGGTGGGAACCCCCCTTGGGTTGGGTTAAATTGAATACGGATGAGAGCTACATGGGAAGTTCAAAATGCGCTGCCTCCGAAGGGATAATCCATGACGAGAGAGGGCAATGGATTGTGAGCTTTAGTCGAAAACTGGGTATGCATACTATAACAAAAGCGGAATCACTCGTGCTTTGGGAGGGGCTCTAAATTGCATGGGAAAGAAGTTTTGCAAAGATTTGTGTTGAGATCGACTCATAAGTCGTTTGGAAGTTGATCACAAAACAGAATGTTTCGGCCCACCCCCTTAGCTGTCTTACTAAGGATTTTCGCGCGTTCTTAAGGAAACCATGGACAAACACCTTTGTTCATGTGAGAAGGGAGGAAAATTGTTGTGCTGATCTTCTTACAAAATTGGGTCAAGAAGTGAAATCCTTTTGAGTTATGGGAAGTGGCTCCAGATGTTGTTCTGGATGCCATGCAAGATGATATGAAAGACTTGTCTGATTGACTATTTATGAAAGTTTCTTTTTCAAACCAAAAAAAATAAATAAAAATCATCTGGTTAAGTCGATTTCATGCACTTTTTGGTGATTAAACCATGAACCGAGTAATAACTTTGATGAATTTAACAATATGACAATGATCAAGTAGGAATGAACAATAGCTCAATATGATACGTAGAGTTGAAGATTGTCGGGGTATGGTTCCCGAGCTTCTTCAAGGTTATACATTGTAGCAAGGAACTTCTTTTTTTAAGTCTATTTATAAGGGGGGTGATGTCGCTTGAAGAGGCATCCCCGGTGGACCTCTAAACACGAGTTGATTAGGTTCGAAAAATGGATCATATGTCGACCCTGGATGAGGAAATCAAGCCGCAAAATGGGCCAAAGTAATGAAAAAATGTAGTATTATGAAAAAGTTTTGATCTCTATCGCGACTAGCAAATAAGGTGATGGAACCGGGTACGAATAATTCCATTAGCTATTATTCCATGCTAAGCACTTTTAGTTATGATAATTGATGATACATGATAAAATCATGTTTATCGTTCATTCATTATGTGTAACATTTATAACTACTAACGAAAAGATTTTCAAAGTTTCCAATGTCCTAGATTATCCTAATAATGTACTTTAAGCCCAATCATTCCCTTAAAATACTTTGTCAGTGTGAAGGAGACAACTGAGATGGACAAAGGCTCTTATTTAGATGATTTTAACATCTTTTTGCACAACCCCACACAGAAATTTTTCCTTTCTCTTTTGTGTTTGTCTTTTACACTTTCACCTTTTATTATTGGGCCATTGAATTTCCTACCAGATTTAATTTATTGCACTATCAAATCCATATATTACGGTGGTTTAGTCTTCTGTTCGACTTTTTAAGTATCAAGTGTATCATATATTTCTTGGTAATGAATCAAGAAAAATCATTATTTCTTACAGCTATTAGTAAACAAAATTTTTAGTACTTAATTATATTGAATTATGATTATGACTTCAATATTTGGATAGGATAGTGTGTGACTTGAAATCATCATTTCGCTGTTTCATATAAAATTCGATAGTACTGAAGTTGTAATAATGAAGTAATTAGGAAGTATATAGATCAAGAAATAGACTTATAGATTTACGTGCTTCACTCAAACCGTATTGCGGTCTTTATTCCAAAAAATATATTTATATTAATTGTGATACATTCTCTAAAGAAAGTCGTCTTTAACTTTAAATATGGGACTTTTTAATTAGTCTTTAAACATTGATGACACTAGCTGATGTATTCGATCATTTTGTAGCAATTAGCCAACTATAGACCCAACATTTCTATAGCCTGAACATGATGGTTTAAATTGTTTTCTTTTATGTTTATAACTCCATACCCATACACATAAAACAAAAAGTTTTTAACAGTATGTTAGATTTGTTGTATGAATAATCAATTCCAGTTTTGAGAAGAGTAACTAATGATCTTTCCTCAATATTAAGACAACAAAAAACGACGTCGGTAGATCAATTTTCTTGGCCTTGCGATCTTCTTCTTTTCATCTTTTCTACTTTTCCTTTTCCTTTTCGATCTCCTTGAAAGTTTACCTTCTTCATTATGTTCACAGAATTTTGGTACCTTGTGGACTATTCAAACTCTTTAATTAGTTTTGTTCAGCAAAAAAAAAAAAAAAAAAAAAAAAACAAGTACCGTCTAAATCAATTCTTGTTTGACACCTGCACTAGTGGATAATGCTACTTCTGATTTTGAATTCATCCCACGATGAATGTCTCATCATTTATGCAATAATTCAAATGTATTTTAATGAAAATTCTGGTCGACGTAGATGGCTTGATAATTTTGTTTAGTCTGAATAATATTTAGCGTGCCATAGGTCACTTTGAACGTGATATATATATATATAATTGTTAGGTTGCTCTAAGGTGTTGACTCCATCAAAATTGAATGATAGGGAGAGGACTCTTTACATTTAATTTTGATACTTCTTGAATTACAATATTATATTTATCGGCCGGCTAGAATTCTTTTGAGAGTAATCAGACGTAAAAATAGCAGCAAAATTGCATTTTTGATACTCTAAAAAATTATGTACATTCATTTTTTTCCTTCATATTTTTAAGTAATTGCATGTTGACAATTTGGGTGCTTTTTGTGTAAAAAAAAAAGCAATTTTAGAACAATTTTGCCGAAAAATTCAAATCTCGTCGGAATTAGCCATTAGACGCGAAAATTGACCTTCAATTTGAGGATTTTTTTTCATGTGAGGTGATAATTAAACTTTCAATATGGGAATATTTTTGAAATTCAATTGCAATTAATAATGTTAACAATAAATTAAGAAAAACTTAAAATGCTGACAAGTGGAGGAAATGGAGAGAAACTTTCATGTATAATTTGAAGGAAAAATTATGTCCCCACCCCTTGTATTTAGGCCTAAATATAAATATAGCCCCCCCCCACCCCACCCCCCACCCAACCCAACTTTTTTAATTACTCACACCCTTCTAGTTTGCAAATACTTACATCCGTCAACTTTTGTTAGGGTTACACTAAGGTGCTACTAAATTTTTTTATGATATGACTAGAATGCCCTTATAAGTAACATAATAGAATTTTATCTAATAAGAAATTGAATCTTTGAAAAAATAAATACAAAAATATTAAATAAATGTTTAAAATATTAGAAATTATTATACGCATATTAGAAAAGATCTGAAAAATATTTAGTTAATATTAGAAATTATTAAAAATATATAAAGTATTTAGTAAATGTTAAAAAGTTTTTGAAAACTATAAAAAATATTTAATAAATGTTAGAAATTATTATAAAAATATTCAAAATTTATTATAAATTAGAAATTATTATAGTAAGTAGAAAAAATATTTAGTAACTATTAGAAATTCTTATAGAAATATAAAAAATATTTAGTAAATATTAAATTTTTTTTGAAAAATATAAAAATATTTAATAAATGTTAGAAAGTATCTGAAAAATATTAGTAAAATTAGAAATTATTACAAATATTTGAAAATAAATTAAAAGTATTAAATATTTTGTAAATAATAGAAATATCTGAAAACATTTACTATAACATATTAAAAAAATATCTAAAAAAAAAGAATACTAAATTTAATTTTGCCAATTTAAAAATAAAAGTCTGAAAAAAAGGGAAAAGAAAAAATGAGTCGCTCTGTCACCCTTTCATCTAAGCATCTCCTCCACGCCCACCGACCACAAGCCATCACCCCGCCAACTGTATTGGCCTACGACCCCCTCCCCGCCCCTCGTAATGAGGATTAAAAAAATTGATGAAAATTCTATGAACTACTCAACAATCTAAAGATTTAATTTAGAACCTCGCAAACAATAACTAAAACTTTTAATTAACAGGAAATTATAGAGATGTATAAGCCTTATACAATAAGGGGAAAACAAGACCTATATAATGGGGTTGGGCCGATCGCAACAATAGTACTCGAAGGAGAGAAGTGCCCGTCTCAAAGCCTAAATCGATTCGAATATAATCTATTTGGTTGAAATCTATCAAAATCGGTTCGATTTCATTCGATGAAGAGCATGTTCGATGCTGTGGTGAGAAGCGACAGCGGTGTGAGGTGGCGGTGGGCTGTGAGGAGAAGAAGACACTACTTTCCTGTCTTTTCTTTCTTCTATTTTTCCTTCTATTTCCCTTTTCTTTTCTCCTTTTCTCCTTTTCGCATTTTCCATTTATGTTATTTTTTAGTTCCTTTTTTAGGGCTCAGTTGAGGGCATTTTTGACTTTTTGACAATTTTGTTAGGGCAAATTCCGCCATGTAAAGTTTTGCAAACTATAGGGGTTGAGTAATTAAAAAAAATTGGGGGAATATATTTGTAATTAGACCCAAGTACAGAGTGTGTGGATGTAATTTTTTCTAATTTATATTGTAAATTTTTTCTTGTGATTGTTTCTGATTGTTTAATTTCTTTTGTAAAATCACTTCTTATTCTCAAGGTATTAAATTTTGGTGTCAATATAGATTTTGGAGTAGTAAATTTATGAAAATTTCGATAAAAAATTTGGTGATATCTAAAATTTTGATTTCGATTTTGGTTTGAGAGAAGTCATGTAAATTTATAGAAATATTTGGAAATTTTCAATAAAACATTGGATAACTTTAATTACCATAATTATGCATCTTTTACAATAATAACATTGTGTATATATAATATATGTATAGTGAATTTTGTCAAGTGGGAATTCAGGATTTTTGAGTTTCTCTCTCGGCGCACGATAGAAGGCTAACGTGCACCAAAAATCCATTGTTGGCCAAGAAGAAAGGAATACAATTGACGGGAGTCTTACCAAGCCCTAGCACTAAGATTCCACCTTTTACGGAGTCTCCTGTGTTAAGTCTCAGCCCAAGCGAAGAGTTCAACAAGGAGTAAGGTGCGATTGAGATGGAAACTGAGATGACTGAGTTTCATGACTGATAAGGGAATGTTGAGAGATGACAAAATTGAAGAGGAGAAGACCCGAAACCTACTAAAACAAGTTGAAGAGTCCGCCGCAGAAAGAATCGAAACCATGGAACGCCTGATTTGCGCATATTCGAGATGGGAAAAGTGGGCATAAACTGGAAAAAATTAGTGACAATGATGAAATTCAACTCACAAAGGAGGATGTGATGCCAGACTTGCAATATTGGAGACCCTCCCTATATGCTTATATCCTAAGCCAAGAGATCCCCACTTTCGTAATGGTCAATTTTCTGAAAAATAGATGAAAGGGTTTATAGATGCCGAAGGTAGTAAAGTATGAAGAGAACTTCATCCTACATTTTGAGACCGAGGAAGCTATGAAAGCAACACTGCAGCGAGTTATCCAATTTTTCTACTCTAAATCGTTGATTTTGCAAAAATGGGAGGATGGGTTAGGTAAGAAAGAAGCCATCAATACTGTCCCAGTTTGGGTATAATTGCTGAAATTACCAATTGGAATGTGGGGTGTGTCCAGACTTAGCAAAATAGCAAGTAGGATTGGTGAGCCTGTGTATAGGGATGAAATGACTTCATAGAGGGACCTACCTACAGAATTATTGATCAAAAATGATGTTAGAGAGCAGGTGGTAAAAAAAAATGATACGATATGAATGGATTCCAATGTACTGTCGGAGATGCAAAGCTTGGAGACATAAGGAGTCTGGATGTAAGAAGCCTTGTACACAACAATGGCAGATTAAAAAGGGAGGGAAAATAGGTTGCGGGAAAAATGATGAAAGTGAAGGAGTTCAAAAGGAAGGTGGACCTATACAAAAGGGTGAAATGCAGCCAAGATAGACTGTCCAAGTTATAACATCACAGTAGATTCAAAGCAACCCACCATCTCCAAAGAAATTAAACGAGAGGAGGAATTATGCAAGATTGGTAAGAAGTGAAGATCTCCAAACATAGAAAGGGGAAAGAGAGGGCAGCCAATGTGGATGTACAACATGCCCTTTAAAATCTCTTTCAAGTATTGAGTCATGTGGGAGGCACAGTAGAGCAAAGGGGTTTACATATTACAGAACCACCTGATATATGAATATAGAGGCCTGGAATATATAGGGATTAAATGTAGCTGCAAAACAACAATTTGTTAGGAGGCTAGTTTTAATCCATAAACTAGATATATATGGTATTTGAGAAACAGTAGTTAAACCTAACAATTTTGCTAAGGTTATAAGATGTTTTTGGGAGGATTGGAAAGTGATTAATAATTATGTGGTCACTAGTAATGGTCGAATTTGGATGATGTGGAGGAAAGCCTCTAGTGCACTGTGTTGGTAATATCTGCACAACATATAACTTGTAGCATTTGCATTGGTAAACACTATTTTATTATGACTGTGGTATATGCATTTAATGATAAAGTGGGAAGAAAACTGTTATGGCGAGAGTTAGGGAAAGAAAATTACCAAGAACCATGGGTCCTGTTTGGTGACTAGAATGCCACAATATATCAAAATTAAAAACTACAAAGTGTTGGGAGGCCGGGTATGATGGAGGTAATGAGGATATGGAAGAAAGTTTGAAAGCATTGGGCTAAAATATATTCCCTTCACATGGAAATATTATACTTGGTGTAATAATCATGACATGGCTACAAGAACATATTGAAAATTGGATAGAGTGGTAGCTAATGTAGCCTGGTTTCTAAAGATGTATGAAATCCAAGTGGAGTTTAAATATAATAACATCTTAGATCATAGTCCTATGATCTTGTGTTATAAGGAATTAAAGCTGGGTTGTGCTCCTTTTAGGTTTTTGAATAGGTGGAAGCACCATCCAGATTTCCTAGGTAAGGTAACAGATGCATGGGCCTCATACATTAAGGGTTGCAAGATGTACATAGTGGTCCAGAAGTGTAAGATTCTTAAAAAGAGCCTCAAGGAACTACATAGAGGCAATTATTACAATATTTCTAATCAAGTGGTAAAGGCCAGACAGAAACTCCAGAACATTCGGGAGGCTTTAATAGGGGACCCATTTAATAAGGATGTGACTAAGCAAGAAAATGAGAGTTATGAGGATACTAGGCAGTTGCTAAAGGTTGAGATGGAGTTTTTAAAATAGAGATCAAAGACTGAATTTTGTCAACAAGGTGATGAGAGTACAAAGTATTTTTTTTGCTAGATTGAAGGCAAAGGAAGCACAGGGACAAATCTTGACTTTAAAGAATTTGAGGGGGGATCAACTTGTAGAACCTGATGATATCAAAAGTGAAATCGTAGAATTCTATACACAACTTATGGGGACAGAAAGTATAGCTACAACTGAAGTGAGACAAGAGATAGTGGAGAGAGGATATCAATTGTCAGTTGAGGATATTGATATACTGAGACAACCAGTTACTAGTGTAGAGGTGAAGAAAGTGGTGTTTTCTATTCCAGTGTACAAGAGTCCAAATCCTGATGGATATACCTCCTGTTTCTTTCAGAAAACATGACATCTTATAGAGGGGAAGTATCAAATGCAATAATGGGGCTTTTCACTGAAGGGTAATTGTTAATAGAAATTAACCACACCCATTTACACTTGATCCCAAAATGTCAAGCCCCCACAATAGTGAGTGACTTCAAGCCCATTTCTTGTTGCATAGTCCTATACAAGATTATATCTAAATTGAACTAACAGACTCACACAAGTTCTGCCTAAACTTGTAGACCAAGTTTGTACTGTTGGGGAAAATTAACCAAACACAGTGGAAACGGTATTTTAAAATTTATTTGGATTTTTCAGTACCAGAATCAATCCTCAGACATATGTACAAGAAGGAAATTGACACTTTACCCGTTGAAGCGAAGTGGTTGGAGAAACTCAAGTTTTCGACTTCTTCAACTTCTTCGCAAAATAATCCGGCTAATTGTTTGATAATCCGAGCAGTCCAATAGTGCTGCCTCTAAAGTGTCTCGCCAGAAAAACTCAATTGAAAAATTCTCCTTCTTCTTGGCACTGTGACCGACGGCTAGGGGAGAGAGGAAGAGGAGGAATTTTTTTTCTTGTGGTTCAAGTGTTTAATAAAACTTATGACCTAGGTATTAACTAATGTGATACATTTATATCACTTAAACTATAACCTTAGGCTTAAAAAACCCATAGTGGACGCCTACTTGGCCCCCCGACTCGGTCTTGGTGTGCCTTTTGGTGCACCAACTTGAGCTCGGTCCAATCCTCTATTAAATTAATTAATTCAATCCAATAAATTTATCTAATTAAATAAGAGATAGGATATTTAATTAATTTTATTTCTTCAAGAAATAATATATTAATTAAATTATAAATGAATTAACTTATTTCTTCAAATAATTAATTTCATTTAATTATTTTAAGTATCCAATACTTAAAATATTACCACAAGAAATATTCCATATTTTCTATCGATTTTTTCTTTTTAAGCGTGACTGTTTTGGTTCATCTATATTTGGCAATGGGAGGACTCTATTGAATATGGGTTCCATCTAGCCAGTCAAGTGGTCCACATTGTTACCCAAATAAGATGAAATGATTGGATCATTTTACCTTTCCTATTGTAAATACCGTGTGAATACAAACTCTTCGTTTCCTTATCCCGGTCAAGTGAGAGTCATGGTTTTAGGTCAAACTCACTAACTTGACTCTATGCTATATTTATAATAAGTCTAGATCAGTGAATGCTGTGGCCAAAGATTTTAATATCTAACTTACTTATAAATTCATAGGATAATTCCTCTTTCACTTTCAAGGGAATGAATCATATCTTGGATATCAGTTAAGACTACTACTTGCCCATTAGGTTGCAATTCGAAGTTAAGCCCACCAAAGGGTGAATTGGGTCTAACCACTCTAATGACAAACCTAATGTCACAAGTATATCTTCAACTCGATTCCTCAAGTCTAAAGTTTAGACACACCTATTACAATTTAATCAATTCTGTTATTGACTGTCAAAGAGTGAAAACCTATGTGAAAGAATCAATGTGAGTCATGTCTGAGTGCCACTATCTCCATCAGTGCACCTATGATATGAGTTCTTCACTACTTCCTAGTGACTGAGGGATACCTTTCTTGTCTCACATCATACAAGTCTTCATGATTTCCAACGCCCAATTGAGAATCATTGTCTTGCAGACTACTTTAGTACACAAGTATTAAAATCCTCCAGTGCCTTAGAGAGTCAACTCTTGTGTTCATGGACTTATAGATGATTACAATATATAAATGCTAATATAATAGTAAACAACTAAATGCCTTTTATTAATATAATAAGAAATAATTACAATTTAATAATGTCCTTACATTCTCTAATCCTCTAGTGGCATTTGAGAACATTAACCTAATAATCTCCCACTTGTACTCAATGAGAATCACTATAGTATCTAATACCCATCTTCTCAAGATGTCGACCCATCACTGCCTATGTCAAAGGCTTGGTTAATGGCTCAGCAACATTGTTTATTGAATTTACTCTTTGAACAGCTATCTCGCCTTTTCCAACGATTTCTCTTATTATGTGATATCTCATATCTATGTGCTTGTATTTGTTGTTAGACCTTGGTTCCTTTGCTTGTGCAATAGCCCCTTATTATCATAATAAAGTGGCAATGGCAGCTCTACACTAGGGACCACTTGAAGTACTCCAAAAAACTAACAAATCCAAACACCCTCTTTAGCAACCTCAGATGCTGCTATGTATTCTACCTCAATGAAGGAATCAGTGGTTGTGCTTTGCTTGGAACTTTTCCAAGTTACCGCTCAACCATTGAGTGTGAATATAAACCATGAAGTGGATTGTCGATCATTTACATCAAATTGGAAATCTGAGTCAGTGTATCCATCCACCTTCAAATCTCCATGTCCATATGTTAGGACCATATCCTTAGTTCTCTTCAGATACTTGAGGATATTTTTGACAGCGATCCAGTGTTCTCTTCCTGGGTTAGCCTAATAATGACTTACCACACTCACTGCTTAGGCTATGTCGGGCCGTGTGCATAACATGGCATACATCAGACTACCCACTGTAGACGCATAGGTCACCATACTCATTTCTTTCCTATCTTCCTCACTTTGAGGAGACATTAACTTTGAAAGGTGCACCCCATGTCTCATGGGCGAGAAACCATTCTTAGAGTCTTCCATCCTAAATCTCTTTAGGACCTTCTCTAAGTAAAGGGCCTGGGAAAGTGCTATCATTCTATTTGTTCTATCTCTGTAGATACGAATTTCTAGAATACAGGTCGCTTCTCCCAAGCCTTTCATGGAGAATGTATTTGAAAGCCACGTTTTGACTGATGTGAGCATTCCTACATCATTTCCTATGAGTAGAATGTCATCCACATATAAGACCAGGAAAGTGATTTTCCGCCCACTAACCTTCTTGTAAACACATGGTTCATCTTTGTTTTTAACAAAGTCAAATCCTCTGACAGCTTCATCAAAACGAAGATTACAACTTCTAAAGGCTTGCTTAAGCCTATAAATGGGTCTCTTAAGTTTGCACAACTTATGAATACCAAACCCAGATGTGAAGCCTTTAGGCCGATCCATATAGATGTCCTCTTTGAGGAATCCATTCAGAAAAGCCGTCTTCACATCCATTTGTCATATCTCATAATCCAAGTGTACAACTATTGCGAGCAGAATTCGAATAGACTTGATCATTACCACAGGTGAAAAGGAATCTTGATAATCAATTCCTTCCTTTTGACTATAATCTTTTGCTACAAGCCTTGCCTTTTATGTGTCAACTTTTCCATCCGGGCCTATCCTCCTCTTGTATATCCACTTGTTCCCTATAGGTGTAATGCCTTCGGGACGATCTACTAGAGTCCACACCTGGTTGGAATGCATCAAGTCTATCTCTGCTTGCATAGCTTCTTGCCACTTTGCAGAGTTAATGTCTATCATTGCTTGATCATAAGTAGAAGGGCCGTCCCTATGAACTCCCACCACTATAGTGTGGACACAAGGTTCCTCTTATAGTAGGTACGCATGGTACCTTTCAGGTTGATGTGGTACTCTACCAAATCTTAGCAATGTTGGTTGTGTTTCATCAAGTTCAGTGTGTGTCTCTTGAACAGTTGTCTCCCTGTGTGTTTCATTTTGTTCATCAAGAATAATCTTTCTACCTACACCACCTTCTTGAGTAAATTCATCTTCAAGAAAATACGCTTGCGGTGCAACAATGATCCTTTGATCATCTTACATGTAGAATAGGTATCCCATAGAATCCTCTGAAAAACTGATAAAACGTCCTTTAAGGGACCTAGCATCCAATTTCTCTGCCTTTGTCCTATTGATATAGGTAAGGCATCCCCAAACCCTAATGTGTTTAAGTTTTGGTTTCCTATTTCTCCATATCTCATATGAATTCTTAGAAAGGATTTGGACGGACATCTATTCAAGATATGAACAACCGTAAGGAGTGTATGTCCCCACAAAAAAATGGATAAATCAGTGTAGCTAAGCATAAATCGAACCATATCCAAAAGCGTTCGATTTCTGCGCTCTGCTACTCCATTTAGTTGTGGAGTCACTGGTGGTGTGAGTTGCAATATTATCTCATCACTCATATATTCACCTTCACGATCTGATCGTAGTGTTTTTATATGATGTCCAGTTTGATTCTCCACTAAAGCCTTAAAGTCTTTGAACTTATCAAATGATTCAAATTTTTATTTCATTAAATATACAAGACCATACCTTGAATGGTCATCAGTGAAAGTAATGAAATAGTGAAAACCTCCATGAGCCATTTCTGTAAATGGTCCGAAAATGTAGGTGTGCACAAGTCCTAATACTTCAGTGGCCCTTTCAAAATTCCCGGTGAAGAGAGATCTAGCCATTTTTCCTTTGAGGCAAGATTCACAAGTTGAATATGGATCCAATCCCAATGGGTCAATTAACATCTATCTCCATCTTGTGTATCTTATGCTCGCCAGCATGGCCTAGTCTAAGATGTCACTTTAAGATTGGGTTAGGACCTGGCCTACCACGCTTCTTTGAGATAATATTTACATCACATTCATTTTGCAGGATTAAATAATATAGGCCATTGACTAAAGTAGTAGTGGCAATAATATTATCATTAAATAAAATGCTGCAATTACTAGGGGTGTACACGGTTGGGTTCGGGCGGTTTTATAAAAAAAATTAGCCCGACCCGACATGTGCGGGTTGACAAAATATCAAACTGAAAATGCATAATTATCTTTTCAAACCGAGCGATTCGGGTCGGTCGGATTTAATGTTTTAACAGGCGGGTTATCAAATTATAGTTATAATTTTACAACTTAATTTTAGTTATAAGTAGTAAGTAAGAAATTAATTATTATACTTTTTGTACATTTAACTAAAAAAAATTGAGTTGGTAAAAAATACACAAATAAGTGGTGTTATCAAATAAAATTCATATTACCATGATTTCTAATGAGTGAAAAACTCTAAAATATTAATAAAATTAATGTTTTTTGTAAATTTATCATCAAAATATACATATACATATAAATTTTTCGTTCAAATCAAATGAAAACAACTGTTCAAACAACTCAATTTGTTTGCTCAAATAAAAAATAAAATATGTTACATGAATATGAATAAACCACTCTTATTAGAGAGTATATATGCATATATAGTTTTCAAAGTTTAGTGTTAAACTTTAACTATATATACTTATACTTTTAATATAAATGATTAGCAGTCGGGTTGCGGGTTAGGCGGGTTACAATTATTAAACCCACCACCCGACCCGAAAGTGGCGGGTTGCAATATTTTCAACCCGCCATTATTATTTAATAATTTTAAACCGGCAGTTTTCGGGCGGATCGGCTCGGGTTGAGCGATTCAGGGAGTTGGGCGGGTTTATGTACACCCCTAGCAATTACTGTCAATGAAATTAAAACATAATTATTCCTAACCTAGGTAGGAATTAAAATAATGTTCTTAAGCCCGTTGGGCAACATCCTCTAAATTTAAAACATGTCCAGATGATAAACATAAAAAAGTGGATCCAATGCGAGAAGCCGCGACACTCTGCCTGCTACCAACACTGATCAGCACCTCTCCATGCTCCAGTTTCCTACCTCACTCCAGATCCTGATTCATTACACAAACGTGAGCACTAGCTCCAGAATCAAGTATCCAGGAAGTGGAACATACAGTTATAGAACAATTGGTTTCTAAAACAAAAAATTCCATACATGTTGCACCTTTGCCAAAGTTAGGACAGTCCCTCCTCTAGTGGCCTAGATCACCGCAGTGAAGGCACCTATCCATTTCTTTTGGCCCTTTTCTCTTCATCACTTTCAGAACTTTACCCTTTCCTTTGTCTATCTTACCTTGTGGACCCGGAGAGCTAGTAGGTTTCTTAGTCTTGTTCTTCTGCTTGTTTTTAGGCTTAGAAGTGAGGACTAAGACTGACTCTTTTCCCTTTGGCTTCATTTGAGATTATGTAGTATTAAGCTTGTTCATCAACCCAGTTAAATTGCATTAATTCTATCTCATTGCAGTTGAAATTCATCACAAATTGGGAAAAGGAGTCTAGAAGTGACTGGAAGATGAGGTCAGTTTGTAGTTGCGGGTCCATGTTGAAGTCGAGATCCTCTAACCTCTCAATTTTTGAAATCATTTAAGAACATGATCCCCAACTTTTTCACCTTCTTTCATCTTGGCTCCAAAGAGCTCTTTCGACATCTCATATCGAGCAGTACGACTATGCTCACTATAGAGCTCTACCAGGCGTGCCAAAATAACCCTCGCCGAGACCATTTTATCGTGAGATCTCTGCAACTCATTTGTCATTGAGCCCAGCATGTACCCACGAATCCGGACGTCGTCTTGGACCCATTTTTCATGAGTCACGGCTTCCTTCTCACTAGGACGCATCCTTGCAGGCGCAGTTGGGATATCAGCATCCAATACATACCCCAATGACTCCATATTGAGAACTATCCTCAGATTTCGGAGCCAGTCCACATAGTTTGGACCAGTCAAAGTGTTCTTTTCAAGTAGTACAGATAACGGGTTGATAGTCATAGTGAGAGAGAGAATAAGCTAATAACTGCAGAAAAGCAAAAAGACTTATTAGATTTCATTATAATTGTTGTTCCAAGTTTAAATTAAGGACTTTCAAAATAAACTTGGCTCCCACTACATTTTTCGAAAATTCACACTCCCACTGTGGAATTCGGAAATCATCGTTGAAAAGCTTAATAGTGGTGATTGATTTCTTTATCTAGATTAATAGGTTGTAATCTTTTTGCTAGTGTGTGGCCTAACTATTCTATTAAAGTGATGTCCAACATTAACCCATCAAATGGATGATTCAATCGCTTTGTCCATTACTCATCAAATCTTAACATTTAAAGATCTTATTAATTTATGAATAATTTAAGTTCAACCCACTGACTATCTATTAGTCTAGCAATTGAATTTCACTTTGCAATCTTTTGCTAGTATGTGGGATAAAAAAAAAATCGACTAATGGCATCTCATGCACTTAGAAAAATTCAAAATATATTTCAATATATAACACCCATTGCTTAGGGACAATATTATATATTAAATATTATTTTAATTTCTTCTAAGTTCAGTGGAGGACATGATACCTAGTACTCTTTACTAACTTAATATTTCAAAGTGGGAGAATTTAAATTATTTATTAGGTCTCACTTTGCACATTAATCCATTTTATACTAAGCATACAAACATGGATTAAATATAAATGAAAGCAATCCTAGAAAGATAACAACAAACGATTCATGGACTTTAATCCTAGATTGAGACAAGCCAATGTCTCAATCGTAATTAAAAGAAACTACACTAAAGCTTCCAAAGCTCCTTCTTGTATCTTCTTGGCTTGACTTGGATTTCTCCTTTAGGTCTATTCTATTTGTAACTATTATAATTTAATATAAGCACCCTATACAAAAATTCTATAGAAAGAAAATAAAAAAAATAAAAAAAGCTCAAAATGGCCTTTACAACCCATCGAAAAGAAAATGAGCGTAAGTCTATGAATCATGTCTCGCATCACATAACATGTCAAACATGATATATCACATAACACACGAAAAACATATATGTTAATTTCTAATTAAATTCCAAATTTAATCATTGTTTTCATATTCTCGAAAAAATTAAATTTATTTTAATCTATTAGAAAATTCAATTTTAATAAACTTCGTTGAATTTCATATTAAAATCTAGTTTTAATAAAAAATAATCTCCAAGTTCATTGAAATTAATTTCACGATAGAAAAATCCAATTCAATTCAAAGTCCAACTTTAATTAACATTAGAAAATTAAAATGCTTTTATTAAATAAACTATATTATTTATTTTTGCATTAGAATCTAATTTTAATCAAAAACTAAATAAATATATATATTTAATAAATGATCAGGGTCACCCACGGGGTCGTCGGGTCAAATTAACCTGTGTTAAAAAACACACGGGCGGGCAACAAGCCCAGTTTTCAGTGCGATGGGCCGCGTTGTGTGGCCTATCTTTCTCGACAGCCCAGCTACTGAGAAAGATGGGCTCACACACGGCCCAGCTTGTGGGCACACAGCAGCACTGTTCGCTGGCGGCGTAGCCGCCTGCACCCGTCGCCACCAAGGCGATGGTTCGGTGCTGAAATTTATAATTTTATTTTTATCACATTAAAATTACATAAAGCTCAACTTTTATTAATTTCTAATGAACGAAAAATAAATAAAATCCTTAAGGACACAAAAAACGCGAAATCCACATAATTAATCATGCATCACGAAAAACTGTAAATCATGCATCTAATCACATATTTACACGTAAATTACATACGCCGAACCCCACGATGTGGCTTTGATACCACTATTGGGGAACATTACCCAAACGCAGTGGAAACGGTATTTTAAAATTTATTTGAATTTTCCCATAACAAGATCAATCCCGAGTTTTATCAGACGCATGTATGATAAGAAAATTGGCGCTTTACCCATTGAAGCGAAGTGGTTGGAGAAAATCAATCTTTTGACTTCTTCAACTTCTTTGCGAAATAATCCGGTTGATTGTTTAATAGCCCGAGCCGTCCAAAAGTGATACCTCTAAATTGTCTCGCCAAAAAAACTCGATTGAAAAATTCTCCTTCTTCTTGGCACTATGACCGACAGATAGGGGAGAGAGGGAGAGGAGGAATTTTCTTTTTTGTGGCTCAATTGTTTAATAAAACTTATGACCTAGGTATTAACTAATGTGATATATTTATATCACTTAAGTTATAACATTGGACTTAAAAAGCCCATAGTGGACGCCTACTTGTACACCCCACTCGGTCTTGGTGTACCTTTTGGTGCACCAATTTGAGCTTGGTCCAATCCTTTATTTAATTAATTAATTAAATCCAATTAATTTATTTCTTCAAAAAATAATATATTAAATAATTATAAATGACTTAACTTATTTCTTCAAATAATTAATTCCATTTAAGTAATTTTAAGTATCCAATACTTAAAATATTACCACAAGAAATATTTCATATTTTCTATCGATTTTTCCTTTTTAAGTGTGACTCTTTTGGTTCATCTATATTTGGCAATGAGAGGATTCCATTGAATGTGGGTTCCACCTAGCTAGTCAAGTGGTCCACATTGTAACCCAAATAAGATGAAATGATTGGATCATTTTACTTTTCCTATTGTAAATACCGTGTGAATGCAAACTCTTCGTTTCCTTATCCTGATCAAATGAGAGTCATGGTTTTAGGTCAAATCACTAATTTGACTCTATGTTATATTTATAATAAGTCTAGATCAGTGAATGCTTTGGACAAAGACTTTAAAATCTAACCTACTTATAAATGCATAGGATAATTCTTCGTTCACTTTCAAGAGAACAAATCTCATCTTGAATATTAGTTAAGACTACTACTTGTCCATTAGGTTACAGTTCGAGCTTGACCCCACCAAAGGGTGGGTCTAACTACTCTAATGGCAAACCTAATGTCACAAGTATATTTTCAACTCGATTCCTCAAGTCTAAAGTTCAGACACACCTATTATAATTTAATTAATTCTATCATTGATTGTCAAAGAGTAAAAACTTATGTAATAGAATCGGTGCAAGTCATATTTGAGTGCTACTATCTCCATCAGTGCACCTATGATATGAGTTCTTCACTACTTTCTAGTGATTGAAGAGCACCTTTCTCGTCAATACTCACAAATACAAGTCTTCATGATTTCCAACACCCAATT
The DNA here is from genome assembly GCA_019426215.1 of Buddleja alternifolia. Lineage (NCBI taxonomy): Eukaryota > Viridiplantae > Streptophyta > Magnoliopsida > Lamiales > Scrophulariaceae > Buddleja > Buddleja alternifolia. The sequence continues at coordinate 25,382,630 of CM033397.1, read as the reverse complement.
GAGAATCATTGATTTGCAAACTATTTTAGTGCACAAGTATTAAACTCCTCTAGTGCCTTAGAGAGTCAACTCTTGTGTTCATGGACTTACAAATGATTATAATATATAAATGTCAGTATAATAGTAAACGACTAAATGCCTTTTATTAATAGAATAAGAAACAATTACAGTTCAATAATGTCCTTATATGCTCTAATCCTCTAGTGACATTTGAGGACATTAACCTAACATGTACAAGGGAGGAACATTGGTGAAAATGTTATGTTATGCCATGAATTGGTCAAAGGTTATAGAAGGAAAGGGGCCTTCCCTAGAGTAGTTATGAAGGTGAATATAAGGAAGGCATATGATAGTGTGAGTTTGGATTTTTTTAAGAATATACTACATGGGTATGGTTTTTCACAAGAGTTTACCAATCTGATCATGACTTGTATGTTCACAGCTAGATTATCAATCATGTTACATGGGGGTGTTTTGGGATATTTTTTAGGCAAAAGGGGTTTGAGGCAAGGGGATCCCATGTCTCCTTACCTGTTTGTGTTGATCATAGAATATTTGTCTAGAGGCTTTAAATTGTTGCATAAGGACCCTCAGTTCCAATTTTATCCAAAATGTAAAAGAGTGGCGTTGATTAATCTGTGTTTTGCGGATGACCTCATGATGTTTAGTAGAGGAGATGTACAGTCAGTTGGTAGGTTTAATACTTGTTTTGAACAATTTTTTGTTGTTTCAGGGTTGCAGGCTAACTTAGATAAGAGGCAACTTATTTGTGGGGGTGTTACCGAAATGAGTAAAAGGGCGTTGTCTTTTACCACATGGTTTGTTGAGGGTAAAAGGCCTATGAGGTATTTGGGGGTACCTCTCGGGGTGTACGCGGTCGGGTTCGGGCGGTTTTAAAGAAAAAATCAACCCGACCCGATATATGCGGGTTGACAAAATCTCAAACCGAAACCGCATAATTATAGTTTCAAACCGAGCGGTTCGGGTCGGTCGGGTTTAATGTATTTAGCGGGCGGGTTGGCGGGTTATCAAATTATAATTATAATTCTTACAACTTACTTTTAGTTTCAACTAGTAAGTAAGAAACTAAATAACATATTTGTTGTACATTTAACTAAAAAAAATTGAGTTGGTGAGAAATACAAAAATAAGTGGTGTTATTAAATAAAAATCATATTTATCATGAATTGTAAACTCTAAAATATTAATAAAATTAAATTATCTTATAAGTTTATCATCAAAATATACATCTACATCTTCATTCAAATCAAGTAAATACATATTTTCAAATGACATAATTTATTTACTCAAATTAAAAATAAAGTGTTTTACATTAATATGAATAAAACCACTCTTATTAGAGTTTATATATATGCTATATAGTTTTGAGAGTTTAGGATTAATCTTTAACTCTCTCTCTCTCTACATATATATATATATACTTATGACATATACAATTAGCGGTCGGGTGGCGGGTTAAGCGGGTTACAATTATTAAACCCACCACCCGATCCGAAAGTGGCGGGTTGCAATTTTTTCAACCCACCACAATTATTTAATAATTTCAAACCGGCGGTTTTCGGGCGGATCGAGTCGGTTTGAGCGGGTCGGGCGGGTTGAACGGGTTTATGTACACCCCTAGTACCTCTAATCTCAACAAGGCTGACTATAAAAACTTATCACCCGTTGATTGAGAAAATACTTCAGAGAATCACTTCATGGACTGCGAAGTTTCTAACCTTTGCAGGCAGGGCTATACTCATCAAGGCGGTGCTTTTTGGTGTCCAAATGTACCGAAGCCAAATTTTTCCAATTCCTATAACAGTGATACAAGAGATAGAAAGAATGTGTAGGAGTGTTTTTGTGGGGTGGAAGGGCTACTGGTAAGTACCAAGCAGCAGTTAAATGGGCTAACGATTGTGTGCCAAAAGGGAAATGTATGGGAATTATATCATTGGAGAAGTGGAACTTAGCAACTTTGTTCAAACAGGTGTGGAACATTGCAAGAAAAGTTGACTCAATGTGGATCAAGTGGGCCAATGCCTATTATTTGAAGTCTACTTCAATTTGGTTAGTGATGGCAAAGGTGAATGATTTTTGGTTGTGGATAAGGTTGATTGCTATTAAAACAAAGTTTTTAGATGTTGTGGATGTAGTCCACAATCAATTGAAAAATGGGAAGTTCTCTATTGGTAGAGCATATGATCATATTATTGAACACTATGATGAGGTGGAGTGGAAGAGATTGGTTTGGGGCAAGGGACCATTTGCTAGACACTGATTCTTTGTTTGGCTTACAATTCTAGATATATTGAAGACAAGAGATAGAATTGGGGCTTGGAAATCACTTGAAGATGAAAGTTGCTTGTTATGTGGTGATGAGAGGGAAAGCAGAGATCACCGCTTCTTTAGGTGCAGATTTTTGGCTGAAGTCATGCAACAAAGTTGGGAGAAGTTACATGTTGGTTGTAAGGTAAGAGAGTGGAGTGATAATATGAAGTGGGGATGCGCATTTGTAAAGGACATACTATACTTATCTGGAGAAGAGCTATATTTGCAGCTATCATATACTATATTTGGCAAGAATGAAACGGCGGGCTTTTTTTCAGTAGGTATATCAAATGTGGAAAAAATTGTAGATAAAGTTTGGGTGTAAATTTGGAGGGTTTTGATACCTAGGCTGTGCTTGGAAAGTTTGTAATCGTTTGTTGATATATAAAATTACGCTATTCGTTTCCAAAAAATAATAAAATGTTTAGCCGTATTACTAAAATTTGTTGCGAAAAATGTAAAATAAATATGATTTGAGAATAAAGTAATAACTAAATTCATAGGAACTTCATTAAAATAAAGCATCACAATTTTAATACAAATCACCATTTAAAACCATATTAAGTTTGTAGGAGGATCGAAATCAAGTTGTTGTGGTTGAGTATTGAAAATGCTATCTTTATCTTGTAATTTTTTTCAAGAATCCTAACTTAAAAAGTCTTATGTTTTGAGAAAGTGCTAGAGGCCAAATTTATTAAAGATATGATTGATGAAATAATATTTTCGTGAAGTGCACTTTTTCGATTTTATTATAAGCAAGTTTAATTGTGACATTGAATTGTAGGCCAAACTATACAATAATGCTCATAGTAAATACATTTGGACCCTTTTTGAAACTAATTATATTTAGAAATAAAATAATTATATATTATTTTAAATTTCAAAACTTTTTTGGTTCGATTGAAATTTCATTGCATATTTAACAAATTATTTTAAATTTTATGAAATTTAAGATTTCAACAAAAAATTCAAAAAAAATTCCACTAAATTGGATTGAAAGTGAGATTCATTTCAAGATCATGAAAATCCAAAATTTTGATCAAGAATGATGTTAGAGGGCAGGTGGTAAAATAGATGATACAATATGAATGGATTCCAATGTACTGTCAGAGATGCAAAGCTTGGAGACATAGGGAGTCTGGATGTAAGAAGCCTTGTCCACAACAATGGCAGATTAAAAAGGGAGGGAACACAGGTTGCGGGAAAAAGGATGAAAGTGAAAGAGTTCAAGAGGAAGGTGGACCTATACAAAACGGTGAAATGTAGCCAAGAAAGCCTGTACAAGTTATTGTTGGGTTTCATGAAAAAACTCATAAACGCAGCGGAAGGATTTCAAAGATTTTAACAAAAACCCAAAGTGTTTCTCTAATCGCATGATTGAATCAAAAACGCTTTAACGAATAAATCAACTTACCCGTTGAAGCGAGGTGGTAGGAGAATTTAATTCTTCTTCAACTCTTTGAATTGATGAACTTTTTGAATTCTTCAATCCTCGTATTCTTCAAGTCTCGATAATCCAAACAACGAATAACGTTGTCTCTAAATAATCACGCACGAATTGATGATAAAAAAATCTCACTTCGTTCTCTATAGGGGGCGACGGCTAGCATGTATAGAGGGGGAGGATATTTTTCTTCTTCTATAATTTGGAGAGTTGATACAAAGTTATGTCTAGGTTAAAGTCAAGAGAAGTCTTTTATACCTCAATGACTTATTGACCAAGATAACAAATGAGATCACTTTGATCATCCACCTTTGACCTAATGGGCGTCCAAGAGGACGCCCCATGTGGGGCCCGGAATTTTTTTTGTTTTGTTTAATTAATTCTTTATTCAATTAATAATTTATTTTATCCAATAAATAAATTAATTAATTAAATAATAAAATTAATTAGATAAATTAATTCATTAATATATTTCTCCAAAAATTAATTAATAATTAATCTTATCCATTTAATTAATTATCTTTTCCAATAAATAATTAATTATTTAACTTATCCAATAAATTAAATCTCTCCAAAAATAAAATAGAAAATGTTTTTTCAATTTTCTTCATCATTTCTTTAGCGCGACTCTTTAGGTTTGTTTCATTTGGCAATGAGAGGAAACCAGAGGAAGTGAGTAACACCTAGCCAGTCACGTGGCCCACCCACATCGTAGCCCAAATGAAATACGAATGAATGGATCATTCCACAACCTTCCAATCGTAAATACCGTATATGTATAAACCCTTTGTTCACATTCCTCGGTCAAGTAAGAGTCACGGTTATGTCAAACTCACTGGACTTGACCATATGCATAAATTATAATAATACGAGATCATTGAGATCGATTAAGTGTCTAGCACAATCATCTCTTTTGCTTTGGCCAAAGACTTAGATCTCTATTTATCTATAATTATACAGGGTACATTCCCATTAACTTATGAGAGAACAAATCTCATATTAGATATCTGCTAATACTACCACTTGTCCATTAAGTCCGCATTTCGAGGTCGACCCCACCAAAGGGTGAATTAGGTCTATCTACTCTAGTGAAAGACTTGACGTCACAAGTGCATCTTCAACCTGATACTTCAGGTCAAAGTTTCACATATACCTATTACGTATAATCAGTTCTGTCATTGACAGTCACAGAGTAAAAACCTATGTGACAGAACCGATGCGAGTCGTGTTCAAGCATATCAGTTCCACTGATGTGCCTACAGTCTTAAGTTCTCACCATCACATGGTGTTCGACTGGCACTTCCATGTCAAAACTAAGATTGTACAAATATTCGAAGTTTTTATTTGCCCATTAAAGACTAGTTTTAGTAATCAAGGTCGATCTCTCTAGTGTCATTCTTCCTATCCTATAGGAAGTAGGGGGATTGCACAGAAAACATGGGCAAAGCATTTTACACAAATTATAGATGCAGATAAGAATTAAGTAAAAAACTAAATAGTGCCTTTTATTAATAATAATGAAGTTCAATACAAGATAGATGCCCTACTCATTCTATCCTCTATAGCATCTGAGGGCATAATCCTAACAATCTCCCACTTGCACTCATTGCCACTCATTGTGGTATATTATACCCATCCTTTCCAGGTGTCGGTCCAAAACAGCCTGAGGTTGTGGTTTGGTGAACGGGTCAGCTACATTGTCCGTTGAGGCTATTTTCTTCACTGTTGTCTCTTCTCTGCCAACGATCTCTCTGAAGATGTGAAATCTTCTCTCAGTATATTTGGACTTTCTAAGAACTCGGTTCCTTGGCTTGCGCTATTGGTCTATGTTATCACAATAAAGTGATAACGGGAGCTGAGCACTGGGGACCGATTCAAGTTCTCCAAGAAACTTTCTCATCCAAACAGCTTCTTTGGCTACCTCTGAGGCTGCCACATACTCCACTTCAGTGGTGGAATTAGTGGTTGTGCTTTGCTTCGAACTTTTCCAAGACACCGCACCACCATTGAGAGTAAAAACAAACCCGGAAGTGTATTTTTGGTCATCAACATCAGACTGAAAGTCTGAGTCAGAATAACCTTCCATCTTCGGGTCTCCACCTCCATAGATAAGAATCATATCCTTAGTTAATTTGAGATACTTTAGGATATTGTTAACAACTATCCAATGTTTATTTCCCAGGTTTGCCTGAAATCGACTCACCAAACTCACAGCATAGGCAATGTCGGGTCTAGTACACAGCATGATGGGTATTAAGTGTGGAGACAAATCAAATGGATCAAAAGAAGAAGAAAGGAAAATTTCAGCACTGGACAAGGGTGCCGCGATACAATTCAAGACCATGCCGCGGTACAGTGCCGCGGCACAAATCAAGATTGTGCCCCGGCACAAAATGGCAGATTGTCCCAAACACGGGTCTTGACACTTGTTCACGTGTTTTTGATGACTTGACACGTTTTGGACGCGTTTATAATCATGGTTGGACACATTTTTGGTTCTTCTTTGCCTATATATATCTTCATGGTGTTATGTATTGATTAGTGCAAGAGTTGTATATCAAAAGACTAGATTTATACACACTCAACTCTCTTGTAATTGCATCTCATACAAAGAAATAAACCTCTCTAGTATAGGTCCGTGGACGTAGCCATTCTTGGCCGAACCATGTAAATCGTTGTCTCGTCTTTTCTCGCTTTCATTCTTACTTTAAAATTCGTTTATGCGCGTTGATTCCTAACACATCATTGCATACATCAAGCTACCAATTGTAGAAGCATACGATACATTACTCATCTCCTGTCTATCTTTCTCACTTTGAGGACACATAGACTTAGATAAGTGTACTCCATGCCTCATAAGAAGAAACCCTTTCTTAGAATTGTCCATCCTAAACCTCTTTAGGACCTTTTGTAAGTAAAGGGCTTGGGAGTGACCTATCATTCTATTTGTTCTATCTCTGTAGATACGAATTCCTAGAATGTATGTCGCTTCTCCCAAGTCTTTCATGGAAAACGTACTCGAAAGCCATTTCTTGACTATGGTGAGCATTCCTACGTCATTTCCTATAAGCAAAATGTCATCCACATATAGTACTAAGAACGAGAGTTTGCCCCCACTAGTCTTCTTGTAGACACAGGGTTCATCTTTGTTCTTGATGTGGCCATATCCCTTTACTACTTCATCAAAACAAAGATTCCAGGTTCTAGATGTTTCCTTGAGGCCGTATATGGACCTCTCAAGTTTACATACTTTATGGATATCGGTCTTGGATACAAAACCTTTAGGCTATTCCATATAGATATCCTCCTCGAAGAATCCATTCAGGAAAGCCATTTTGTCATCCATTTGCGATATCTCATAATCTAAGTATGCAGCTATGGATAACAGTATTCGGATGGACTTTATCATGGCCACGGGCGAAAAGGTTTCTTGATAGTCAATTCCTTCTCTTTAACTATCCCCTTTCGCTACGAGCGTTGCTTTAAAGGTGTCAACCTTGCCATCGCTACCTATCTTTCTTTTGTAGATCCACTTACATCCTATAGGTTTGATACCTTCACGACGATCTACCAAAGTCCAGACTTGGTTCGATTGCATAGAGTCCATCTCTATTTCCATGGCTTTTTGCCATATTGAAGCGTCGACAACCACCATCGCTTGATCATAGGTACAAGGATCATCTTCATGACCTTCTTGTACTACAGTGTGAAGCTCTGGATCCCCCTGCAGAAGACACCCATGCCTCTCAGGTTCATGTGGTATTCTACCAGATCTACGTGGTGGTTGTGCTATTATTGGTTCAGGCCTTGGTTCTTGGACAGATGTTTCTGAGGGAGTTTCATTTTGTTCTTCTAGAACAATTTTTCTACCTTTGCCCCCTTCCAAGATGAACTCAACTTCAAGGAAGTGAGCTTATAGGGCCACGATGATTCTCTGGTCATCATGCAGGTAAAAGAAGAATCTCATGGAATCTTCATGATAACCAATGCAACGTCCCATGAGGGATCTTGTCTCCAATTTCTCCACTTTAGTCTTCTTGACATAAGCGGGACATCCCCAAATGTTAATATGATTAAGACTTGGTTTCCTATTATTCGACATCTCATGCGGAGTCTTACAAACGGATTTGGAGTGACATCTGTTCAATATATAAGCAGCAGTAAGGAGCGCATGTCCCCACAACGAAATGGGTAAATCAGTGTAACTAAGCATGGAACGAATCATGTCCAACAAAGTCTGGTTCCTTCGCTCGGCTACTCCATTTAATTGAAGAGTTGCTGGCAATGTTAGTTGTAACATTAATCCTTGTTGTCTAAGGAATTCATCAAACTCGGCACTCATATATTCTCCTCCAATATCCGATCATAGAGTTTTTATATTTTGTCCAGTTTGATTTTCTACTAAGCCTTTGAACTCTTTAAACCTTTCAAAGGATTCCGATTTTTGCTTCATCAGATACACTAAACCATATCTTGAATGATCTTCTCTGAAAGTAATGAAGCAGTAGAAACCCCCACGAGCCATTTATCCAAATGGTCCGCAAACGTCGGTATGCACTAACCCTAAGACTTGAGCAGCTTTTTCAAAAATCCTGGTGAAGGGTGATGTAGTCACCTTGCCTAAGAGACATGATTCATATGTTGGATAGAGATCCGACCCCAGTGAGCTAAAAAGCCTATCCTTTTCCATTTTGTGTATCTTGTGCTCTCTGACATGGCCTAGTCTAAGATGCCACTTAAGCCTTAGGTTAGCTTCTTGCCTACCACGTTTATGAGTTACAACATTTACAACAGATGAATTAAGGACATTTAAATAATACAAACCATTAACTAAAGAAGCATTGCCAACCAATTTATTTCTATAATAAATGTCGCAATTGAACTTAGAAAAATGGAATGTATACCCAATCTTAACTAAGATGGGAATAGATACAATGTTCTTAAGCCCCTTGGGCAAAACTAAAACATCATTCAATAATAATAAATGTCGTGAATTCAAATAAAGAGAAGTAGATCCAATCCTAGTAGCTGTGACGCTTTCCCCGCGGCCTACTTTGATCATCACTTCTTCTCGGCCCAGCCTTCTACTTCTCTACAGATCCTGGTCCAAACCACAAACATGATCACTAGCCCGAAGTAGAAAAGATGGTCATAGAACAATTAGTTTCAAAAATAAAGAGTTCATACCTTTTGCGCCTTCGCCTAATTTGGGACAGTTCCTCTTCTAGTGGCTAAGCTCACCGCACTTGAGACATCTATCCGTTTTCTTAGTCCCTTTGCTCTTATAAAACCCTTGAGTCTTTCCCTAACTCTTTTGGACACCCCCTTCAGCTCCAAACTTGCCAGACTGCTTCTTGTTCTTCTTCTTCTTAGACTTAGACTTTTTAGGTCCAGAATGAATGACCAAGGCAGTTTCCTTTCCCTTTGGTTTCATTTGAGATTGTGCAATAACCAACTTGTTCATTAGCCCAACTAAATTGCACTCTATCTCATTGCAGTTAAAGTTAACTACAAATTGGGAGAAGGAATCAGGAAGAGACTACAAGATTAAGTCAGTTTGAAGGGTGGCGTTCATGGTGAATTCGAGAGCTTCCAATTTCTCAATCCTCGAAATCATTTTGAGGACATGATCACCAACCTTCTCACTTTCTTTCATCTTGGCCCAAGGAGCTCTTTCGATATCTCATATCGAGCAGTTCGACCGTGCTCACCATAGAGCTCTACCAGGTGAGCTAGGATAGCTCTTGCAGTGGGCATCTTATCATGTGACCTTTGAAGATCATTGGTCATAGATCCCACCATGTATCCTCTCACCCGGAGGTTGTCCTTAACCCATTTTTCATGGGCTTGGACCTCTTCCTCGTTGGCACGTGTTCTGGCAGGAGCCGCCGGTATATCAGCCTCTAAGACGTATTCCAGAGATTCCATATTGAGGACAGTCCTCAAATTTCTAAGTCAGTCCACATAGTTGGGTCCAGTAAGAGTATTCTTTTCGAGCAGAATTGGAAGTGGGTTTGTCATATTTGAGAGAGATAAACGAAAAAATAACTGCAGAAATAAACCAGATTTATTAGATTACTTGTTTTGACTTAACCAAGAACAATTCAGGACTTAAAATTAATCTTGGCTCCCACTGCATTTTTCGAATCCCACACTCCCTTGCGAAAATTGGGAATCATCATTGGCATTGATTCCACAACGGGTATTGAGGTCCTCAATTAATTAAATGGGTTGCAACCTAACCGGTTTCTGGCCCATTAATTATTTGAAGTGATATCTAATATCAATTTATCCAATAAAAATTTCAATACCTTTCCCCATAGGTCACCAAACCGCAACCGAACAAGTTTCTAAGCTCGTGAACTACTCAAGTTCATTCCTACTAACTCCTATAAGCTAACATTAGAATTTCACCTTGCAAACGAATAGGTTTCTGGGGTGAAATATGCTTGGATTAAGGCATTCCATGCATTTAATAAAATTTTAAATTATTTCTAAATGCATAACCCCCATAACTGGGAAGCATTACACATTTATAGTAATTTTAATTTTAGAAAGCTTAGTGGAGGGAAAGGATGTTAAACATACTTTAATAACTCGATATTATTTATTTAGGAGAATTTTAATTCGTCAAAAGGTTTTGGTCTCACTTTGCACATTGTTCAATTTATATAGCACTTTTATTCTATATTTATCATGCATAAAAATACAACTAATAATCATGTCTTTCAATATAAATAATCATGGAATTTAAATAAATAAATCTATCACTCGATCACGGACTTTTACTAGAGGGTCCGAGCAAATGGGTCATCACAAAAGGCATTAATTAAAACCTATTTAACATTCATGGGCCATTTGACTTTATCAGTATTGAACTATTCTATTACAATTCCTAAAACAACTCATGCATTATTTCAAAGAATATAATAAATAGCCTCAAACTTGATAACCCATAAAATATAAAGGTAAAACAAATAAACCTAAGTCCACGATCGGTGTTAAATCACATAAGACATGCTCGCATCAATTAATACATGCTCACAACATTTAATACATGCTCGCAATATTAAATCACTTATGTTGATTATTAAAATTTTAGTCCAACTAAAAAGTCCTTTATAAAATTCCCAACCTTTTATACATTCGTTATTTCAATTAAAATCATTCTAGTCTAACTAGATGACTTAGATATATGAAATTAAAAATTAACTATATCTACCTTTAATTAAAATAATATTAGTCCTACTAAAAGAATACATAAAATATGGAATTCTATTTCATTATGATTTAATGCCATCATTAATTGAAAATACTTTTATTTGATCAAAGAATTAATTATTAATCTCTAAGAAAAATAATTTATATTCCTTATTAAAAAATTAAGTAATTTCCAAGTCGAGGAAAAATAATAATATTTAATCCATAAATTAATTATTAATCTCTAAGAAAAATAATTAATTAAATCTAATTAAGTATTTTATTCCAATTAATCTTATTGGGCTCGATTTCATCAAATCCAAGTTACCATCCTTTTGGTCTACTTGGATTTAATTTAATTGGGCTCAAATTAATTAATTCGGAAAAACATGCACACTTTATTAATTTCTATTGGGCTATTTTTAATTAAAGTCCAAATCACCCATCCAATGGGCCCATTTGGAATTAATTAAATTAAGGCCAAACTAATTAATAAGTCGAGAATGATTAAATTTCTTGTTGGGTTTAATTAAATTATATCGGGTCATCATCCTTTTGACCCACCCAAATAATTAAATTTATCCAAACCCAAATTTCAATTTCGACCCAACACATAGCCCATTTATCGACCAGGATCCTGGACCCAAATCAGCGAATTGGGTGTCAACACATGTGCACGCTGCGCGCACAGATTCTCGGGGCTCTTTGAGCCCCTGTTTTTCCTCTGGTTTTTTCGATTTTTCAATATTACCAAATATTCCCAAATTTACAATAACTAAAAAATTAAAAAATCTAGGCAAAAACCATAAAAACGCAGATTTAAGAAAACATACAAACATGCTTCAAAAACACATAACATGCCTATCTTTAATCACGTAAACAAGAACAAATATGCAAATCAGAGATTGGCTCTGATACCACTGTTGGGTTTCGCGAAAAAACTCATAAACGCAGAGGAAGGATTTCAAAAGTTTTAACAAAAACCCAAAGTGTTTCTCTAATCCCATAATTGAATCAAAAGCGCTTTAACGAATAAATACACTTACTCGTTGAAACGAGGTGGTAGAAGAATCCAATTCTTCTTCAACTCTTCGAATTGATGAACTTCTTGAATTCTTGAATTCTCGAATTCTCGTATTCTTCAAGTTTCGATTTCTTGAAGCTTCTTGAAAATTAATCCAAACAACGAATCACATTGTCTCTAAATAATCACACACAAATTGATGATGAAAAAATCACACTTCTTTCTCTATAGGGGGCGACGGCTAGCATGTATAGAGGGGGAGGATATTTTTCTTCTTCTATTATTTGGAGAGTTGATACAAAGTTATGTCTATGTTAAAGTCAAGAGAAGTCTTTTATACCTCAATGACTTATTGACCAAGACAACAAAATAGACCACTTTGATCATCCGTCTTTTACCTAATGGGCGTCCTCTTGGATGCCCCATATGGGGCCCGAAATTTATTTTGTTTTGTTTAATTAATTCATTATTCAATTAATGATTTATTTTATCCAATATATAAATTAATTAATTAAATGATAAAATTAATTAGATAAATTAATTCATTAATATATTTCTCCAAGAAATTAATTAATAATTAATTTTATCCATTTAATTAATTATCTTATCCAATAAGTAATTAATTATTTAACTTATCCAATAAATTAAATCTCTCCAAAAATAACATAGAAAATCCTTTCTCAATTTTCTTCATCAATTCTTTAGCGCGACTCTTTAGGTTCGTTTCATTTGGCAATGAGAGGAAACCAAAGGAAGTGGGTAACACCTAACCAGTCACGTGGCCCACCCACATCGTAGCCCAAATGAAATACAAATGAATGGATCATTCCACAACCTTCCAATCGTAAATACCGTATATGTATAAACCCTTTGTTCACGTTACCCGGTCAAGTGAGAGTCACGGTTGTGTTCACTGGACTTGACCATATATATAAATTATAATAATACGAGATTATTGAGATCGATTAAGTGTCTAGCATAATCGTTTCTTTTGCTTTGGCCAAAGACTTTGATCTCTAATTATCTATAATTACATAGGATACATTCTCATTCATTTATGAGAGCACAAACCCCATATTAGATATCTGCTGAGACTACCACTTGCCCATCAAGTTCGCATTTCGAGGTCGACCCCACCAAAGGGTGAATTGAGTCTAACTACTCTAGTGAAAGACTTGACGTCACAAGTGCATCTTTAGCATGATTCTTCTGGTCAAAGGTTCACATATACCTTTCATGCATAATCAGTTCTGTCATTGACAGTCACAGAGTGAAAACCCATGTGATAGAACCGTTGCGAGTCGTGTTCAAGCATATTAGTTCCACCGATGTGCCTACAGTCTTAAGCTCTCACCATCACATGGTGTTCGATTGGCACTTCCATGTCAAAGCTAAGATTGTACAAGTATTCGAAGTCTTTATTTGCCCATTAAAGACTTCATATTACTTGCGAACTAGTTTTAGTAATCAAGGTTGATCTCTCTAGTGCCATTCTTCCATCCCATAGGAAGTAGAGGGATTGCACTGAAAACAAGGGCAAAGCGCTTTACACAACTTATAGTTGCAGATAAGAATTAAGTGAAAAATTAAATAGTCTCTTTTATTAATAATAAATAAGTTCAATACAAGATAGATGCCCTACTCATTCTATCATATGTGGCATCTGAGGGCATAATCCTAACAGTTTTAACATCACAGCAGATTCAAAGCAACCCACATTCTTCGAAGTATTAAACAAGAGATGGAGAATTATGCAAGATTGGCAAGAAGTGAAGATCTCCAAACATAGGAAAGGGGACAGAGAGGGCAGTCAATGTAGATGTACAACATGCCCTCTCAAATCTCTCTCAAGTATTAAGTCATGTGGTTGGCACAGTAGAGGAAAGGGGTTTACATATTACAGAACCACCTGATATATGAAAATAAAGGCCTGGAATGTACGCGGATTAAATGTAGATGCAAAACAACAATTTGTTAGGAGGCTACTTTTAATCTATAAACTATATATATGGTATTTTAGACCCAGTAGTTAAACCTAACAATTTTGCTAAGGTTATAAGATGTTTTGGCGAGGATTGGAAAGTGATTAATAATTATGTGGTTGCTAGTAATGGTTGAATTTGGATGATGTGGAGGAAAGCCTCTATGAAGTGTACTGTGTTGGTAGTATCTGCACAACATATAACTTGTAGCATTTGCATTGGTAAACACTATTTTATTATGACTGTGGTATGTGCATTTAATGATAAAGTGGGAAGAAAATAGTTATGGAAGGAGTTAGGGAAAGAAAATTACAAAGAATCATGGGTCCTGTTTAGTGATTGGAATGCCACAATATATCTAAATGAAAAACTACAAAGTGTTGGTTCGGGGGGGAGGTATGATGGAGGTATTGACGATATGGAAGAAATATTGAAAGTATTGGGCTAGAATATATCCCCTTCACAGGGAAATATTATACTTGGTGTAATAATCATGACATGGCTACAAGTAGGGCTGTAAACGAGCCGAGCTCGAGCCGAGCCTTGTAAAATTTACAGGCTCGAGCTCGAGCTCATCTCAAATAATTTGAGCTCGAGCTCGAGCTCAAGCTCAATGAGCCCATTTTTTAGAGCTCGAGCTCGAGCTCGGGACAAACAAGCAAAGCTCGAGCTCGGCTCGTTAGCTCATTCGAGCTTGAGCTCGAGCTCAAGCTCAAGCTCGACTCATTTGCTCGTTTGAGTTCGAGGCAATCTCAAAATTTTGGCTCATTTGCAAGCTCGAATAGTTTGTTGTACTCATGACTAAAATTATAGATTTACACGTCTCAATAATCAAAGGGTTTCTGAACATAGAGTCATAGATGTTGAATTCATCTATCACAAAATAAATGAAATATTTCCAAAAAAAAAAAAAATATCATTTCAAAACAAATTCCAAAAATTATATATCCATCAAACATCACCAACAATATCCTCGTTCTCAATAACATTTAAGTAAACATAATAAATCCCTCAAAGTGAAATAGTAAGTTCGAAATTAATAAGTAAACTCAATCAATGACTACTGATAAGGAAACTATTAGAAATATCTTCAAAATAAATATTTCTCTAGCGCCAACAAAAGCCGAACCATCACATAAGTGTCTGCAACTGCAAGTTGTAAAACATAAAATCATTAGCATCAATTCTTAGTTAAAAACAATAAATTACAAATATCATGCATGTAAAATAACTTGGTAACAACTAACAAGACTATTCATACTAATCAACAAGATGATGGCATTCCCTTTTTTTAGATAAATGAATATTCTCAAGTACACCTTTACTTACAAACAATTTGAGGACCTAAAAGACAAACTAAAATGGATCCAAGCAACTGTAGCAATCAAGATAAAATAGACGAAGAAGAGGACCAATAGACATGATGAAGGACCCAGGCTAAAAGCTAAAAGAGAAGTATATACAAAAACTGAAACGAATTCAACTAGGCAACAAATCAAACACATTAATGGCTCTTTTCCAATGATAAAGTGACTATTTTCAGTAAACAGTAGCTTCTAACAAAAAACACAACCCTTTATATTTGAGATGTGTCCAAGTTATTGAAGTGAGGATGGTCTAAAATAACCTTCTCTAGTTAAATTAAAAGAAATACTATGGACAATTTTCATAACTTCTTACAATTTAATATGTAGTTCTTACCGAATCTGAATCATCCATTTTTAGTATCATCAGCCGGGAGAATGACTTGTATCGATTTCTTCTCGCTCTGCAATTTAGAAAATAAACTAATATCAAAATATTAAAATTATAAATAAAAACTGAGATTTTTGTTTTTTTAAATAATGTAATATAACCTTTGACTTCTTTTTCACTCCAAAACGTTTTCGTAGCCAATCTCCCCCGCACATTAATACTTGAACTGTCTCCGAAGACAAAGAGGCACGATATTTGTCAATTACTCTACTCCCAGCGCTAAAAGTGGCCTCTGAAGCAACTGTAGTGATTGGAATTGCTAAAATATCTTTCGCCATTGTTGATAAGATCCTATACTTTACGGCATGAATTTTCCACCACTCTAGAACATCAAAATTGCCTCCATCTTTCCCTTTGTCTCTCTCGAACATGTAGCAATTTTCTTTGAGATACATATCGAGTTCGGACTTTTGAGGTTGAGTAGTTTCAACTGACCTCACATACTCGGCGAACTCGGACCAGCCACATTTAGTAATTTTTGTACTATTAGTATTCTGACTTGGAAGACTAGTCAACTGAGTATTCCCGCTTGACTGAACCTCACCATTATATAAATCAATATACTCGGAATAAAGTGCATAAAGAGTTGTTCGAACCTTGGAAATCTCTCCCGCAACCTGTTGTGGTGAATAAAGTTTGGGAAAGCAAAACTCAAGTGTCCTCATCTTGCACCTCGGATCTAAAACAGCGGCAATAGACATCAACAAATTACATTCGCCCCAATATTTATCAAACTTTTTCTTCATTTCCACAACCATGTTTTGAATAAAATCATCAGTCTCCAATGACTTTTTATCCAATAATTCTTTTACTCTGCTTACCTCATTAAGGAACAAGTTTGATGTTGGATAGTCACTTCCAGAAATAATATGTGTGGTTATCCAAAATACCTCCAACACCGAGATCACTTTTTCAACCTTTTCCCAATCTTCATCAGTAGGACACATTCGGTAGTGTTGATCTCGATCAGCAAACCTTGGAAAGACATCTTTATACTTGATTGCAGTAGCCAACATCTCATATGTGGAGTTCCATCTTGTTTGGCAATCATCAATCAACTTTCTTTCAGGTATGTTAAGTTGCTTCACAATCTCAGTAAATATCTTGAGCCTCGCATCTGATCTTCTCACATACTCTACGCTATCACGAACAATGTCAATGATGTCTCTAATCTCATCAAGACCATTTTGAGCTATGAGATTTAGAATATGCGCACAACACCTGACATGGAATAAAGCTCCACCGCAAAGCAACTTGTTCACATATCTAACAAAAATTCTTAGATTTGCAATGGCCGTGTCGTTGACACTAGCATTGTCCACAGAGACACTATAAACTTTACTTTGGATCCCCCATTCTGCTAAGCACTCCCAAAGAGTATTTGCAATCTCAATACCTCGACGAGGAGGTGGAAGGTGAACGAAATTGAGCACACGTTTTTGTAATACCCAATTTTCATCAATCCAATGCCCGGTGATGACCATGTACTCAATTCTCTGGTTCTTTGACTTCCATAGATCTGTAGTAAGACTTACCTTATTCACATTTTTCAAAAAATTCTTCAACATTTTCTTTTCCTTCTCGTAAACCTCAACACAATACTTTTTTGCTGTTACTCTCGAAAAACCTCTCCAATCAGGCATTCCTCTTTTCAGCATGAAATTTAAGCCATCTTCTTCGATGATAGAGAATGGATGCTCATCTATGAGGATCCATTGAGCTGCAAATTCTTTCATCTTCTCCATATCAAATTTTCCATCAGTAAATGCAGAATATGATGTTGGATCTACATTCTTTGTCACAAAAGCGAGCTGCGTTTGTGTCAAATTCTCTTTATCTTTTGTAAATTTTGCTCTAAGATAGGGGCCGCAACTTTTTAAGTGCCTATGGAACTGAGTTGTTGGAGTTGTTTTGAGCTTTACAAAAAGACCTCGGCAGTGGATGCATTGAATTTTTTTTGTGCCATCATCATCTTTAACTTCCTTAAACTCTAACCAAACTTTAGAAGTTTTTTGTCTTTTAGGCTTTTGAAACTCAACATTATTCTCTTGATCAGCCCTTTGCTCTATATCATCACAAGCCCCATCTCCACAAACCTTTTGTGAAGTGTTGGCATCGATCTCTTCATTCGCCTCCATGTGTGTCTCTTCCAAGTTATGCATAATCGGATTTGTGGAATCCGGTATATTAGTGCTCATATCTGTAAAAAAGACAAAACAAAAATTATCAACTACCAATCATATTTAATAACAAAAATAGTAACACATGCATAGACTTCAAATTCATAACTACTTAAAGCTTAAAACATGTAACTTAAAACTAATCTTGTAATTTTTTAACCTAAGAACTTATAACTTAATACTCATTTGCATAATTAACTCAAATTTGACACTTTAATTTATTCGAGGACTAAAATTTTAATTTGGTAAAATGAGGTCATCAAGACACAATTCAGGAAGTCACTGAAACTTCTACATTTGCTTGCGAAATCTTTAACATGGAATATATAATTTGATAACTAGCGCCGCTCGTGGAACATTTATTTATGAAATTAAGTCATACAAGCAAACTAATTAAGTTAATTGGGTACAATTTATAATTGGAGCAACACTATAACGGGTTTTTTTTCCGGTTATATATAACCCGAACACATAACTGGATATGTCTTGAGTAAAAAAACCAACTTAGAACTTATATTTCAAACTTTAAACAAAAAAAAACAGTGCATATTATATATACATATAATATATTATATATATATATATATATATATATATACAGACACACACACCATGTAAATGCAATCAGCCATGATTAAACTTTTGTATTGGATTCAGATTTAGAACAGAAATGCTAAGGATAGATGTGTGTATATATATATATATATATATTCATCTATCTTTCTCAATTAATTATAGTAAAATACTAAAATCAATAGCTGCACTTTCAAAAAATATATGTACATAATCTAGTTTGTGCGGCTAAACTTACGAGTTGGTCAGCAAAACTTACGAGTTACGACTGCATACAACAGTAACCGCAGCGAGGAAGACAACTTGGAAGAAGAAAGTTCAAAGGTTTTCTTTTTCCTTCAAGTCTGAAGAAATTTTTCTTCTGGAAAATTGAAGTCGTTTGATTCACCCAAAAAAAAGTGACATTTGGTATTTTTGTAAAGGAGTTCAAGAGTCACCTGTGTATAGAAATGTGAATCTTTTTTTTTCTCTTAGAAAAATTGTGAATCTTTTTTGTTTTTCTACCAAGATTTTAATTCCTAATATTTATTTATTTATTCTACTTTTAGATAATTATGTTATTCTTTCCTAAAATATGATTTGGATAAATTATAAGTTGTGGATCTTTGAAAATATAAATCTCTCCTTTTTTTTAATAAAATTGTAATTTATTTTTGTTCACATATGTCAAATTGAAGATTTTTATATATTTTTTAGCGCGAATAATAATGGCCTTCACTTCATAGTTCATAACTTCATATTCCCATTGGTGAAGTTATACTTAGATTATTCTCATATGTCTTGTTAATGGAAGAGTAGTTTATTGTAATCAATCATCTGATATAACTTCAATTTTAAAACTTTACATGTCTTATTATATTCCTAACAAAAATATACCATATAAATGAAAAGTTCTAATTCTGGGTCTTTGTATTTTTATATAACGTTCTAATTCTAAGTTTAGGGTTTAGGGTTTAGGGTTTAGGACTTAGGGTTTAGGTTTTAGGGTTCTATATTATATTTATTTTTCCTTAATCATTGAATGAAAATTAGAATTTTGATATAATTCAACAAGTCCTAAATTTCACAATATGAGTAGTTATTTAGTATAGTTCAGGAAAAAAAAAAGTGGATACAGTCTTGCGTATGTAATGTGGTTACATAAATTTCAATATGTATATACTGAATTATCTTCAAGTTAAATTAATTCTTCACAAAAATATGTTCGCATAAATTTTGTTATGAAAATATGACAGAAGAACAATGTGAAATCCAATAGTTGGATTGGATGAAATATTATAATAAAAAAATAGATGAAAAAGTACTTTTATAATTTTTTAAAATATATTAATTATTTCGTGATTTCTTAATTATTATTAATTTATTATTGCAATACTATTAGTATAAATATAACACAGATGAAAGTTGAAAGTTTAACACTTAGCAGGTTAAGTGTTTTATTCATTGTTATTTTTCATTAAAAATAATGTATAATTTTGAATATAATAAGTAAACACAAGTATATATATATATATATAAATTAACAGTAAAAGCTCGTGAGCCTGCTCGCGAGCTTATGAACACCTAAATGGAAGCTCGAGCTCGGCTCATCAATAAGCTCGAGCTCGCGAAGCTCGGCTCGAGCTCGAGACATTTCGAGCTCGAGCCGAGCTTTAATCGAGCCGGCTCGCGAGGCTCACGAGTCGGCTCAGCTCGCCTTACACCCCTAGCTACAAGAACATATTGCAAATTGGACAGGGTTGTAGCTAATGCAGCCTAGTTTCTAAAGATGGATGAAATCCAAGTGGAGTTTATTATAATAACATCTTAGATCATAGTCCTATGATCTTGAGTTGTAAGGAATTAAATCGGGGGTATGTTCCTTTTAGGTTTCTGAACAGGTGGAAGCACCAACCAGATTTCCCAAGTGAGGTAACAGATGCATGGGCCATATACATTAGGGGTTGGAAGATGTACAGAGTAGTCCAGAAGAGTAAGATTCTTAAAAAGAGCCTCAAGGAACTACATAGAGGCAATTGTTACAATATTTCTAATCAAGTGGGAAAGGTCAGACAAAAACTGCAAAACATTAGGGAGGCTTTAATAGGGGACCCATTTAATAAGGATGTGACTAAGCAAGAAATTGAGAGTTATGAGGAGGTTAGGCACTTGCTAAAGGTTGAGATGGAGTTTTTAAAACAGAGATCAAAGACTGAATTCTGTCAACAAGGTGATGAGAGTACAAAGTATTTTTTTGCTAGATTGAGGGCAAAGAAAGCACAGGGACAAATCTTGACTTTAAAGAATTTGAGGGGGGATCAACTTGTAGAACCTGATGATATCAAAAGTGAAATCCTGGATTTCTATACACAACTTATGGGGACACAAGGTACAGCTACAACTGAAGTGAGACAAGAGATAGTGGAGAGAGGATATCAACTGTCTGTTGAGGATATTGATATACTGAGACAACCAGTTACTAGTGCAGATGTGAAGAAAGTGGTGTTTTCTATTCCAGAGGACAAGAGTCCAAATCCTGGTGGATATACCTCCTGTTTCTTTCAGAAAACATGGCATCTTATAGGGGGAGGTATTAAATGCAGTAATGGAGTTTTTCACTAAAGGGTAACTGTTAATAGAAATTAACCACACCTATTTACACTTGATCCCAAAATCTCAAGCCCCTACAACAGTGAGTGACTTCAGGCCCGTTTCTTGTTGCATAGTCTTGTACAAGATTATATCTAAATTGATCTGTAATAGACTCACACAAGTTCTGTCTAAACTTGTAGACCAAGTTTGTACAAGGGAGGAACATTCGTGAAAATGTTATGTTATGCTATGGATTGGTCAAATGCTATAGAAGGAAAGGGGTCTCTCCTAGAGTAGTTATGAAGGTGGATATAAGGAAGACATATGATAGTCTGAGATGGGATTTTTTTTAAAAATATACTACATGGGTATGGTTTTCCACAAGAGTTTACCAATCTGATCATGACTTGTATGTTCACAGCTAGATTTTCAATCATGTTACATGGGGATGTTTTTGGTTATTTTTCAGGCATAAGGGGTTTGAGGAAAAGGGATCCCATGTCTCCTTAACTGTTTGTGTTGATCATGGAATATTTGTCTAGAAGCTTTCAATTGTTGCATAAGGACCCTCAGTTCGAATTTCATCCAAAATGTGAAAGAGTGGGGTTGATTAATCTGTTTAGTAGAGGAGATGTACATTCTGTTGGAAGGTTTAAAAGTAGTTTTGAATAATTTTCTGTGGTTTCAAGGTTGCATGCTAACTTAGATAAGAGCCAACTTTTTTGTGGGGGTGTTACCGAAATGAGTAAAAGGGAGTTGTTTTTTACCACATGGTATGTTGAGAGTAAAAGACCTATGAGATATTTCGCGGTACCTCTAATCTCAAAAAGGTTAACCATAAAAACTTATCAGCCATTGATTGAGAAAATACTTTAGAGAATCACTACATGGACTTCTAAGTTTCTAACCTTTGCAGGCAGGGCTCTACTCATCAAGACAGTGCTTTTTGGTGTCCAGATATACTAGAGCTAAATTTTCACAATTCTTATAATAGTGATACAAGAGATAGAAAGGATCTGTGGAGTGTTTTTGTGGACTGGAAGGGTTACTGGTAAGTACCAAGCAACAATTGAATGGGCTAATGTTTGTTTGCCAAAAGGGGAATGTATGGGAATTATATCATTGGAGAAGTAGAACTTAGTAGGTTTGTTCAAACAAGTGTGAAACATTGCAACAAAAGTTGACTCAATGGATCAAGTGGGTCAATGCCTATTATTTGAAGTCTACTTCAATTTGGTTAGTGATGGCAAAGGTGAATGATTCTTGGTTGTGGATAAGGTTGATTGCAATTAAAACACAGTTATTAGATGTTGTGGATGTAGTCCACAATCAATCGAAAAACAGGAAGTTCTCTATTGGTAGAGCATATGATCATATTATTGAACACTATGATGAGGTGGAGTGAAAGAGATTGGTTTGGGGCAAGGGACCATTTGCTAGACACTGATTCTTTGTTTGGCTTACAATTCTAGATAGATTGAAGACAAGGGATAGAATTGGGGCTTGGAAATCACTTGAAGATGAAAGTTGCTTGTTATGTGGTGATGGGAGGGAAAGCAGAGATCACCTCTTCTTTAGGTGCAAAGTTTCGGCTGAAGTCATGCAACAAAGTTGGGAGAAGTTACATATTGGCTGTAAGGTAATGGACTGGAGGGATAATATGAAGTGGGGATGCGCATTTGTAAAGGACAAACTATACTTAGTTGGAGAAGAGCTATATTTGCAGCTATCATATACTATATTTGGCAAGAATGAAACGTATGACTTTTTTTCAGTAGGTATATCAAATGTGGAAAAAATAGTAGATAGAGTTTGGGTATAAATTTGGAGGGTTTTGATACCTAGGTTGTGCCTGGAAAGTTTTAATCGTTTGTTGATATATAAAATTACGCTATTCGTTCCCAAAAAAAAAAAAAAATTGTTTAGTGGTGTTACTAAAATCTGTTACGAAAAATGTAAAATAAATATAATTTGAGAGTAAAGTAATAACTAAATTCGTAGGAACTTCATTAAAAGAAAGCATCACAACTTTAATACAAATCACCATTTAAAATCATATTGAGTTTGTAGGAGGATCGAAATCAAATTGTTGTGGTTGAATATTGAAAAGGACTCCATATTGAAGCTCAAGCATTACCTCAAATGCTATCTTTATCTTGTAATTTTTTTGAAGAATCCAAACTAAAAAAGTCTTATGTTTTGAGAAAGTGCTAGAGGCCAAATTTATTAAAGATAAGATTGATGAAATAATATTTTTTTGAATTGCACTTTTTCGATTTTGTTATAAGCAAGTTTAATTGTGTCATTGAATTGTAGGCCAAATTATACAATAATGCTCATAGTAAATACATCTGGACCCATTTTGAAACTTATATTTAGAAATAAAATAATTAAATATTATTTTCAATTTCTAAAATTTTGAAATTTTTTTGGTTCGATTGAAATTTCATTGGATATTTAACAAATTAATTTAATATTATTTTAAATTTTATGAAATTTCAGATTTCGACAAACAATTCAAATCTTTTTTTCACAAAATTGGATTGAAAGGAAGATTTCATTTCAAGATTTCTGAAAATTCGAAATTTTGGTCAAAATTTCAGAATTTCAGAGCAAGCCTGTTACCATCCTTATTCTTAAGTTTGAATGATGATTCAAAATAATAAACTTCACTAATCACAATGAGCTGATTACCAAAACAAGTCCATTTGACATGGACCAAAAACTGACCTCTCTTCTATGAATGAAAGTATTATGTTTTTCCTTTGCCTTTTATGGGGAAAATTACAGTTTTCGTCCTTAAAGTTGTAGCCAAAAATATATTTGGTCCCTCATGTTTCAACCTCAACACATTTGGTCCCTCAACTTACAAATTTTGAACAAATATGGTCCCAGCCGTCAATTTACCGTTAGAACTAATGAAATTTGCACTGTTCATCATCTTCTCCAACTAACCCAACCCTAAAATCCGATTTCAAACTTTAAATTATGATATCTCACTCATTTCAAGTCCATTTTTAACGAATCTTATATGGTTAGAATCGTCTCAACGAGTAGAATCCATCCATGTAAGTTTTGTCCCAAAATAGGCTGATTCAAAAAATGGATTTTTTTGGATTTGTGCGGTTCGGGTCAATAGAATCAGCATATTTTGGGACAAAACTTACATGGATGGATTCTACTCATTGAGACGATTCTAACAGTATAAGATTCGTTAAAAATGGACTTGAAATGAGTGAGATATCATAATTTAAAGTTTGAAATCGGATTTTAGAGTTGGGGAAGATGATGAACAGTGCGGATTCCGTTAGTTCTAACGGTAAATTGACGGCAGGGACCACATTTGTTCAAAATTTGTAAGTTGAGGGACCAAATGTGTTGAGGCTGAAACATAAGGGACCAAATATGTTTTTGGCTTCAACTTCAGGGACAAAAAGTGTAATTTTCCCCCTTTTATGTGTGTCCCATCTTTTCTAACATTGTCCCATTGACTTTAGTTAAATTCTCCCCACGGTACCCCAACAAAGACACTTATCAAACATAGCTAGGAATTATTCTAACTCCCCATACAGAGTTTTCTTCCTTCTCTAGAAGGATTAAATCAAAACAACAAAATATAAAAACATATTTCTCTCTCTCTCTCTCTCTCTCTCTCAAAATAGAGATGAATGAGCAAAGACTCTCTCTCTATACAAACAATAGGTGTCGGTTTTAAATGAAATATTTTAATCAATGTTTGTGTGTATGTATATATAAAATACAAATTTTTTTATTGAGAGGGAATACAAGGTCAATAAAGAAGGGTGTTGATGTGATCCCTCTCAGTGTCAACAAATATGCCCACTTTTGCATTTGGATTACTTTTCTTTATTTGTTACCTCAACAACAACAAATTCTTTCTCGCTCTCTCAGAGTCTCTCTCTCTCTCTCTCTGTTGCCTTTCTTGAACCAGTCTCGTCTCAAGTCCACGCCTCCTTCTTTCTTCTTCTTCTTCTTCCCATTCTATTCCTCTTTAATTTTTCTTCTCAAATATTTCCATCAAATTCTTAACAGTTGTAGAATAAAAAAGAATTAAATTTGTTCAGCGATGATCGAATGGTTACACGTGACTCTGGTGGCAGCTTCTGCGGGATTTCTCGCAGTTGTAATTCTTCTGATCATGAAAAGATGTCTCTGTAAAAACGTGGTCGTTTCAGACACGGAAAGAGGGCAGAGTGGAATTTCCAGGCTTCATCAAGTGAGTCCCCACCATAATCATAATCATCATCATGATCTTTTCCAAAAAGGGTCCTCCACAGAATTACAGGGTTTCAATTGGGCTGATCATCCATCGCTCGTCACAGACGCCGTCGAAAATGGATGGTCACGATTCGCTTTCAAAGTTTTCGTGTCGTCCTCTCCTTCGGTTAAATCCAAATCATCCTCCAGGGCCCGTTTAGGTTTAGGCACGTGCGTCTCAGGTGACCGCCCTGGAAATGAAAATCACGTTGAGATTGATTGGGAAGTTTGCGAAGGATCATCTGATTATATGCAGAAAATCAGATTAAATCCTGAATTAAAGATTAGCAAAAATAGTGTTTATTCGTTATCTGTAATCAGGACAGGTTTGCCGTTGCCGGGCCCGCATTTGGGGACTTCTTCTTTTCCACAGGAAGCGTATTTTGAGATCACGATTTTGTCTCACGATGATCAGAATTCTTCTTCGTGTGATCAGAGATCAGCAGTTGATAAGAAGGGTGCTAAATCAGAAGGGGAGAAAATTAAGCTGATTACGGAAGATTTTAACGCGAAAACTAGTAAAGATTCGATTAGTCATGTTACGAGTCAGAGGCGGAGCAGCAAGATTGAAGAAGTGAAAAATGGTGGTGTTATAGTGTCAGTGGGGTTGACAACAGGAGGAGGACCTCTTCGGTTACAAATTCCAGGGAGTTATCCAGGCTCTATTGGCTTCAATTCAACTGGCTCTGTTTATCTTGATGGTCAGTTTTTCTCTATTCCTTTCTTTTGCAGTTTTATGATCTCGGTTAATTTGCATTAAAACAGAATCCAATATCAAAATTCTGCAAGAAATGAATTCTAGTTTGGATCAGATTTTGTGGGGCACAAAATTAATAACTCCGTTACTGAGTTATATTTGTTACATGATTGATGGATATTTCAATAAAGGAACTGATGAAAGACAAATTTTTCAAAAAAAAACACTTGTGTTCAATTCGACTAAATGTGAAGAAGAATTTTTGAGTTAGTGGGCATATATTTGCATTGCACAGGAAATCCATCGAGCACCACTCTTTTTTACAAAAGTCAATGTGCGATTGACTGTATGGATTAACATTTGGTTCGCACCATAATTAACTTTCGTGATCGATTGTGCGTATGCATTGTAGACTTAGGAACATTTCAATGTGGAGGTCCACTTTCACAATAAGTAAAAAGATTGTATTATGCCTCCATGTTCGAATGTTTAGATTCAACTCTGGAATTAAATTCAACTTTTTCTTTGATAAATGAAAAGTAGGAAAAATCATTTAAGATAAAATTTCTAGGGCGATTTTGGGATAATTCTATGCAAAATCGAGTTTAATGGTCTGAGTATGTATTCTGTGGATATTCTTTTCATATAAGTAAGTGTGTATGAGAAGCATACACAATACACAATACATCTTATTTTCATACACAATACATAAGGAAAATAGACAATTGAGCCATTGATCTTGGTCAAGCATAGAATCTTCCGCAATTTTGTCTTGAATCCACATTATGATCCTATTTTTGGTGTTTAGTGCTTAAATGCAATTGTGGCTACCAGACTTATATATCCTAGGAAGAATTTGCCTTGCTAACAATCTTTTGTTTTTTCCCCTATAAATTTTACTACAGCTTTACTATTTCTGTCCTAGTGTTTTGAGAAATAACAAATGTAAGAATGCCCGGTACCTTTTACTTTCTTAGCTTGAAAACGAATTGTTATATCTAAATTGTCTTCAAAGGAAAGTGCTCTTAAAAAGTGAATTGTCGTTGAGAAGAAAATACTCTATACAAATATAGAAAAGCCAAAAAGGAGAGAAAATATCATGTATTTCAAGGAAAATTGTAACTCTGGACTAGTGCACAACCAATCAATCACACATTGTTGTGTTTTTTAAAATGAATTCTGAATTTTTATTAGAGAATGTGTATTATAGAAATTCGTGTAAAAATATTAATTTTTTTTGTTTGTTTGGATGTATTTTTGAGAATTTATGGAAATTGTGTAGATGTGATATAAAATTGATTGAATTAGTTATATATATGTAATGATGATAGGAAAAAAAAGTAGAATAATATTTTATTTATAATAAAGTAAGAAAGAGAATGTGTTGGATAGTTGAATTATGTAATTAATAAAGAGAGAGAATAAAGTGATTGAAATGATGAAATGATGAGTAGTTATATAGAGGAATGTGTAGTAGGATATAAAATTTGATTATTTTCTATAGAACTTACCTTAGAGTGTGCATTTTCATTTTTTGGTGATCCAAAAAATGAAAATACAACTCAAAGGACCTAACCATACATAGTCATAGTATTTATTGTATGATTTATCACTCTTATCGAATTATACACTATTTAGAGAAAGTACGATTCAATAGCTATATAAATAACTTGGACTCGACCAAAACTGATAGAATCACCCGTATGTTAATTCCACACTAATATATGTGATTCAATTAATATTAAAAGAATTTTCATTTTACAAAACCTAATCTCGTAATCTTGCTCATAGTTCCCACTTTTTGTCCTTCATGAGATTCTTTGACTTGGTTGGTGACATGAAATTAAAGAGGCCACCAAATAACGGAGATCCTTGTTGACCATATTAATATTATTTTTTTGTTCCTATATGGTGTGGTAGGTATACTGTAGCATCATATAAAACATATACAATTAATCTTGTCAATAATTCATGAACATACACTCTGTCCCTATGATCATATCTACCTAATCATATTCCTAAAATTAAATGTCAAGATTGTATAATCAATCATTTAATTTGTTATTTCACTTTTCTCAGGAACTAAACTCGTATTCGACTCCGTAAAAGATGAATGGGGAAGATCGGATAAGGTAATTGGCTGTGGCTACAACCCTAGCCAGAAAAAGGTCTTCTTCACAGTTGATTCATTATTAGTACATGAAATTCATTGCCAAACTGAAGTGTTTGGGTCTCCACTCTATCCAACTCTAGCAGCAAATTCAGTTACTATGGTCTTGGTAAATCTTGGACAAAGCCCTTTTAAATTTATGCCTGCAAATTTGCAAAGAACTTGTAATCCTTGCTTCATAGGACCCCTGGAAAATTCTCCGTCCGTAGGATACGAAGATAGCAAGGAGCTTTTCTCGATGGGAAGAATCGATGCGCAATGGCTACAACGGAGTGCCACGAGAAGCAATAATAACACGGTGAATAGTATTAAAGCTTTAGAATATGATCAGGAGTCTGAGGGTGATTTGTTTGAAATTGTCTTGGATAGTACTGGAAGATCTCCGTATGCAACCACGACAACAACATATCAATAGTTGTGATTTTATGTTTACTATCATTGGAAAAAAGTTCGAAAATTTTACAGAAAATTTTGAGTTTGTCTTGCTATGCTAGGTGCTGATGCAGCGTCCAATTTTTTATTTATCATTTTATTTTGTTTGTGAATTTGCAATAGAGATATAACTTCATAGGGGTTTTCTTCAATTAAACCTGTATAAAGATTATTGTACTGTAAAGTGGTATTTGAAATTTTATGTACATGATCAACAGGTAGAAACTAAAAAGTAGATCTTAGAATACGAGTTTGTTTTGTCTTCTCTTCATTCCTCAGTCAGAGGTAAATGGTGATCTTTCCTATTTATCTAGAGATGATGAGTTACTTGTTGATGACCACCAAAATTTCTAGGGGCACGATCGTAATTAAAGGTTACAATTTATTTGGACCGGGTTATCCCCCGGTAGCAATGCCCGGGATAGCTTTGTGCATTCGATGTGGTAGAACCCATGTGACCAAAGGTCTATCATCAAGTGAGCCCAACTGACAAGTGGGCTACTATAATTATTTGGGCGGACAATAACGAAATATATATTCACTAGTTTAAATAAATAAGCAAGTGGGTCAATAGTCAAGCCTTGACCCATAACCCACCATCAGCTCTATATATACCCCAAAAGAGCTGATGATAAATCATATTCTGCTCTCGCCACAAGAAATCCATTGGCATCTTTGGAGGGTAATTCCACTATCGAACTACGAAAAGACTTGATCCCATCACTGTGGGTACATAGGAAGCTTGCCTATAGCGAGTGCTGTCTAAACATAATTTAATCCATTGCCTAGTTTGTCGTGAGTTTGGTTGGATTTCCTCCCCACGTGTCAAACACGTGACTATTTCACATATGTACAATTTTACCCCGCATCAGCTGGCACCGTCTGTGGGAACAGCGGTCCAACCACTGAGTATGCAAACTAGATCTCAAGTACGCAACACTGGTGATAAGATGACTAGCAACAACATGCCAGCAACCGGTGACGGAGTTCCTAACCCCACACCGCAAGAAGGTCTGTCAGGCGCTCATGTCGATGGAGGAGATCCAAATCCACCACCTGCAGTGAATGAGCAGAATGTGCCTCATGTGGCACCAGCAATGATTCTACCCTCTACCAATAAGGTATTCGAGATGACCCAAGAGGCACTCTTTGCTCTTGTTGAAGATGCGTCGGTGAGGGCAGCGGCTCGAAATGTACAACAATACGTCCGGGCGTACCTGTCTCGCGCGTGGCCCTCTCCATTAGTTGTCGGGGGACAAGACCCTTAGGTGGGGAACCCGCAAGATACACCCTAACCTCAAGAGAGGGGCCCTCGAATTGTACCCCCTCAGTCAAGACCTAGGGGTCAGGAACCTCCGGAAAAAGAACGCCCCTCGCGAGTTGAGCCTAGTCAATCCCCCCACCGAGGTCAGGAGTCCTTGACCCCTGGCGGGATTGGGTCAAGGCGATCCAACTCCTCGGTGAACGGGGTGGCGCGTGAAAAGGAAGAGAACGGCGTGGTTTCACCTCATGAGATGCCACCACGGGTAAAAGATTGAAGGCCAGCGCCCCTTAGGTCTCCACGGAGAGGCCAAGTCTCCTTGACCCCCGAAGAGACCTTGCCAAGGCGAGAGGGCACCCCGCCAAGATGAAAGTTTGGAGAATAGTGGAAGATATAAAGACATGCAGCTGGTCTCCATAGCTGTAGCACCCCCCAAAAGAAGTCCCTTTTGCCCGGCTATCTTGGCAGAATCCATACCACAAGGACAGAAGATACCACATCTTAGCGAATATGAGGGAGATGGAGATCCTCAAGAACACGTTGATAAGTTTAATGCAAAAGCTGACATGTACGGCGTCAGCGACGCGGCCTATGTAAGATTTTTCTAACCACTTTGTCTGGTCGGGCCCTTAGCTGGTTCAACCAACTGCCTGCCGGTACCATTACCGGCTTTGAGCAGCTGACAAGCCGTTTCCTCATGCATTTCTCCATGAACAAGAAATATCCGAAGACAGCCTCTTTCTTGTTCACTGTGGTCTAAAGGGATGGAGAGTCCCTAAGAGAATATGTACAATACTTCTCCACGACGGTGTCCAAAGTACCGCATGTTAACCACAAGTTGCTGTCGGGGATAATGCAAAGGAACTTGCGCAACAGCAGGTTCAAAGAGTCTATAGCAAGGAAGCCGCCGTCGACTATGGATGAATTGTTGGCTAGGGCGAAAAAATATATCAGAATTGAGGAGACAATAGGGCAGGCAAGACAAGAGGTTGGCGGTATCAAAAGAAAGGCAAGAGAAGACAATAGCGTACCTGAACCTAAGGAGAGTAAACACATGCCTCCCTCGGGGTTTTCAAAGTATACCTGTTCACACTCTTGTGGGAGCAGGTACTGGCCATCGCCGAGTAGCAAGGCACAGTACAATGGCTTAAAAAGATGAAAGATAATCTGAGCCGTTTGAAATTCAAGAAGTGTTGTAGGTTCCACCGAGATAATTGTCACACCACCGAGGAATGCCACCATCTACAGGTGGAGATAGAGAAGCTCATTAAGAGAGACTATTTACAATAGGTCGTAGCACCATCAAGATCAACCGCTCAAGACCCCTCGGGACCACGGGGTAGAGATGGAGGCAAAGACAATCCCCCTTGATGGACATGATATAGATAACCCCCCAGTGAACGGAATAATAGGGGTGATATTAGGAGGCACTGCGGGAGGAGACTCTGTGAACTCTAGAAAAGCCTCGCTAAGGGCTGCGGCGGGGTTAGACGCCATCAGCAACCCGCGGGGGGAGCAAATGAATCATGTGGAGCCAAATGCACTAAGTATAGGGTTTGTTATCCAAGATCTGGAGAACCATATCCCATCAATAAACGACACCTTAGTGATATCGGTGACCATCACCAACATTTGGGTCAAGAAGATATTGGTCGAAAGTGGAAGTTCAGCAGACATAATCTTTTACAACGCCTTCACTCAATTAGGGGTTAATAATGCACAACTCCAAGCGGTCAACACCCCCCTCACTGGATTTATGGGCGAGACAGTTAATGCACTCAAGGAAGTGTCTTTGCCGATGTCTTTAGGTATATTCCCAGCCCGCTCGACAAAAATGGTGACGTTCTTGGTGATCAAAGCCCCTTCCACGTACAACGTCATCTTGGGGAGGCCGAGTTTATATTTATTCCAGAAGGTCATATCCACTTTCCCCATGAAGATCAAATTCCCGACCCCGATCGAGACGGGAGAAGGCATTGGAGATGTAAGGGTAGCAAGAGAGTACTACGCCAATGCCTTGAAAAAACCTAAGAGGAAGCATGTTGGTGCTAATCACGAGGATAAGGGAAAGCAAGCCATGATAAACTTAATTTCACTAGAGGAGGAGTCAATTGGGGGGGCAAGACCCTGCTAGGGAGTACTTGGCCAATATATCCAAGACACCGGTGACTAAGATAAGTTGCTCCCAGGAGACACAGTACACCTCATCAACTTGGCACCCATTGCCAAGAGGAGAGACTCCCGCGTACGTCAAAAGAGGCAAGCAAAGGTCGTTGAGGTAGTAGACGCCAAGTACGAGGGGCCGAGGATGGAGGGGGACACGCCAGAGCAGGTAATTGAGCATAAGAGGGGCCCTTATTGGGGATACCCCCTTACTTAAAAAGGTACTACGCTTAGTGAGACATCAGTGGGTACCAAACAAGGTTAAAGACTATTTCATGTTTTTTTTCAATTTTATTCCTAGTTGGACAATCTCGAGTTGGCCAAGTGCCAAGCGTTAAATAAGGGTGCCTTGGAGCACAACCTACCCATTTAAAGTTTTGAGGTGCATTGGTGCACCCCCATTTGTTTTTGCATTAAGTTTGGATACTTGGAATTTTTGTTATATGTTTGCTAAGTGCCTTAGAGCACGTTTCTCTTTATGCTGCTGTGTATGTTAGATTTATTTGTCAACATGCATTTGATTTCATACAAGTCTATAAGACAATAAATGGTGAGTGATGTAATAACGCTCATAAATGCTCCTTGGGACAGATGATTATGACTGAATTCATAAAGCCCCTTCAGGGGACAATATAGGTAGAACAACAAAAGACCCCTGAGCTATAATAACTCGGTTGAGACTAGTCCACCTTATAATCCTTCCAGTAGTACCGAGAGGGAATGAGGCTTCTAAAAGCACGCCCCCTTCCAACATGGACCCTGGACCGAGATTATACAAATACGATAAATGTGATGATTTGATTCACCCCATAAATAATAACACATATGATTACTCAAGCCTCCATGTAACAAGCCCCCTACAAATTCTATCTATGTACAGAACTCTTAAGGAGTGGGAGGCACTACGACTCTAAAATTGGACTTTGACTTATAAACCTACGTAGCCAATAGTGCAAAAATTGATAGCCTTGAGAACCTTCGTTCCACTCCTCCAACTTGTCATAATTGAGATAAAAGTACATGGTTACGCCAAAGACCCCCGAGGCAATGCCCCCGAAAGAGGGCACCTCGCGGCGATATGCTGTGAGGCACTGCCTCGAGGCACACGGCCTCAAGGCCTTGTTCCTCGAGGCTCCGGAGGGTCACCACACGGCAATCCCTCCTTTCGGTTAGTAAGGCCTAAAGCCCACCTTTATTTTAACCCCAACATGTCGATGACCATCTACCTAGTAGGATATAAATATCTATATAAAATACCCCCACGTTGGTGGGTCTATACAAGAAATGATTACACCCACGTTGAGTATCGTTGAGAATTGTACAAAAATCATTAAACTATGAACATCAAGAGAAATCGTACAAAATTTGATGAGATATGGTGAAACACCTATTACGAAATTAGTCTTAAATATCTTACTCTTCGTAAACACATTAAGGAGTTGGAGGGCAAGGAGGCAATCTTAAGCAATTAGCTAATACGTGTAGCTAGTTTTTTTAAGCGAAATGCTAGCAAGCGACACTCAAGTACACCAAAACAAAACATGGCTCCCATTCCTCATTTCAACAAGATCTTCACTGAAAATCTACGGAAGCCAAATGGCTCGAGGATTCGAAACTTCCAAGGTTATCCACTTCTACCTTCTATCAGACAGGAAGTAAGCGATCATTATGCCTATGTTCTCTCCTTACTTGAACGCAATCAGGGCATAGCTCGAGCAGTGTATCCGTATTTGGAAGACTATTACTGCAGGTATGTGCCAGAAGCTCACAAGTCACAGCGTCTTCCTATAGAAAGGATTATCGGATTTTCCTTGCATTACTACCCAGATACATTATTTCTCATTCTCATGCCGCAGTCAAGGATCTTCCCAAACCACGTATTAGACATCATCGGTCCAATGTACGTCCGAGCTAGAGATAGTCCCTTTCGCACTTTCATTCAAGGGACATGCATATCTCGTTCCAGACTGACTGAACTTCTGGAAGCTGCCTCAGATTCCTACGCAGATATCGCTAACTGGAACTTCCAATTCGATGACTTTCGTCAAAAGGAGTCAGTGATTGAGGAAGTACCTGCTAAGTTAGTTGAAGAATTCGTACCAGCGTCCACTTCAAAAGTTGCAAGTCCTCCAACGTCTACTGAAGAACCAGTTCAAGCGTCTCCACCAAAAGCTATTCTTGACGCTCCTGAACTCGTTGATTCTGTTGCTGCTGATACTGCTGAGGATCTTCAAACTGATGTACGAGGTACAATTTTTGATCCTGCATATCAAGCTCCCCTTGACTCACTCAAGCATACATCCAGATTCAAGCGACCAGCTCCTCAAGCGGTTCCATCGGATGTGGGTCAAGCGTTTGGACCTTTGCTGAAATCTGTCTTAGAGGAGATGAGCAATCTAGCTAATCAAAATGAAGAATCCCTTCACTGGATTAAGACAGATCTGGCAAAGATTGAATCTCAAATCATGAACGCTCAAATAGGTCATATGAAAGGTTCTGCTCAAGCAGCTGTTGATGAGTGTCGTAGAGAATTTCAAGAGATGAATGATGCTACCAACGCTAAGCTTCTTGCAATGAACGAACAGTTCGACAAGCGTTTTAATGATATTACAGCTTCATTGTCTCAGATTGCCTCTCAGGTTAGTCTACTCACAGAACATTTTCTAAAGGCTGATGATCGCAATAAAGGGGAAGAGAAGAGAAAAGGAGAAAAGAGAAGAGCGTCTGGTTCAAGAGCTCAAGATCCTCCTCCGGCGCCGAAGCGTTAGAAATTATCTACTCTTTCTGAGTCAAGACTCCCATCTTGGATACCTGCTTATGGAGTAAGTGATTCTGCTGGAACGCCTAGTAGAACGCTAAGAGAACCTCCATTAGCTCTATATCCAAATCTACCAATACCTACTAGAGCACGGCTTGAACAATTTGACATTCCTCTTCAAAGAGCATCGATTCCAGAACCGACAGATCCAAGAATTTTAGCTGAAGAAAGGCAGATGTCTGACTTCAACCGAACTTTCAGAATTTTCTTAAGGTATATAGGTATTGACCCGACTGAATAGGACAGACACTTTGTAGCTTTCAAGAAGAGACAAAAGGAAGAGAATAAGCTCATAATAGACAAAGATCATGAAGTGATGATGACTTTGGAAGATAGCATAACTGAAGCTATTCGAGCTAAAATGCCCAAGTGATACATAGTTGGACCAAGTCGTTAAGACTTCTTGATTTACATTATCTATATTCTTGTCTCTTATGAAATTTTTGTTTAGTTGTAAAAATGCTTGTAATCATTGACATATATAAAATGCATTTTTCAGCTGAAACAACTCGTTGAAGCATAACTAACATCAACTAACCTTATCTAACCAAAGCTAACTTTGTTTTTGGCTGTCTAACTCTTGAACTATAAAAGAGTAAGTATTGCCATCATCAAAAAGGGGGAAATTGTTAGGAATTTCATGTTAGATGTTTTGATGATGATGACAATTAGGAATTTATGTTAGACCCCAGAATATGTAAGTTTGATTTTAGTAGAAATCAAGTATAAGCTTTGAAGCGTTAGATTTGTAATAGGCTTCGTTTTGTTTTATTCTAGATTGTTAGGCTAAGTAGTCTTAGGCTGAGCGTCTGATGAATTCTGAGTGAGCTTATCAGTAGTAGAGTTTGAAGACTCAAGCGCCTGAAGTCTGAATGAAGATGAAGTTTCCAAGCGTCCAAATAACCAGCTATATCAAGCGTCACCTTATAGGACAAAAGCAATTCAAGGATGGATAAACGTCTATCAATGATGGATTTCACCTGAATTTATTTCCAAGTCCAGAAGGAGTTTAATGCAATTATTCTCAGTTCATTAAGTACCAACGGGTATTTAATTCAAATGCATTAAATGCTGATAAGAGCATTAAATGTGATAAGCATTTTCAGGCGTACGGAGAAGCCACCCTATTGGACTGTCAACTTTTCACAGACTGCAGCACCAACTTTTGTACAGTAGATTTTCAGGAAAAAGGACAAAAGTGGTTCACTCGCGGAAGTGAGAGACACGCGTCTGTGCATGTGTCAAACGGACACTTTTTCCAAGAATGCCTATAAATAGGACTTCAACAACAAGCCAAAAACAACGATCCACTCCAAGACAAATTGTTGTTGCATTGAAGTCTCATTTCTTAAAATCTCAGAAAAGCCAGAATATTTAAGCAAACATTCTCCTTGCTTTTCTTCAATTCCTGAGACAGTCAACCAAATATCTCAAATATTCTTTTCGAAGAAACCTACACTACTATTGAGATATTCCCAGTTGTTTGAACTTTATCAAAATCAAACAAATCATTTAGAAAAACCTCATCCAAGTCTCGCGATCTGTGTGAAGTCGAAGTTAGATACTTGCATTATTTCTGGGTGAAAGAAGCAAGGGGATAGAAGTGATTTGGAGCAGAAATCTGTGTGATCAAGGAGCTCACGTCATCAACATCCATCTCTCCCTAATTTGTAGAAGTTTCTGTGTGATTCTTTGAGAACCATCTTAGTGGATTGCCTCCAAGTGTTCAAAGAGAAGAAGGACGTAGTTGGGATTTCACCACCCAACGAATCTTACAAATATCGTGCTCTTTACTTTACATTCATTCTTCATATTATTATATCTTTGTATAAATTTGTTAAGTAAAACTCAAGTGATCACTAAGCAACTAAAACACTTTCTGTGACGCTAAAGCTTTCAAAAAGGAAGACTTCAAAATCATTCCGCTGTGCTAAGACTGATTAAAGAAGTGAACGCTTAAACCTATTTGGTTGTAGTATTCAAATTCCAAAATCTAAGTTAACTTTATAAAACAATCTTCATTAGACGCTCAGCCGAAGTGTCTATATTTCAAGTAAATGCTTAGTCGAGTGTCTACATTTCAAGCGTCGAAAACATTTTAATACGAATCTTTTTGAAGTCGAAAAAGACTTCAGGGTCTATTCAACCCCCCACCCTTTCGTATGCCACTTGGGACCAACACCATTGTTCTTTCGGGTTCTTCTCTGTGTCGCTTGGTGGAGTTCCTGGGGCTCTTGCACTAATCGCGTTGGAGATTTGCCCCATTTGTGTTCGCATATCCTTCATCTCCATGAACATATCCTTCATCATATTACGGAGTTCATTGATCGCAATATCCAAGTTTTTTATTTGAGCATCAAGTCGCTCGTCGATGTGGGAGGTCGTACTTGCCCTTGCCCTTGTACATTGAGATTTCCTTGCCTCGGAGGTGGGTTGTTGAAAGGAGGCCTTGGGGCTTGGTAAATGCCCGGTTGTGCGTTTTGTGCGGGATTTGGCCTCTTTAGGAAGTTTTCGGGTATATGGAAATTGACACGGTGTTGGTTATGGTTTCCAACAAAATTTACCTCTCCAACTTCCGGTACCGGGGCAATCATTTCCTCTATTTCTTGAACACAAGCAACCCTTCGATTTGGTTGAGGAAGCTCATCATCATCTTCGGGGTAGAGTTCATCCTCCCTAGCCATTTTCTCAAGCGTAATCTACACGGACCTACTATCAAGGCCTAAAAGGTCACCACCGGCTCCCGCATTGGGTCAGTGGCGAATCCGAGAACAGACTCCATTATAAAAATGTTGCACTTGCTCGTCTCGTGTATAATTATGATCGGGGCACTTTCGTAGCATACCCTTGTACCTTGCCCATGCGGATGCTAAAGACTCGTTCCTTGTTTGTTTGAACCCTTTGATCTCACTTCTAAGCTCGTTGATTTTTGATGGAGGGAAGAATTTGTTGAGAAACTCATCTACTAGATCATCCCATGTTCTAATTGATTGTGGGGGCAACGATTTGTACCAAAGAGTTGCCTTATCCTTCAAAGAGAAATGAAATAATCGGAGGCAGATGACGTCAAGATCTCGTGGGTTGAATTGCATAGTAGAGATCATATTCTCAAAGTGATCTAAGTGGTCATGAGGTGAGTCTCTCGAGTCACCATAAAATGGCTCCGCTTGAACCATCCCAAACATATGAGAAGGAATGTGGAAATGAGGAGTAGCAAAGTTCGGGAAGATAACGGGTCCCGGTGTAGTTTGTACCCGGGGTGGTTGATTACCACGAACCGATGGAAGAGGCAGTGGAGGTGCCGGTTGCATAGCTTGAGTATATTTTGCAACCATTTTCTATTTTTCGGGAGATTCATATCGGGAAAGTTCCCATTCGGATTTGGATTGAAATTGTGGGTCATTTCCCGAGTTCGTCTACTAGCCCGAAGAACACGCTCTATTTCGGGCTCAAAATCGTATAGGGGCTCGTAGGAGGAGCGGGTCATGCACCACAAACCAAACCTATCAATTTAACAAAAGACACAGAAATTAGACTAATACTAAAATAAAGGAAAAGCAAGAAATAAACGAAAAACTAAGAATTATGAAAACGTAAACGAAAATTAAAAACTAAAAATAAACAAGTCCCCGGCAACGGCGCCCAAAACTTGACACGCTAGAAGCTAACGTGCTTGAATAGCAAGTGCACTAGTCATGATAGTAATAAAAGTGGACTAAAAGTCCAGGTTGCTGAACCACGGAGGCTTGGATTTTAGTTTATGATTTTATAATGAAAAAGAACAAATAAAGTAAAGGTAAATTGAAGGTAAAACGCGTAAGATAAGAACGAAGACACACGAAGGATTGAAGACCAATTATAAAGGGAGACTAAGGCACATGCTAGGTCCAAATTGCTCAATTATACTTATAAAGGCTCTCGTTGAAGGTTACGCTTATGTTGCTATGGTGAAAGCTACTACGGTAAAGAATAACCGATGTCTCGTGCTAAACTCCTATGATTGAATGATGGTTTCCTAAGTATATCTACCCGGAAATCTAATCACCAAACACGCATTAACGCACTAGAGCTCACTCGATTTAGATCGAACGACTTCACCCGGGAATCTTTACCTATGTCTAGGACAATTCCTCATTGGTTGCGGGTTATGGTGTGAATTTCTTGCACCCTAAGTCAATTTTCTCTTGAAATATTCACCTAGGCATATGATTCTAACATATGGTGATCAAGCATATGTCAAACAAGCAAAAACATAAATTCACACAACATACCAACATAAGAATCACTTCAACAATCCTCTATTATAAGCATAAATCACAATTTGGCCTTACATGGCCCTAGTCTTACAAGATTAGCTCATAGTTAATGGCATAAAGGACATAAATAGATTCATATACATATTCATGGACAATAATGAAAAAAGAAAGCTATTAAAACTCCCTATGTTGAATTGATGATGGATCTTCACTTCAATCTTCAATCCCCAAGCTAATCTTCCTTCTTAATCCCTTCTAATTGATGAGAAAGTGACCCAAAAACCCAGAAAATCACCTTGAATCCCCAGGAGTTCGAACCCTTCCAATGAGCTGAAAATTTCCTTTTATAGCTTCCAAAAAACGGTTACAGTGGCGCCCAGGTACGGGTGTATCGGCGCCCAGGCGTCGCCTACGTGACAGGGGTTTCTTGGGGGAAAAGTCAAACGGCGTCCAGACGCGGGACCACTAGCCCTCGGGCGCGGACGGTATCGTGCTTAGGCGCGGGGAGTGTGGCGCCTAAGCGCCGTACTGTGTGGGTTGCCTGTTCTTCTCTTCGGCTGGTGCCCAAGCGTGGCTATCCTGGCGCCCGGGCGCAGATCTATGAAGCATCCACCTGGACTTCGTTTGATACGCTATCTTTCGCCCTTTTCTTCGTGTGCTCTCATTTATCACCTGAAATCACTTAACACCCCAATTAAACGCAAATGTAGCATGATTTAGGCAATAATTAAATCCAAAGCATGAGCATCACGGGCTTAAAAACACCTCTTATCAGTGGGCCTAATTATTATTTAGTTATGTGATTTGTGATGCTTTTAGTGGCCCATTAATCTGTTTGAATGGTCAAGCTTTAGTTTTCTATATATGGGGGCCATGATCTTGTTTGTTGGCACATGGAGAGTGTGAGGTATTTTACATAAAGTTTTCTGAGATCATTTATACTCACCACAAGAGTGTTTTGGCAACGTACCTAAGGATTGGTTCCTCGTTTTCTTGTGGTCGTGCACATAGGATGAGATACGACTGTGAGCTAATGAGGTTTTATCTTCGAGTCGTGATTAGCCATCAGAACCTGTATATGGGGAGATAATCATGGCTTTAGCACAACGTCAATTGGTATGACTTTCCATCGATGCAGTATCATATTTCTATGTTTTATGTTGTTTAATATATATTATCTCATGATTTATATCATGATGTGTAAATAATATATTGTGAGATGATTTGAGTACTTTATATTTATTTAAACACAAATCACAAAATTCACAAAAACCCTTTTTTTTTTTTTGTTAGCAATTCTAGAATAAATAGATTTTGTTACCCCCCCTCCAAATTTATATATTGAAGTGTTATAGCGTCCTTCATATGATTATTTTTGAATTTCTTCTCTTGTGTTGTTGTCCATTGTGTTGAATGGATAGGTCCGTATAATCATTTTCGGTGACATCCCATTCGTCTTGAAGAGATGAATCCTTCATTTAATTGCTCCAATAACGTAATACTCACCTTCAAACATCTGTACTTCACTTGGAGAATACTTGAACATTCTAGTAGATGAATTTCCTACCATGTATGGTTTATCAAAGTTGTCTACACGGCTATGACACCAAATTTGTAGGACATAGTGGAAGTGTGTAAAGATTTTTAAGAGACTTAAGAATAATTCCCTATCTCAAGGTGACAGTAGAGAGAGC
Source organism: Buddleja alternifolia (assembly GCA_019426215.1). Lineage (NCBI taxonomy): Eukaryota > Viridiplantae > Streptophyta > Magnoliopsida > Lamiales > Scrophulariaceae > Buddleja > Buddleja alternifolia. The sequence continues at coordinate 25,341,801 of CM033397.1, read as the reverse complement.
TGGTGATTTTCATTTATACACATGGTGAGAGTAACAATTTATAGAGATCCCTTTAGTTTAGGGATTATGGCTAATTACAAGGCTGTGGATGATTTACACATTAAAAAATATACATAAATTATGTAATTATCCTACAATCACTCCTTTATGTCTAATGACTGAAAATCTTTCTTTTTAAATATATGATTGCTTGATTCTTGCACCAGAATCATATCTCCATGTGATTGGTTTTTTTGATCTTTCCACCTTGATGTATGATCCTCATTTTGATTGTGTTTTTTATTTTTATCACTCCCCCTCAAACTAGGCTGGGAACTGAGGACAAGTTTGCTTCTTAAATCCATAACTGAAGGCCGAAGTAAAGGCTTTGTCAGAATATCAGCAATTTGTTGAGCAGAGTTAACAAGGCGAGTGCCTAGAGAGCCGAGAGTAACTTTCTCTCAAACATAATGGTAGTGGAGTTCGATGTGTTTTGATCTCCCATGATTAACTCGATTAATAGTCATATGTAATGCACTGAGATTGTCACAATAAAGAACGTGTGGCTTAGACAGTAAAATCCCAACATCTCGAAGGATATAAGTAAAGCTAAACTAACTCAGCTACAATTGAGGACATTGCATATTCCGCTTCGGCACTTGAATGACTAACAATTGGTTGTTTCTTTACATTCCATAATACGTAATTACTCCCCAAGAAGGTACAGAAGCCAGTGGTAGATCGTCGTGTTAAAGGACATCCTCCCCAATCTGCATCACTAAAGACATAAAGATCAAGGGTGCTAGATTTTAAGATGTGCATCCCATGATCCAAAGTGCCCCGAACATAATGTAGGATTTGCTTCTCCAGGCGAAAATGTCCTACTGTCGGAGCATGCATGAACTGACAAACAAAGTTCACATAAAAGGATAAATCTGGTAAAGTAAATGTGAGAGATTGTAGTGCTTCAACAATACTACGGTAAAGAGTTGAATCTGGAAATGGACTTTCATCATTAAAACATTTGCGATCTTTAGTGGCCATGGGTGTAGATATTTGTTTGCAATCCATCATTTGGCTGCGGTGAAGAAGATCGCGAGCATACTTATCTTGATTTAGAAGAATACCATTTGAAGTAGGATGTACTTCTATTCCTAAAAATAATGTAGTGGATCAAGATCTTTGATAGCAAACTGGTGTCCTAGTTTCTCCACAAATCAAGAAATCAATTCTGTTGAATCCCTTGTTAAGATCATGTCATCTACATATATCAGTAGAATAAGAGTACCACGAGAGGTTTATTGAGAACTTTACTGCTGATTTGTTTGTTTTCTTATTCCGAACATACGTCTACACATCTCTACAACTCATTTAATAAGATATTCATTTAATGAAATATTTGATAGATAGAAGTGGAACTATTTAAGATGTTACTGCACTTGAAGATGACAAATTAACTTCTAACAAGTTTGGTCCCCCTCCCCGATCCGTCAGGAATTATCAAGACCAATTTTAGATGGGACGGCATTTCAGCTAGATAATCAGATTGGTTTTTTTTTTTTGTATTTCTTCGGTTTTGGGCTGTTTAAGAGTGGGCTCGATTTTACCTTGTCCATGTCTTTCTTTTAATTTGTTGCAAATTATGGGCTTTGTTAACAAACGGCCCACTTTGGTTGAAAGATACATCTTTTTTTTTTTTGAAGAATTGAAAGATACATCTCGGAGAATATTTTAAGATAATTAATTGGTCACACTATTGTTTTCCATGTATTTTAGGATTAATTAATGTATGCTTTTAATTGAACCTATAGACGCTTTAATTCGCTCATGCTCTCACAAATTTTTCGTCTTCATCTCTTTCACTCTCAAACTCAACTTATGTGAGACTAGGATCAAACTCGTCACTTTTAAATTAACACCATCCACGATTGCTTTCAGGTTTGCTAAAATGAGACTTGGCAGTTCATAAATTTATTTTTGTGAATTTTCAATTTCAATAATTGTCGATTTTTTGGTTTTTAATGATTTTTATTGAAGACGATGATGCATAGCCCTACTTGTGCTCTCACCGACAGCGTGTAAGACTCTCTACTTTATTGACAATTTTTAATTATTGTTGATTAATACTAGTTCCTATATGTTGATTGCTATTCATTTATAATGTAATTGATACATGTAACCAATTATCTAGAAAAATGAATTTAATTGAAGATTTTTTTTCTTAATTAGTAACTCATATTCCGATTCAATATGTTATATTTTCCACTTTAGTAAACGAATAAAAAAAATAGTCTTAATTTGGATCCTGATCAATAATAGTGAAATTAGACATAAAATTCAATCAGCAGTGATCACGGGATATATATATATAAATAAATATATATGTATACGTAAATGATTCTTTTCTTGATGCTAATCCCAAAAACAGACGCAAGAAATGCAGAATTATTGAGAATCTGGGAAAAGTCAAAACAAAAAAGATGCAGAATATATAGAAATTGTGAGTATGTAACAAGCTTTCCACCGACTATACAACATCCTTGTTGCCTACCCGGCCACATGTTAGATGAGTTGGAAGATATTCTAGGAATTCTTTTCGCCATCTTTTAAATAATCTCTTTAATTCGTGAAACACAATAAATTAAAGTTATTATTTTTCATTTGATTTTGCAAAAACTTTTGGTTTACAATTCCCCGACTCACACTTGAATTTCTATTTAGGTATAATTTAAGGTCCACTTGAATATTTTTGAGTAACTTATTACGACTGATGTTATGAAAATTTTAATTTGTAAGAATTGCTTTATGTAATTAATTATTGTTATATTTTCAAAAAGGAAAAAAAGCCTAATCAACTTTAATTCTTCGATATCGCGCGTTAACGAAAAATATTACATATATACTCTTTATCACTATCGGTTTAGGTTTACTTCATGAACTTCCTAAACAAAAATATTTGGAGTTTCTAAATTAAACCAAATGAGGATATATATATATATATATATATATATATATATATATATATAGTTGTACTTGACTTTATTCAATAAATGAAGACTGACCAAAACTTGATTACTCAACTCACATCTGAGGACACATTAAGGAATGTAAAGATAAGCCAAATTAATCAATTCACTTTCATGTTCAACGACTACACATGATCATGTCTTGAAATGGTCTAAGTAAGTAGGTTCAAATAAAATTAGCTATATTTTTATTGTCGACATGAATTAATAGTGAAAATATTTAGGCTCATCGATACATTCAATAATTAACTTTTACCACTACTTTTGATGTTAATAGAACTACTGTAAAGTGAACATAATTTTACTTTTTCAACCATCATCTAAAACATTGTGCTCCTCATCAAGTACAACCTTACTTAGAAAAATAGAAAAAAAAAATCAAACTACATAACACATTAATACTCGATTATAGATCCATAACTAGAAGTTGGTTTGAACTCAACATTCTTTTAAACATTGCTTGAACATCTGTGTTCATTTAATAAAATTTGAGATCAACCCGGTAATTAGGTTAAAAGTAATAATATATGCATAAAAAATTCAAGCTACTAGAGTTCGACTTGCGTCCGACTCAAATAAAATTAACTCGAACATATTCAGTTACTCATCATATAAATCTGTAAATTTAAACATAATTTTCCAACCATCATTGAGATCTCACATTGAGTTGAACAATGTCTTACTTGACTCGCTTACAGTGCAACCCTAGTATATGGCTTGTGAATATATATATATATATATATATATATAGAGAGAGAGAGAGAGAGAGGTTGTATGGGGAAATTCTAGAATAGATCGAGTCCAATGAGTCGGTCTATTCAACATCATAGAATGCAAGTCTATTGAGTAGTTTTTACTATCTTGTCCATACATCCAATGGTGTATAGTGTATCGGTCCTGTTGGACCCAATCTAACATAGAATCACCTGGTTGTATGCATAAACATGTGCTTAGGGGAAAAACTTCCAAGTCGGATGCGTGTCTAGCCAGAATGAAAATGATATGTTAAAATGCACATGATATGTCTACAGCATTTCTTCTATGTTTAAAAGATATATTGGACCCTAGACTTGGAGAAAAAGAGAGATCCAAAAGGAATTGAAGTTTTGATCCAAGACAGCATATGATGGAAGACAAAAATAAAGTACCATTATCAGATTTCATAATTAGTGCATTCGAGAGAGCAACAGGGCCACTGGGGATATCATTATATCATATTCGCGTTAAATAATAGTATTTTCCTCTATGAAATTAAACTATACTCATCATCTTCGATATATATTGATGAGCCATAATTACTATTAGGGATAGTTTCGTTATTTAAACCTTCATTAATAATTTATATGACGATTTATAACTATGAATTAATTATAATGTGACATGACCCGTTATATATATGGGCAATTAAAGAGCTAAGAAAAAAAATTGTAGAGCTTAGAAAGTTTGACGTTGAAGATCCATGAAATAATCCTATAATTATTAATAGATTAGTATGTACGTTTGAGGGAGGATTATCTATTAGTTTGTCGTGTCGTAAATCGGACTCAGTCTACCATTGACTTGTCTCCTGAAATATTTTGGTCAGGGTTTGACCACTCTGACCCCAACTCAATTTTCACACCACTTCGTATATATAATCAGGGCCCTTGTATTAAGTAATATATCTATTTAATACAAGGGCACTGATTAACAAAACTGCGCTTATTGGACAAAAGCAAGAAAAAATTCAAACTTAACTATTCTTACCCTTAATTATGATACTAATGATTTGATTTATATTATTTATGAATAAAATAAATAGAGAGAATTGGTTGTGGGGTTGATAGAATGAGAGGAGACAGAAAGATGAAAAGGATGGATAAGCATAATATGTTAAGAGATGAGAATCAAAAGGAGCTAGCTAGGGGTGGGAGCATGTGATCTTAAGAACCACATGGAATAGAAAGAAAGCATAAGTTAGAGAGAAAAAAGGGTTGGATTTAGGGATTGGAATAAAGTGTGTGTGTGTGTATATATATATATATAGATATATATGGGTACTACAAGTGTTAAGAGAGAAACTTGGAGATGATAAAAGCAAATGACACTCTTATTGGTTAGACTAGAATTTTAATTTAGTCCCACCATCATGTGGTTTGTTCCTTCTCATGGTCTAATCTCAATATATCTTTTATTTGCTGGCTTACAGTAATTATTAAAACATGCATTTGAATGGGAGAAAGCTGTAAACAAATATACATCAGCTGCCAACCAGAAAGCTGGGAAAGTATAATGGTAAAGTTTTTGGGAAATTAATCTCCACATGCATGGTTGGCTACTTTTTATAAATCCGGCATGGAATCTCGAAATTGAAATGGTCAAATTCTAGTTAGTCATAACACATAAATTATACTTGATATGAAAAATAATTATTATGTTCGATAATTTTAGGGATAATTGTAAAAAAAAAAATTTGTGTTATTTTGAAAGTGTTAAAAATCCTCCTGTATTAACGAAATAGGTGAAAATTCTCCTGTGAAAAATAAAAATTATGCAAAAATCCCTCGTTCCGTCAAACTCAACGGAGCGTGAAATACACGCACATGTGATGAGAGTTGAAAAGTTTTTAGTTCATCTTCACATGATAAAAGTCTATTATACCCCTAATATTTTTTATATTTTTTTGCCGTTTCTTCTTCTTCTTCTTCTTCTTCATGTTGTTTTCCCACCATAGCCACCACCACACACCCACCAACCACCGGCGAAACCGACCCATCCCACCAGCGCCACCACCAGCGCCACCATCACACAAAACCCATTCTTTTTCTTTTGTCTTTTCCCTTTTCTTTCTTCATCTTCTTCATTAAATTTTACATCCCACCACCAGCTACCCACCAACACCACCGCGATTGAACCCACCATACATAGCCACCACCAATTCGCACAACCACCACCGCCACCAGTTCTCACACCCACCACCACCAACAGTTTGCTTTCGCACACCCACCGCCACCACCACTCGCACGACCACCAATCATCACCACCACTTCCGCCACCAACCACCACCACCACTTCGCAGGAGAATAATTAAGGGGGTTTGGGATTATGAGGTTGGGAAGTTTCTTCGCAGGAGGAGAAGAAGTTCCTTCTTCTTCAACAGAAGAAGAAACCCAGCTGGGGGTTTGAAATTTTCCCCTTTTTCTTTTTTTTGAATTGTCGTATTTAAATATTTTGATTTTTTTTTATCTCAAAAAATATGAACCTTTGATCTTATGAATTTAGATCCAATGGTTAGTAATACAAGGGATAATAGACATTTTATAAAAAAATTAACTATGTTAAAGCCTATTTAACGGTGGGGGAGAGTGTGCAATATTTTTACATTTAACGGTGGGGGAGAATGTGCAATGTTTTTACATTTCACAGGGGAATTTTCACCTATTTCGTTAACAAATGAAGGTTTTTAGCACTTTCAAAATACTATAAGGGATTTTTTTGCAATTAGCCCATAATTTTATTTGCTTGTCACACGATCATTAGATTGGTCCAGCATAAAAGATTTAGACAAGAATATATATATATATATATATATATATATATATATATATATATATTCTGTTAAGAGATTAATTAGGGTGGCACTTAATTAGCTTGTTGCAAACTTTTGATCATGCAAGTTTAGGGAATCTTATTATCTAGAGGACTAAGCTTGATTTAGTTATACCTAACTAATTAGATAACCCGTAACCTCATATTTCATTTCTGATTGTTAACTCATATCAAAGTTCCTACAAATTAGTTAACAATTGTAAATTGCTTGCCAAATCCCACAAATTTACACGTGCCTTCTAATCATATATATTTTCCTTCATTTATTAGCCCAAAGAAGGGGTAAATTGCATTTTGATCCCATAAGTATGCTCTTCAGCATATTTGGTCCCCAAGCTTTTAGTTTGATTTGTCTTTGCATCTCTTAACTTTTAAACATCTCACATTTAGTCCTATACCAATTAGTGTAAAACTAACTAAAGGAACCATGCGCGGCCGTTAAGCCCATTCACTACAATAAAAAATAATATTAGTGACGAAATTTGAAATGACAATGCTAAAATTGTCACTAAATCTGCATAATCAGTAACAATAATTTTTGCTTTATCACAATAAAAATGTTAACCGACAAGAGTTTTTTTAATATTGTCACTGTTGATAATTAGTAACACATGTATAGTGACAATATTAATAGAATGACAACCAAAATTTGTTGTCACTACATATGTATCACTAATTGTTAATAGTGGCAATAATTTTCTTCTACTGATTATCAAGAGCGACAACTTCTATACCAAGTTTGTCGCTACTAAACATGACGTCAAACCTACTTTTGTGACAAAACAAAAATTCTTGTCATTAAAAATTTATAATTAGTGACAACTTTGACATTGTCACTTGACATTTTGTCACAAATACCATATTCTTTTTATAGTGATTCTTTGTTGTTAATAGTTAAGCATGAGATGAGTAATTCTATGTCAGACCGAGTCCAATGGTCCGAGTGTGTACTTTGTGTCTATATCTTTTTCACGCAGTTCTGTGTGGGAACCGCACACAATATATTTTACAGTATGAGAGAGATAGACACTAGGACCATTAGATTCGATATAACATAGATATTTCCGGGATGCTATATGAGATAAATCAAATGTTTGGGACCAAATATATACAGGAGCATACATATGGGAATAAAATCACAATGTTCCCTTCAAGAAGAGTGTTACTAGTAAAAACTGTCGCATTTGAATAATTGGATTTTATAAATTAATACTTTCAAACCTGAAAAATATGGGGAATTGAAGTCTTAGACTATATGTTTGGTTCTTTAATTTTGGAGAGTCAAGTAGTAAAGAAAAGGGAAATGGTTTTCCATTGTAAACAGGAGGTTAATATTAGACCTTTATTATATATAATTTTTCTCAAATAAATTGCATTGGACACTGAAGGCCAAATAGCATATTTATTCAATAATAAATATGATTAGAGTATTAATTCAATAATAGTAGTTTGTGATACATTTCGTTTTCCTCACGGAAATTTTAGTTCCAAACATAGGATTAGAGTTTCTAACAAATCTTTGGCTTTACGCATTAATTTACCCACAAATTGAATCAAGCAAATGCCGACTTCGAGCTACTCACAATCTTAGTTTATCATGTTTCATCTACCGCCAATATATTGCTCTCAACAATTTGACTTGTGCCCAACCTCTCAAAAAGCAATTTGGCACTGATCCTTGATGGGCATAAAACACCAAAATATAAGCCTTTTTAGCCACAGTGCAGATAGCTAAGTTGTAACTTGCAAATTCATCTAATCTAATATATACTGCTTGAAGTCATGAGTAATTATGGGTCGAAGAAAATATTGCAACATTTTTCACTTATGGTATTATTATGTGAATTTTCTTAGTATATAGGAACTATATATATATATATATATATGTATCACATTCATGTTACTGTTTTCTGAATGCAATTGAACCACTTCTATTAGGTTATATCTAGACGTAGGAATAGAAGCGAGGGGTACAACGATAGGACGATGGATCACTCAGATGGGTTTTGATCCATTCGGTAACTCTATGAAACAAAAAGTATATATACATTATAAGAAAAAAAATATTAGTGAATAATTGTTTATATAATTAATAATATAAAAGATTATGTTTCTAACTCAGATGACTAACTGATCCATTTGCTTTGTCACAGCAATTTGGAATTTTAGTGACAATGGTTTCTTTAAAGTTGTCACTATTGGCAATTAATGACACATATGAAGTGACAACAAAAATAGAGTGACAGCTATAATTGTTGTCATTGAGTTGGCACTAAAGGTGTGTCACTAATTATTAGTCACAACAATTTTTTTTGTTACTAATTGTCAAAAGTAACAATTTTTATACAAATCTTGTCAATATTAAACATGTAAAACGTATTGTTGCGACAAAACAAAAATTATTAATTGTTACTTAAAATTTATAATTATATAGTAATATTTTTGTATTGTCAATTGACATTTTGTCACTAATGTCTTAATTATACATGAATTACTCATCGCCAACGAAGAGACTTTGACTATATGTAATTTTTATCATTCTTAATCAATATTGGTGCAAAATAAAAATTGTTGAACTTATGATTTAACATGTTTACACTAATATTTTCTATTTTCTTTGGTATTGATCCAAATTTATGAATAACTCTAAGATCCCTCTTGGAACGTCTAGAAATAAGACGCAATTCCTTAAGATTATACTTTTTCTTTACCAAAATTATTATTTCAATTGAAATAGTGATCATATGATATCACTTAACTCTAAACCAATGACTAATTTTAAAGGTAGTAATGTAAAATTATTTGTATTTTAAAAACTTTGATCTAGCCACAATGACTAATTTTAATCTACTCAGGATTTTGATTTGAAGCTCCTCACCTAAAACTCTAATGTATAAAATCCATATTATTTTGAGAGGGAGGAATTGAAGGAATTATTATTAATTATATTTAGTTGTTGCCATAAGTAGGAAGATAGATTTGAAAGAAGGAAGATAATGTAAGTAGCTAGAAATGACGAAAACTAGATTGCGAAGACATGGCGCAAGTGGGGCCTCTCTTGTGTGTTGTGGTTACTTGTTTTGCATCCTACCTAGCTAACGGTAGGATTCGGATAAATGAATAAATAAATAAATATATATATACATATACATATACATATACATATATAGATATACTCAATGAATTATTGATTAAAAGTTAGGTTGAGAAATTGAGAGCTGAGGTTTTGGGATCATTTCTGTCAGCTTTCTTCCCCACCCCACCCCACCCCACCCTCCCCTCAACTTCTACCTTCCGGATGAAGTAGCTAAGTTCAGCAGCTTCTGGTGTGTGGGTTTGAAAAGTTTTCTTAACTTGGAGTTTACCATTGCAGTCAAAAAAAGCAATTAAATATTATTCATTGTATTTGACATATATCCTCAAATTGATTCCGATTCAAGTCTTCTAATATTTTCATCTCCTTTTTTTAAGGGCAAAGCAACCAATTCCAGTGGCTTGGACATTTACGTTAAGGAACATATAATGTATTATGTACACTTCATAAACTGTTGAAGAATATCATGTGTAAATCTTGTTATACTACTAGAAAGTGATCATATAATAGTCATAATTTATTGGGGGTTAGTAGATCCCGATAAAAAGAAAAGTCGAGAGTTAAAGAAACGGGTTCAGAGACGAAGTTTGAGCAGATACAACATTCACTGCCGGGACCCAATGTAAAGTTCCGCAATTTGCATCGGTGCCCGGATGGCGGTTATGGCTGGGTGTAGTTGATGCAGTTTTTCGTTTTTAGTTGTTTCCTAGTGCTATAACACTAGTTCCCTAATTGATTAGGATTGTGTTTTCTAATTTGATACGTGTTTATCTTGCTCCACTATTACAAGTATGAGAACTCAACTTGTAATTTGTGATTGACTCCGAAAAATAAGAATATAGATTTAATGTTAACTAGTGGATGCAAGCAATTTGTCAAGTCATTTTGAATAACTTGTGTCATCTTAGAGACTAAGATTTTAATTCTTGTTTATTTTTATCGTACTTCCATGGCTCGATCCCTTACAATAATGGCTCGATCCCTAACAATAATTAAAAAATGAAACTCTTATTATTAATCTATTGGTCAATTTTAGTAAACGAAAAGAAGAAAAGACTTTTGGCTTGTTGAGATAGGAAATTGAGAACAAATTAACGTATGGACCATACATCACTGAATAATTGCCATTTAATTAATAGAATTTAATTAATAGAGCTAGCAAAAAAAGTGGTGTGAATATATATATATATATATATGTATGTATATATTAGATAGGTAGATAGATGTGGACCGTATTAATTAATGGAGCAGCCCTTAAGTCTTAATTAGTGACTAGGTTTTAGGTTTGATGACACACTACTACTACTGCTCACATTGATTTCATGCGCCGATAATCGATTAGTTCATTGAAATGTTGGATGGGAAAAGGGATTAAGGAGGCAACAGAAGCAGCTGGTTTATATGTCAAATCCAAACTATATTGACTAGCCGTTTATTTATTTCCTTTTTGTTTTTTTTTCTTCCCATGTGGATCTGGCTATTTCCACACTTCTTTCACATTTGATGATTATTATTATCTATAATTGAAGTTACTTGCCATTTAGTCGAGTGACACGTGTCTTTACTTCTAATCGTGATGTCATGTAATTCGAACTCTAGTCTCTAATTAGTCCCAAGAGTCTAATTAAAAAACATTAATGACTCGATCATATATTAATTAAGTTTGGTAGAACTTCAAAATTAAAGTACAGCCATCAAAGAAACAATAAATAGGGAATACAGAATACATACATGATACATATGCGATCATTCCTAATCCTAGCAATAGTTTTTCAAAGAAACAGGTTAAGGATCTAATCATGACAAACACTGAACGTAATCAAACTCGATTGCATCTAATTTACACATTCATCTTGAGTTAAACAAGATTATTTATATGAAGTTTCCAAGTTCTAGTCTAATAATTACAATCTAGTTAAATTATGAAATGTTTTTATTAAGTACCGCCATTAACTTAAAACAATAAAAACATATACTTGAGGTCATTTAAATTTGTAATATGATTAACCTGGACTTATTTTTATCATTTATACATATGTTTTTTTGGTGTATTTGAAGGGAAAACGCATAGTATAAGCATTACAGAGATATACATAATATGTTTGTTTTCCTAGTGTTCCATATTGTCGTGTAGATTTGGAAATTTATCTTGGGAAAGAAGAAAGGTATATGCATACATGTGTACATATTCAGAACATGGAAATAAAAGGTGTAGACTTTAAGGCACAAACCATAAGCCAAGAACTATGATGCACAAACACGAACACTGCACGATACGGACATAGGACACGTCAATTCATAAAAAGTAGAACACGAACACGACTTGGACACAGTCGCCCATATTATACATATATATAATATATAATAGATAATATGTTATAAACTTATTATAATTGATATCATAACAAATTAGCAAATACTAATAATATTATGGAATAAAGAACTAAATAACCTAATTAAAATCAAAAAAATAAAAATATTATACTTTGGGTTTAAAATTGGGGAATTGGGTACGATTTTAGGATCCCAAAATTGAGAGAAAAGAGACCGGTACGGTGCTACCCTTACCTTCAGTTGACGGCGGCAACAACAAGATGTGTTTTCCAGCGACAATGGTTGTTTTGGGAAAGAAAGCGATACGCAGAACGTGAACTCCTCTATTTTCTTTACTCCAACAGAAGCGTGCTGGTGAGATGAAACATCTCTTCAGTTTTCTTTTCTTTTTTCATTTCGGCCCCTAAAGTTTTTTAAATGTCAAAATCAGGTCCGATGTGTCCTGAACGTGTCGGACATGCTATGTGTTGTGTCTGAGCTGTGTTCGACGCCGTGTCGAAATAATATTTATTTATTTTGAATTTCGGACACACTAATGCTGTGTCCAATACGTAGTCGTGCTGTGTCTATGTCCACCATGTGTCAAACACTGCACGTAGTAATTTTTCGGAATGTCTGTACATCATAGGCCAAGAAGAAGCTTGACAAGATCATGCATGAAGATTTGTCAAGGCTCAATTAGTGTTATTACATATTAAATTGTAAAATGCAAAATACATAAAATACTAGAATATTAATTTATATTTGGAAGCTAAGATGAGGTTGTGTTCGTTCACACACACAAAAAAGGAAATCAACATCCTCTGACTAGAAAGAAAGGCTCCCAAAATAAATACAAGACATTAATTGACCTTTTTAATTTATTTATTTTTGCTGAATAAGGAATTAATTGAAGTTTGTTAGGATATATATTATTAGTAATAATAATTATAATGAATAGTGAGAAGGGGGGTAGTGGGGTCCAGAAGGAGCCTTGAGTCTGACTGGGGGTGAATGTGGGGTCCAATGGGGGAGGGTTAAGAGAAGGCCATGTGAGGTAGGAGACCACCAGCTGGCTATCTCTAAATGTGTGGGTTCACTTTTCCGCTTTACTGTGTCCCCTATACCGGAAATCCATTTCATATCCCCTCCTCCACTGTCGCTTTCCTTCTTTTTCTTTCCTCATTTCCCTTTTTTTGCTATATTATAATTCTACTGCATCATCACACCCACAAAATTACTCTTTTATTAATAAACATTTTTTTCTCTCTATCCTAAAATTTACTCCTTTTATTTTGACAAGTTGCAAAGTAAGATTCAATTTTGATATTAATAACTTTCAACCACAATTTTTAAATACAATAACATGAAATAATCAATTTTATTTTTAGTCTTTTTACCCGTATATGAATTAAATATGTATTGCCTGGTCGCAAACCTATTATTTCTTATTATGTGAATGAGAGAGTTCTTTTTATATGTCAAACTCATTTCGTTTGAGACTACTTTAGGCTAATCGAGTTCATTAGACAAATAATACAAGACATTTGTAACTGTCTATATGATGCAGTGATACTTCTAAAATTGAACACATGCAGTATAATACAATACTACACGGATACCACTCGAATACTTTTTTGATGAATCCAAAAATTAAATGAAAAAATATAATTCGGTAAACCATTTTCGATACTTCTGGATAGCTTATCCGATACAACATTTGAAGTATCTGACAAGTCTTGGATACTAACATAGTATTTTTTTTTAATATTATATAATGCTTTATAGGTTAAAATAGAAAAATAATAATGATTTTGACCATACATTTTTAACATAAAGAAAATTTAAAGAAGCAAAAATCCATTTTGATTTCACTTCTTAATATGTTTCTCTTCTCTTGCACCGCGTGAAACCTATCATTCACACATTATTACAAAGATTTTGGATGAAAAGGTAAATGTTGATATCAATGGAATAATGTTTATACACCGCAAATGATGAAATTTTTTTGTTACCTTCGATTTTTTTTAAAATTTTAAACAATGAACTAGTGTCAATATTGCACTTTTATTTATGTTAGTGAACATTTTGACTCAAATTTATTTTTAAATATTATATTGTATATATATATATATATATATATATTCGTACCCCCGACCTATCATATCCTCTAATTTTGAAATTTACCCTATTTTGTATCCACATCGTATCATACTCGTATCCTCGTAGCCGTATCCGTGTATCATAGTTATATCCGTGAATCATAGATAACTGTGCATAGGCCAGGTTTTAACATATTCTCATAACTTACTAATGTAAAATAATTATTCTCTAGGTAAGTACATTGCAATGCACTCTCCATGCAAAAACCCGATAGTATGTGTTTTTTGTTCCTTCTTTATTGTATCCCTATCTTTTCAACACATACTGAAGTAGGTTAATATAATTTATAAAGCTCAGCACACACATTTTATTAATTTCCTAATCTTGTACGAAAAGGAGAAATTATTGATGAATTTTGTTGAAGGCAAAGAAAATATGAAATCTTCTTTGTTAGCATGATATGAATTAATTGGACAATATAATCACTAATGTCATGTTAATGCTCGTTACTCCTGCATCATACATCTCTCTAAATGTGAGTTTCTCCCGATTGCGTTTGTATGACACTTATTTACTTATGAGAATATGTTTAACATTATTTAGCATATTAACATATCAAAAGATTAAATAAGTACAACTAGCAACTCTACATTATTGCAATCTAAAAGATAGATTAGTACACTATACAATATACTCACTCTTAAGATATATATGGAGCTTTAGCATTGCCACTCCATTAATAAAGCTCCATTGACCGTTGATCTGTCTTCAAATATGTATTTTTTTTTAGTAAATGTCACTAATAATTCTTGAAGTTTCATCTTTGTATCACTTTCATCCTTAAAATATTAAATGTTACGTATCGTTCATAAAACTTAGTTTAAGTTTCACTTTCGTCCTTCGAACCATTTTTTGGTGAATTTTGGGCCGGATTGAGGAGCATTTGCATCTCAAGTGCTACATTTGAGAGGCAAATGTGAGGTACATATATACATTGTTGTTATACATGTGAGGTGTACATGTTGCCTAATTCGTCCAAAGTTCATCGAAAAGTAGCAGGAATGATGAAAGTGAAACATAAACTAAACTTTAGTACTACTAAGCACTAACTTCATAATTTGGTATGTGGAGTACAAAACCATGTGCCATAAATTGCCTATGAATTATGACAATCACAATAAAGACCAAAAAATCTACTACGTGTACCATAACTATAATTACCAAAGGCTTTATTTTGGACCCAAAAATCAATAATAAGAAATCGCTAATAGGCTTCACCTCACCAGCATCTAATTGTTGGGGGTGAATGGTGGGAGCTGAATCCTTATTAACAAAAGGGTCCACTAATTTATTCATTAAAAAATCAATTTTGATGTCTTACATAGAAAAATAAGATATAGGAGGAAGTCTTATATATATATATATATATATATATATATTCTTACAAGAAAATCAATATATATACACATGCATGTAAAAACATGTATGTATATATGCATGCACGCATGCATGCACATGTATATTATCTCTATACGAGCAAACTCACACGCGCAAGTAGTAGTCTCAGCCTCGTGGGCGAAACAAGTCTATGAAATGGTGGAGGGGATTCCATTATTTCCCTATATCACGTGGTTTACGCTGTGTTTGCACCTTTATCTCTACCACATTCTCGCCATATAAGTAACTTAAACATTTTTAATCTAACATTTTGCTCGATAATTTTTGGGTGAGTTCAGGTCAATGGAGTTTTTTTTTTTTTAAGGAACGATTACAATATCATGATACATCGGTTGCAAGAGAATCTATTACAAGTACGCATCATAAGCAAATACAATCATAAGCTACAAACTATTACAAACAAACTACTATTACAAGTAGAGAGAAAACCCACATGCATTCAGTGGGAGTCGAACCCATAACCTCTTGGTTATGGGGCCTCAACCTTAACCAACTAGGCTAGATATCATTGGCGTTGATTCACTCAATATGATTTATGATTTATCACATGTTTGTGATGGTAAAAACCATCTCATTCAAATTAAGTCCAATAGCTTATGATACTGCGGATTTGTTGATCTCGATTCTCATGTAAGATCAGATGGCTCTAATTTGATGCAGAATGGATCTTCTATTCCAGTTTGGGGTTGTCTTTATCCCATATCATATGAATGACATATGTATAAATATCTCCTAAATTATGCACATCATGCATGTAGAAGTTAGCCACATCTTAAGTAGCACTTCAGGAATACAGATTAAATCTGTATGAGAAGATATGCAATGAAATACACTCTTCATAATGGAATACATATGATATATCTTTCTTGTTCGCTTGTTATCCCTCTTAAACACACACTGAAGTGATTAAACATATTTTTGAAAAAACTTATTGAAGTCAAACGAAACGCCAAAAATATTACACATGTGGAATCTTGAGCAGACAACAGTTACTTCTAAAATCTTAGCAACTCAATTTCTAAAAGGGGATGATTCTGATGCCTATAAAAAATCACCTATAAAGTCTCGACACTCCTTAACTTCTAAAGAAGGGTGATTGTATTGTTGCCTTAACCAAACTAAGGAAAAATTTTATAATGCACAAGCTATAGCCAAATAACTTAAGTATAATACTGAAGATGTTGGATACATTAGTCGTAGCCAATCTCAAGTTGCTCATCATTTATCCTCTATTTTTTTCTCAGAGAAAAACAAATCTTTCATTGTGCACATATACGAACATTTCTTATCAAAAAAAAAAAACATATACGAACATCCAATAATTCATAGTAATTCAAAGTACAAAACTACAAACAATAATTCTGAATGCGTAGGCCAAACGTACAGTATACAGCCGTCGAGAAGGACAAACAAGTAAATGCGCAATGGACAAGAACGGGAAAGTCCAACTCTTTTTAGTGCAAAATAGGAAGAAAACCGTTGGGAGCCGCGCGACACATTTCCGAGAAACAGTTATTATATGCATAATACATATACATATCTCTTATCAAAAAAATTAAATAAAAAAATACATATATATATATACACACATCTCTTTATTTTGTGTTAATTAATATGTATATATCTCCTTATCCAAAAAAAAGAAAATGTATATATCTCTCTTTATATGTTTTGATATTGGATTTTAACTAGAAAAATGCTAAAAGAAAAATCATATTAAGCAAAGGGGTGTGGTCCAATCGTCCACAAGTCATTTCACCGTGAGAGTCCATCAGGGTTCGAAACCCAGGAGAAGGGGATGAGGGGTTTTACTCTTACATCCTCTCCTGGAGGCCCTGCGCTTATTGAGCTCATTGCCTATGAGTAACCTAAATTAGATTACTTCCATACGTGATTTGCGGGCTATTGCGTATGGACATGTTTGCTCTACTGGGTGAATGACACAGATTTACCCTGAGATTTTAAAAAATAATAATAATAAAAAATCATACTTCAAAAATACAAATTTGTGTTTTGGTTTCTTGTCCACTAAAATATAAATTCGATACATAACCTTGAGTTTATTTTGTGTTCTTTTCCTATTGCATTCAACAAGATAACGTAATTGTAATAAATATCATTAAAAATCTCAGTTAAACTCAAAATATTGGAATTCAATCTATTGGGGTTAATCTGATATTTTTTCTTTCTTGCTTTTTGTCACATTTGCACTAAAACTCTAGGTCTAGTAAGAATGGGGTCGGAATTTAAATAATATTTTAATAAAAAAATATATCTCATCAAAAAAGTTATCTATAGTGATATTGCTGAAAGTTGTATCATGTAAATTCATATTTCTAATCAGATCAATCAAATTATTTATATCTTGATAAACTTATGAACTCTTGTTTTGCAAAAAAATCATATATTTTTTCCTTAAAATATCAACGATCCACATTAATTCATGAGCAATGCTGAGTTCATTGCGGCAATTTTTTACTTGCATTGATACAACCCGATCAAGTAAGAATTTGCTCCAATTAATATATTATTATGATATTTCATCGTTATGAATATTTCTAGGACTCTTTTTATACTTAATAAATTGAAGGCTTAAAATTTTTCCAATGCATCAAATAGAGGAATGATATGATTTAATTTAGTATATATATATATATATGTATGGAGTATAATAGAAGTCTAGTTATTCAGACGGTGCTGAAAAATAGTGATTTGTAGCTACTGCCTACTACTATTACTAGTATGACTACTAACCGTTTGGTTTGGTTTGGCTGGCGTGCCAGATTTCCAGTAAAGACTAAAGAAAAAGCAACACAAATTAAAATAATAATAATAATAATAATAATAATAATAATAATAATAAACACATTCCTCTCTAAGAAGTGAAAAAGTGGTTGTCCTTGCGCCTAAAACACACACACACACACACAGAGCAGCTAAGGCTTCTCCTTCTATTCCTTCACTCTCTCTCTCTCTGCGCATATAGTAACAATATAGTTGGCTGTCTTCTTAACTTCTCTCTCTCTCTCTCTCTCTCTCTCTATAGGAGTTGCTACTACATCATTTTCTGGTCCAAGAAACTCTCTTCCTGTCTGTTGCTCTGTCTTTCACCTCTCTCTCTCTCTCTCTAATTTTCTGCTAACTGTTTCTTAGACCACCACATTGATTCAACACATATATACATATATACATACATACATTTGGGTTTTGTTGGAAAATGGAAGCAGCTAATTCATCATCAGGGGAGGATTGTTGTGTGAAAGTAGCAGTTCATACAAGGCCTCTTATTGGAGATGAGAAGCTTCAAGGTTGTAAAGATTGTGTTACTATTGTCCCTGGCAAGCCTCAGGTACTAACATTTCTGATGATGATTATGATGTGGGCTTTTGCTGAGAAAGATAAAATTTTAAGTGTTATTTTTGGTTGTAAGTAACAACAACAAGTGATGGGTGTTTTCTTAAGATCTGGTCTTTTTTCTGATACTATAATTTCCCAAAATATTTTCAATTTTATTATTGCATTGATTTGAGGCATTGCAATGCATGTTGATGATTGATTTTTAGTGTTCTCATGATCTGAGCTTTGATGATGATGATTTCACAGCAATCCAGAGATGGGTTTTCCAAAAATCATAATTGTGACATTTTTATTTTGCCTTCTAATTTGATGATGAACACTTTTGGCATACCCACCACAAAAAAAAAAAAAAAATGAAAAAAAGACAAGTTTGAGGTATAAGAAAGGAGACACAATTTCTAGTATTTGGATTTGTAAATTTTGGATTTTGAGATGAAATTGGGTCTAAAATTGAATGACCTAAAAGTTTTTGATGTTTGGTGTTCTGTATTGGTCCCTTCGATTTCCTTTGTTCAGTATCCAAAAATTCTTTATTTTTCTTATTTTGATGGTGAGCACCTTTAGACTCCAATCTGCATGACATCCACTAGTGTGATGGGTAAACCAATTCATGACTTAATTTTGATATATATTGAGACGCCTATTTTTGGGGGAAATCTATATGTGTTGCATTTCCAGTCAAAATCTGAGGACCAAGTTTTACATTTTTTGATTTGTTTTTGGTTTCTTGTTATTATATTAAGCCTCTTTTCTTTCTGTTGAAGGATTTCAGAGATGTGATCTGTGTTGTGTTCGGGTGCACAATAATTCTACTCCCCATTTTTCACTTGCATTTTGTTAAAACTCATATATTAATTAAAATTATATATATATATATATATATATTTATACATATAATTAAAATTCAGTGTGTTTGATGTTTTTTCTTAGTTTATCTGTGTGATTGTGACTGTCAGCCTTACATAGATTATGAGTAGTTGAGATCAATGTTATGTAATTACCTCAAATGCCTAAACAAAAAATAGAATTATATGCAATTATTGTCCCACTTTTTTCTGAACCTCAAATGTTATGTAACCGCCTCAATTCATTTGTTATTATTATTTTTTTGGCTTATTCTTCTGTTTTCACTTTCTCTCCAATTCTCCTTGTTGACTTGTATAGGCAATAAGCTGTCTTACATTCCCGGCGTGACTAAATAAACTGCGTTCTGGTTGATTTTCACTACTACTTTTTCTTATCTTATTGAATTTGATTATGGTTGTCCTACAGGTGCAAATTGGTACACATTCATTTACATTTGATCATGTTTACGGTAGTTCTGGCTCTCCCTCGACTGCTATGTATGAAGAATGCGTTGCACCTTTGGTTGATGGCTTGTTCCAAGGATATAATGCTACTGTTCTGGCCTATGGGCAGGTAAAACAAACACAATTTATAAAAAAAATTGCGTATATGGAAGTTAACTCTACAATGCTGGCCACAAGTGATGCGGGAGAATTCTTGCCGTGTTTTCACACAAAACGGTGAGGATCATGCCATTCCAGTGGGATACATTGTGCTGATGTGGCATGATCCTAATAGTTTGGTGTGGGACACTCGGTGTTGGTAGAGATTCCTTAATAATATGTCATCTGAAAGAACTTTCCAATATGATACAGACTGGATCGGGAAAAACTTACACCATGGGTACTAGTCTCAGAGATGGATGCCACACCGGATTAATTCCCAAAGCTATGAATGCTTTATTCAGCAAGATTGAAACCCTGAAGCATGAAATTGAATTCCAACTACATGTTTCCTTCATTGAGGTTCGTCCGATTATCCTTCTTAGTATTCCATGGTTTCTTGACTGTCACCTGTTAAGTACAACGAGCCTCTAAGTTTACATACATGTACAAGTTTTGATTGCTTGTAATGGTTTTTCCAAACTCTAATAAACTAAATTATCTGGAGTACATTATCTGTAATTCTTGTCATTAATTTTTTTTATCAAGATGAATTAGTTATATTTTTGTTTCATAATTGCTCCTTCCTTCCTGATGGGTGTTTTTGTCAGCGAGTTTTTGCATCATTACATAACTAGTATTATTGATTTCTTTAATAGCTAACTATGCTTCTGTTTTATACAGACGTTTTTTTAAATATTACTTTCTATATATTTACATTCAGAGAGTATGACTGCCATTAAACTTCATATTTTCATTTGCAGATACATAAAGAAGAAGTAAGAGACCTGCTGGAACCCTCTTCTGCTAATAAACAGGAGATAGCAAACGGACATGCTGGAAAAGTAACAATGCCCGGGAAACCTCCAATACAAATTCGCGAAACTTCAAATGGTGTAATTACACTTGCAGGGTCTACAGAGTGCAGTGTCAAAAGTCTGAAAGAAATGGCTGATTGCCTCGAGCAAGGATCACTGAACAGGGCTACTGGGAGTACAAACATGAACAATTCGTCCAGGTTTATAATACATTCTTTATAAAAGTTGAGCATTTAATTATACGATTTTTTGCAAACAAAGCGTGAGTATAAGAATATGTTTACAAATTTGATGCTGAAATTTCCTCCTAAATTTGTTCAAGTTATTTCTGAGTATAATACTTCTCTAATTTTCTCTTGCAGTCGCTCTCATGCCATCTTCACCATCACAATGGAGCAGATGCGTAGGCTTCATCCAGGTAGTTCTAATGATGGCAATCTAAATGACTGTAATATGACCGAAGAGTATCTTTGTGCCAAGTTGCATTTGGTGGATCTTGCTGGATCAGAGCGTGCAAAGAGAACAGGCTCTGATGGTCTACGTTTTAAGGAAGGTAAGTAAGAATACCTATTTCATGAATGCTTTTGTTTTGTTTAAATTTTTGACATAACACATGATATTTACACAGGGGTTCACATTAACAAGGGCCTTCTTGCACTTGGTAATGTTATAAGCGCACTTGGTGATGAAAAAAAACGAAAAGAAGGTCTTCACGTACCATATCGGGATAGTAAACTTACTCGGCTACTGCAGGTTCGGCATAGCATTACTAATGAAAGATAAGGGCATTAGCTTTTAGCTGTATAATATTGTTTTCGTGAAATTACGATGATGTGATTATTGTGTAAGAAAAATTAAGAAACTTTGAAAAACTTGTTACTCTGTTATGAGTTACAATAGGAGTACAATTTTTTTCATATCCGGAGAGCAGCTCCTACATTAAATACTTTTATTTATCACCATACATGCTGTCTCCAAATCAACATGGAATATTTTAGTATTTCTGACATCAGTTTAACCAAGAAAAAGAAGACTAAGCACCAACCTTTTCTGCAGTTAAGTCAGTCTAGAACTGTGGTTGGTGGAATTCTTAGATATTGTAATATTATTCAGAGTTCTTTGAAGTTGTTAATACCGCTTCTGTCATACTCGACTGGTTCAATTTGTGAGGATTTGAGTATTATAGCCTGCATTTCCTTTATTCGAGCAAAATATGGTGTTAAATTCTAAAAGCTAGCAACTTTCTGTACATCATTGTTACTTGAGCTATCATTCGTGTTTTTTAAGTTTTAAGTCTTTGAATGTTGGCAGGATTCCCTCGGTGGCAACAGCAGAACTGTAATGATAGGTATTTTATATATTTTCTATGTGTTCATGACAATGATTTTATCAAAATTATCTAGATTCTATTTGTTATGCTTTATGTCATTTACTGTCTTAAACACGACTTTAGAACATTGAAAGGGATATTAGAAGACTCCTAATTATCTTCTTTTTGACTTTAACTTGTTTTCTCAGCGTGTATTAGTCCTGCTGATATAAATGCCGAAGAAACTCTTAACACCCTTAAGTATGCCAACCGTGCTCGGAATATCCAGAACAAACCTGTTGTAAGTTACTGGAAAAGTCTATTCGCCTCTCTCCAAATTTTCACCATATTTACCTAAAGATTTTTTGTCTCTCAAAGTTTTCATATTGAGATCATTTTGGTAATTGATGATCAGATTAATAGAGACCCAATTTCCAATGAAATGCTGAAAATGCGTCAACAGTTGGAATTTCTGCAAGCAGAACTTTGTGCCCGAGGTGGAGGAGTTTCGTTTGATGAAATACAGGTAAATATGATTCTTTTTTTTTTTTTTAAAAAAATTATTATTATAAGCCCCTTTAGGTGGGATTTTAGACACCAGCATGAAGTTTTTACGTGTTTACATTCTATACTTGTGCTTGAAATGCCTAGACATGTAGAACTGGTTAGGCCTGGTTTTCAGTTTTCTGACTAATTCACATTCTTTTGTCTCTTTCATGACTAAAGAGTAAAGACCATGCTTATCAGCTAGTATTTTAGTTCTTTTACAAGAAATATGTAGTTCATGTTTTTTTATTCCACCTAATTTATATTTCACTTAATACAAAGCAAAGCCAAACTATCATCATAGTTAGTTCAAATATCAGTGGGACTGTTTAAGGTTGAGCTTGACCTAATAGAGGTATGATTGCATATTTCATTTGATAATCATTACTGATATTGCACATGTAAAGCTTTTTTGACAGTTTGATAACAAACGTCATAACTTCTCGCCTGAAATATTATTCTAGTAATTTCTGAGCATGGAATAATAAGTTTATCCCTGCGAAATTAATCCTGTTTGAATTGAATGATCCCTTACCACCTTTGTCTAAAGATATATGTGTACAATGTCTGAATAATAACTATGGTGATAAAAATAATAATACAGCGTTTAATACAGAGAAATGCTTTAACGAGGGTTAACTTGTGCAGGTTCTCAAAGAAAGGATCGCTTGGCTGGAGGCTACTAATGAGGAGCTTTGTAGGGAACTCAATGAGTTTCGCAATAGAGGTGGTGCTATTGAGAAATATGATGTGGATACCAAAGTATGTAACTATCTTTTACATGCAACAACTTCAGAAAGATGATCGCTGCATCAATATCGTAGAGCATGTAAAATGTATACTCATATTTCAACATAAAAATTACTATTTTGCAGGTTGGTGGAAGTATTTCTGTAAAAAGTGAAGGGATCAAAAGGGGGCTGCAAAGTATGGAGTCGTGTGATTATCAAATGAGTGAAGGAAGTATGTTAAACTAGCTTCCAACTTAATTTTCTGTTTTCAAACTCAAAGACAGTTAGCTTACATTACTTTAATCAAGAAAATTAAGTTACGTACTTAAACTTCAATTTTGAGAAAATATAGATATGTTCATTAAGGATAGAAATATTGCGGGAATTGATTGTTCAAGGTTTGCAGGTGAATCTGGAGACATTGATGAAGATACAGCAAAAGAATTGGAACATACCTATTTTCAGAATAGTATGGATAAAGAATTGAATGAATTAAATAAACAGTTGGAGAAGAAAGAGGTAATCTAAGTTCTAAAAATAGTGTTGGAAAATTATCTAGACTGGATCCATTAGAAATATTTAAAAATATTACATTTTGCAGTCCGAGATGAAACTTGTTGGAGGGTATGACACCACGGCTCTTAAGCAACATTTCGGAAAGAAACTTATGGAACTTGAAGAGGAAAAAAGGACTGTACAGGTATCCTACTAACAACAATAAAATCTAGTAATATTATTTTGACAATTAAATTCTAGTTTTCACCTATCTAATGGATGCAGCGCGAGAGGGATCGACTGTTGGCAGAAGTCGAAAACCTTTCTGCTAATTCTGATGGCCAAGCACAAAAGTTGCAAGATGTGCATGCCCAGAAACTAAAGCTCCTTGAATCTCAGGTTTATAATAAATTCCTTTTCTTGGGAATAAATTATTTTCTCTTTCATTTAATTACCATGGATATTGTCGCAATATATCTGTATTTAAAGAAATTCTTCCATTTGTATATACAGATACAAGATCTTAAGAAGAAGCAAGAGAATCAGGTCCCACTTTTAAAACAGAAACAGAAGAGTGATGAAGCAGCTAAAAAATTACAAGATGAAATACAATGCATCAAGGCACAAAAGGTCACATATTGCTCTTCTTTGTTCCAAAATTTGTTATCTTCTTTTTCTGAAAGTTTCTAATTTCATATATTTATTTTGTTATAGGTTCAATTACAACACAAGATTAAACAAGAAGCAGAACAATTTCGACAATGGAAGGCATCTCGAGAAAAGGAGCTGCTGCAGGTACCTATGCTGCTGAACACCATTTTATTTGAACATGCAGTTTATCGAACACTTTTATGACTGAGCCAAAAAACAAGTTTCATTTTTTGATTACGGAACCTGATTGTATTTCATTCATTGATACTGTTAAATTCTATGAAGGACATTAATTTTTGAACCTTTATCTTGCGTCTATAGAATTTTCATTTTGATATACATTGTTTATATACAGTTAAGAAAGGAGGGAAGAAGAAACGAGTATGAGAGACATAAATTGCAAGCACTGAATCAGCGTCAAAAAATGGTAAGAATCTTTCATATTGCTTATCATCTGTATATCCCTACTTCTATCTTCAAGATTTTCGGAAAAAGAATATATGAAAAATAAATATATAAAAATACAAATATGATGGATCTATTTTGGGATTGCAATTATGGGTCTGTTGAAGCACTTGCTTAAAACAATTGCATTTAAGGGAGAAATTTTCTTTATATAAATTGTCATTTATTTATTTATTTACTCATCTAGTATTCGAGAAATCAAAATTATTGTGTATAAATATTTTTCTCATGAACAAATGGCTAGAAAACCTAATTACAATATTCAACTTTTGCAGTCAGTTCTTAAGTCATCCTTTTGTAGGTAAATGAAACTTGTCATTGGACTCCCACTGCCCTTTTCCGTTTGCAAGCTAACAATTTGAAATGCAACCTGTTGCTTTTGAATTTTAAATTCATAGACATGAAACATTCTGTTTGTCCATTTTGATATTTTAGGACTTGGGAGATAAAAGCAATTAAGTGATAACTTTTTGTACCTTTCTATTTACAGAATTAGTAAAATCTATAAATCCGAGATTTGTCCTACTGTATTTTAATCTGAACTTCGTTATGCTATTTTGTCAAGTCTTCGTTTTGCCATATTGCCAAAAGTTAATGTTGTCCTTGCATATATTTCTCAAAGGCAGTTTTCTTTTATATGGATTGGCTTTACAATTTGATAGAATGCCCCATGAACCGATTTTATTTCAGGTTCTCCAGAGAAAGACTGAGGAAGCTGCAATGGCTACCAAGAGGTTAAAAGAATTGCTAGAAGCACGTAAATCTACAGCTCGTGAAAATTCTGGTTGGTGTTTTTGTTGGATAATAACATTTTATTGTCATCTCATCTCTCTCTCTCTCAGCTGTTTGATGAGGTATTGAAAGTAATTTTATAGGATTTAAAAACGTTAATAAGAAAATGATTTGAGACTCAGTTATTCATTCATGTTGATGGTTTACTTTGCAAGAAGTTCTATGAACAGTTCCCTTCACTTATTGATACTGCCATTATATCTCTTTTCAGTGACTAGCAATGGAAATGGAATAAACGGCCAGGTAATCCCATAGTCAACCTCTTGCATAAGATGTCAATCTTTTCAACATATTTTAGACGATGTTAACCCAATTTTTTATTTTCCAGAGCAATGAAAAGTCCTTGCAGCGTTGGCTTGATCATGAAGTAGAAGTTATGGTGAATGTTCATGAAGTTCGTTACGAATATGAGAAGCAAAGTCAAGTGTAAGTAGTGTTCAAATTATATTTTATTACTTTTCTGATATTCTTCATTTGTAGTGCAAAATACTTTTGAGCCTGCGTAGACGTGCAAATACTGGTATTATTTTGTTGATATCTTTGTTGGTTCATCTCCAGACGAGCTGCATTAGCGGAAGAGTTGGCTGTTTTGAGACAAGTCGATGAATTTGCTTCTAAGGGCGTTAGCCCTCCTAGAGGGAAAAATGGCTTTTCTAGGTGAGCTTGTTTAACAACTGGTTCTTTAATTATGTGTTGTATTCTGATGTAGTTCTTCCAAAGTATAGCACCAACATATACTCCCTGTGTTCCAAATATATCCTCTACGGGATGTCACAAAATAAGACTCCTTTTTCGAAAATGGGACTTTTTCCC
This sequence comes from Buddleja alternifolia, assembly GCA_019426215.1. Classification (NCBI taxonomy): domain Eukaryota; kingdom Viridiplantae; phylum Streptophyta; class Magnoliopsida; order Lamiales; family Scrophulariaceae; genus Buddleja; species Buddleja alternifolia. The sequence goes on along the minus strand of CM033397.1, from coordinate 25,314,815 downwards.
CTTTAAATGCCCTCTCTAAATTAATTAATAATTATCTGGCATAAGTCTCAATCATTAGTTTTTATTGGTAAGGAGCAACTACAAAAGATCATAAAATCTTCACTTTTTCAACTCTCATCTAAAACTTTGTCAAACCAGACCCATGAAAATGCATGAGGGTGTGCATCATAAAAGCTTGAATTGCGATCAAATTATGAATTGAATCTGGATTTGTTTCCTTTTGTTTTCTTTTTTTTTTTTTTGCCAGGGCATCTTCAATGTCACCAAATGCAAGAATGGCTAGAATTGCATCGCTTGAAAGCATGCTGAGTATTTCATCAAATTCACTAGTTGCCATGGCTTCACAGCTTTCAGAAGCGGAAGAGCGAGAGCGTGGGGTCAGTGCTCGTGGCCGCTGGAATCAGCTTCGTTCAATGGGAGATGCAAAAAATCTGCTCCAATATATGTTCAATTATCTTGGAGATGCAAGGTATATACAAAACCCACTCCTTTTCTAGCAATTTGTAAGTTGCTTGATCAAAATCAGCTTTACAATGTCATATGATCAACAGGTGTGAAATATGGGAAAAAGAAATTGAAATCAAAGAGATGAAAGAGCAGATGAAGGAACTTGTAGGCTTATTGCGACAGAGTGAAGTCAGAAGAAAGGAAATTGAGAAGGAACTAAAATTGAGGGAGCAAGCTGCTGCTGTTGCATTGGCTACACCACCACCTTCAGTATGATTTCTTTTGTTTTTGTCAACTGTTTATGGGTTGTCGCCTTTTTTATATGTTTCTTTTTAGTTTCTTACTTATTGTTCATTGGTACAGGGTAATGCTCACAAACACATAGCTGATGACATGAGCGGTCCTTTGTCTCCAATTCCAGTACCAGCACAGAAGCAACTCAAATATTCAGCAGGAATTGCTAATGGCTCAGTCAGAGAGTCGGCGGCGTTCATGGATCAAGCACGCAAGGTTAGATTAATTTATGTGTTTTCATTTCAAAATGTGTTTATTTTGATCGTTTTCTGAAACTATTTTCTGAGTACATCTTCTAAACACAACCCTATTTTAGCTACCCTATTTTTCAAAGCCCGCACCCTATTTTTCAGAATCCAACACCCCTAATTCAGAAAACAATGTTCCTTCCGTAATCGCTCTTTATTTTGCAATTCACTAATCCAAACGCATTTTCATTTTCATCATGTTTCCCAAGGGAATATCTTCACAAAATATCTGGACAAATGTAAATGAAAAAGAGTCCAAACTCAAGACTAAGTTTCGTACTCCTTGCACTTAATTTTGCTACAAAGTGTTCTGTTTGGTTCATAACTAGTGTTTGCTGCAAGTGCAGATGGTGCCTATTGGTCAGCTGTCAATGAAGAAATTAGCACTTGCAGGACACGGCGGGAAACTGTGGAGATGGAAGAGGAGTCATCATCAATGGCTATTACAGTTCAAATGGAAGTGGCAAAAACCATGGAGACTCTCAGAATTGATTAGACACAGCGATGAAACCATCATGAGGTCTAAGCCTCGTCCACAGCCTCTTCCTGAGGTTATGTATAGAAATGGTCACTAGCTTATATATCTCTACCATGTATATTCTTTCCTTACCCGTTCCGCCCCCCAACACATAGCCCGGAAGTGCATTGGGATAACTGCAGGTGAAATTCCTTCAAACGTGCAATCTTCTTCCATTTCAGATTTTTTTCTCATGTAGAACTATTTGGCTTTCTCATCTATAGTTTCTTTATCCTTTTTGTTAAACTTGAGATTTTGTGAATGAAACACAGGTTGAGGTATAAGTGGGAGTTGGGGAACTTTGCTCGTTAGCTGTATTGGTAGAGATGAGTATGAAGTGAAATGGCTTTTTCGACTTTGGAATTTTGTTAGTTGTGGTTTAATCTTCGGTTGCATCTTGTGAAATGGTGCCACTTAGAACGGTTATTGATCCGTGTAATAATTGGAGGACTGCATCATCAGCCGTTGAATTCTGATGTATCTGAGATGGTTTATATTTTTCATCTCCCCTGGTTGTCTCCATTGTTGTACATACTCGGGCCAAAGCCAATCTCCTTGTAGGAAGTTTTCTCTGTGGGTTTTTTTCTTATTTTCTCTTCCTTTTCTGTAATTGTTTTATTTTCGTGGCTAATTTGCCTTTTGTATTTTTTGTGTAAGCACAGCGTTGATGTTTATAGGACATACAGTCAGCATTACTTAGTTTCAGGAGATGGTTCTTTTATTGAATTTGTATATTTTCTGTACTGTGATTCTGCTTGAAGAAAGTGAATTTGGTTTATTGTACTTCCGGCAAGTATGCTTTCTCTACATAAAGCAGAAAATTTTGATCTTCATTTCAAAGGATAGGCCGATTTATGACTTTCAAACTCTAGTGTATGAGTATGTGTGTGTGTGTGAAATCATTGGCGATCGTCACATGAAACCAAGTAGTACTAATTGTTGTTCACTGAGCGGCTGAGACAATGAAGCCTCGTACAAAAAATTCGGGTAAAAGGCATATTACCCCTTTGTGTTATGAAAAAGGGGCTTATTGCTCATTTTGTGTTTGTGTTATAAAAACAGATTGATTACCCCTTTTGTTTTTTAAAAATGAGGCAAAATACACTCAACCTCATTAAAATGTCAAATATGCTTTTATGCATATAGCAAAGAATTTGCAATGAATTGTTTTACAAATGACCCAATTTTATTTTATCGTTTGTAATGATTTGAAGCAATAGTTATTAAATAAGTATATGTAGCAATTATATTTACTAACATAACAGGTTGTTCTAACATACATAAAATTAAAAAATATTTATTTTTATATGTATTCCTTAATTATAAATGTTAACTTATATCGTAAAATATGATAATAATAATAATGTAACATACAAACATTATGATATTCAATATATTTATGGTGTATAATAGCTCTTTGAATTTTTTCTTCACCAACATTTAGTATTAACATGTCATATAAGATTAAAAAACATAAAATTTAAAGTTTACATATTATTTCTTTCAATGTTTTACACTATTTTGAGTAAAATATTGAAAATATTAACAAAATAATTTACTTCCCATATTTTTAAACAAAATTACATATCAAAATTATTTATAATCTACTATGTATTCAGACTCCATTATATTTTATAATTTTAAAAAAAATATATAAATGAAGAGATACCTCATCATAATTATATTAAGAGTATATTTGTCTTTTTTGATGCAACAAATGAGTTTGAGTTTCATTTGCCACGTTTTTAATAACATATGGGGGTGATCAGCCATTTTTAATAACACAGGGATAATGCGACTTTTTTCAAAAACACAAGGGGTAACATACCTTTTACCCCAAAAAATTCAAACACCTTGGGGTTATGATGGGGACACTAACCCTCTATTATTCTATCATGATAGGTACTTAGTAATGATACAACACAACATTTATCAGATACATGATATACCATATCCATTTGTTCATCAATCCTGCATCACAAGAAGCGCCGCCGCCTCTATTTCAAGAGGCGAGCATCCCTCCTAACGGTATCAAATGTTATGCAACATAACGATAACAATGGTGCATGTATTTTGCTAAGAGTCAAAAATACCGATAAAATGCAGATGCAAAACAAACTCAGATTTTACAACACCAGAATGCATAATGTTCCTCTTTGCGATGATTGCTAACAAGACCCCCACACTGTAAGCAAACAAAGCTACTTCCATCAGTGTATGCATCAACCACGACTTGCTTCCTGCCCATCTCGGCAAGTATTGAGGTTCCTTCAGCATCTGGTTCACTGGAGTGCCCATCCATTTTTTGTTCAGGTTGTATAGGCATGGCTTCAGCAATTGCACACTCAGCAAACAGTGAAGCCAATTCGTCGGTGGCAGCACTAGCTTGAATTTTATTTATGTACAGTTCTCGGGCTCGATTAAGAGCTTGAGATACGGCTTCGTCCCCACCTTGTATTTTCATTGCCATCATTACCTTTAAATAAAAAAAAGGTTGACAGAGATAGTGATGCTCTTCAAAAATGACAACTGATTAAAATATTTTTTCCACATAGAGATGAATTAAAAAGAAAATACTGGTATGTATCATAGTAACATTGACACAGGTGAATCCCACCACATAGTTGAAAAGGGAGCATTAATATGTTTTTGCAGTTTCGTAGCTCATGATTTTATATATTTAAGTAATAGTTGGTGAATTGATCATTTTTTGTAGAAATTGGAAGGACTAGTTGACAACACAAAACAATAACATATCTAAAGGTGTACACAAAATCAGGACTAAATAGGGGTTCCAAATTGAATTTACCATCTGAATAAAATAGGAATAAGATTGTATCACGATTAACACTTCAACAACTATTCATGTAAAATACGAACTAGCATCAGGAATTTATGATGATGCAGCATAAGAAGTGAGCATGAAGAATAAGAATTATTTGACATAGCTGCCTTTTTTTACAAGTGGGCACATGGTAGAGCATTACATATTATGCAAACATGCCTGCATAGAAATATGATATATGTTTGTACGCTTACACGCATACATACGAACACAAACAGCACATGTTTTTCACAACCTTGTGGTTTTATGATGGTCCAGAAGTATAACAAACCAGGACGAGAAGGCATGAGAATTGTGATCGCATTCACTCATGTGCCTAATGATAAAGGATATTTGCTCATGTAAACAAAACAACATACCAAATTTCGTTATGTGACTTCTCACTGCATGGCCATAACTAGAAAATGCAATGGCATCAAGTGCGCGAGGAGTTCAGGTACTCTTATTTGATACAACTTCTTATGATTCATAGTAAATTATGATACACCATTTAACGACAAACATCAAGTGTAGATATACAAAGAGCAAAGAAAAGATAATAGGCAAGCCACCAATATATGAATGGCAGACCATCAATCAAGAGTTATACTGCTAAAAGAAGACAAAACAATCATGTAATCATCAAGAAACTGACATCTTTGCAGAAGCAAACCAGATAGAAACAGCTTAAATAAAAACACCATTAATTATTCTTTCATGCTTGACCTACAATAACATTTTCCTAGATTTGCAAATTTAAAACAAAATATCATTTTTTGCTCTTGACTATAACAACAGCAAGTCGAATATTGTATTGGCAGGACATCAATAAGAACAGAAATGAGGTTATCTGGCTCAGTTACATAACAAAATAATCGGGCAAAAAATTAAAACTAAATTACCAATTTATAGTGAGTGAATCTTATAAAGGTGCTACTATTTTACAGGACGTAGTTCTAGACCTATTTACTTTTCTAGCATACTTGTTTTGATGCTTATAAGATACATTATATCAACTCCAAGCATTTTGACAAGTTACAATAACTGAATATGTCTGAGTGATACCATTATATGTAGATTTTAAGGATAAAATGCTAACCTAGTGCAGGAAGAAATAAGCAAAAGACTAGATATTCCTCAGATGGATTCTCATTTTTCATTCAAACGCATCTTTGGTTTTAACCAATAACTTTCTATCTAAAATATGGCGAGGACAGAGTTCAAGTATCCTTCCAAAAGCTATACATTGCTTAGCATATTCTATTACCATACTCTTTCTAAAGCCTTCTGCCTGATAAGTTATCTTCTTTGCCTTGAAGGTATACTTAATGAGACTTCTCAATGGATCAAGGATTATATTTTAAAAATCGACAACCAGGGTCCTGTCTCAAAATTAATATAATTTTTCATGTGTCAAAGTAGCAGCTTCTCAACGTGGATAAACACCTTTTATATGATCAGTATGCCATTGGCTAAGTTGATTTGGTCCATAGGTTCCCTTAAAGTGGAAAGACGATCTTAAAGACTACCAGTGGAGTCATCTAATGCATTATTTTCCGTGTCTAACAGAGCGGAAGAAGTTTTATTCCCTTCGTTTTGCTAAATACTAGATTTTATTTACCAGGTGCACCATTCAGCTATCTCACCTGATGTACTCATTCTTTTTCCTATCTAGATGTTGTTACAGAAACCACCTCCTCAAGAACCAATTTAGCATTAAAACACTATCACATGATGATTATGTTACAATCACCGTTGCCTTGAAGTCCTTACATGAAAGCTACTAATTCCATAGGAAGATAATGAGAAAGACGCGTTATTATCCATTCTCCAGGCATATCCTTAATGTGATAAACTTTACGATTCTGTACATTTGTGGTTCGGCGTGTAACAGTCGCATTTACCAATCATGACAGAGGTATCATGTTTCTTAAAAGCGCATTGAAGCCTCGTTAAGTGTTTGCTTTAGTTAAAAAGTAATTTAAAAACAAGGATTCTTCAATTTCACAATCCGTCTGCGTAATGTTATAGTATGTCTTAAAGTCTCCTAAATTCCAAAATTGAATCGGCCCTCAGCGTAATCTCCTAAGTTCCAAGAACAAGAAAAATTGATGCCTAATTCAATGTCTGCTTAACGCAAACAGATTATCAGCAAATTTACAAGTCCTGGAAAGCCCGGAGTGTCGTAAAAGAAAACAATCAACATGACTAGACAAGAAGTTATCATCAATTACACATGTAAATGCCAAAACAAGAAACTAACAATCAGACTGATCACAATCACAATCAAACTCGGCATAAAAAAAAACAAATGAGAGAAAGGAAAGTAGTAAATAGGGGGGAGGGGAAAGAAAAGATTACCGCTTGGAGAGCTTGTGAAGGCTTTGCTTGAGCAACGAATTGACGAGCCATGGCCAGCAAGTTTCTGACGTCGTTCGGTTCAGAATTCGAAGCCACCGGAGTAGGCGGCGCCGCCTCCATCATTTCGGCGTCCCTATAGTTCATGGCATTACAGATTTTTTTCTTTTTTTGTGAAATTGATGATTGTTGAATAGAGAACCAGATGTTTCCAGCAAAATCTGCAATAATTTGTGGCTTTTTCAGTTTTTTTATTTATATAGAGAGAATGTGTTATTTGGGCCTCCTAGTGCTGGACTGAACCGCAAAGTTGGGTTAGTGGAATACCTTTTGGGCTTATACCATAAGTTCATTAATATTTGGATCCCAATCGTATTCTTTTGAAACTCGAATTAGAAAATGGGATAATTACAAAAGATTCCTTAACTTGTCAGCCATTTACAACCTGCTCCCCTATTTTTTGGCTAATTACACCCTCTCCCTAAAAGGAGGGATTAAGAGTCCGTTTTGCACTTAAATAAAACCCAATAAAAAAATTCACTAAAATCCGGAATTTGCAAAAGACACATAGACCTCTCGAGCAAAAATTAAAATTAAAATTAAAATTAAAAGCTAGCTAAGACTTCATGTTTTCAAGCTGGAATCTGCAACCAATGGCAGGTTGACACGTGTCAGCCTGCCATTTTTTCCTTTTAGGGAAAAATCAGAAAAAAATGGTTTTTTTCAATTTTTTAAAGTAAGAAGAAAAATAATCCAAATTCTATAACCCACCGTCGCCGATCATGTTGCCGAGGTCGGCACCATTTTCTATTATCCTAAAATTTGTGAATATATATTCTGGTTATATACATATATTCTGCCAACAGGTGGTACTCCTCTTGGCGTCGTCGGTACGGTCGGCGAGACGTGGATTGGAAGACGCCGTCCGTGACTGTGGGTGGGAGTTGAGGGAAGAGGGACAAAGATTTCGGGAAGAAGATGAATAGTAAACTTTTTCATATCTTATTTTATTATTTTTATATATAATGTTTATAGGATTTGTGTGCATATATCTATACTATATACCTGAAAAGCCAATTGTAGATTTCCTATACTATCCCTCCTATCCTTTTGTAATAGTGTGTAGCTGAAAGTATAAATTAGTAAAATTTCCCTACTCAATTATGGAGGAAAACTTCCGTACAAATGCAGAAGGAATTTCCATTGGCAGTTCCCGATTTAATTTTGCGCAATTTTGGGAGAGGAGTCACTGTAAATTGAATAGGGCTAACTATAAAATGCCCCCCGAACTATCCCTAATGTAGTATATACCCCTTTAAACTTTAAAAAGTATCAAAATGATCTCTCATGAAAATTCATGAGTTATCCAAATACTCTCATCCAAACACAACCTTGCAATATTAAACACTATATTAACTTAACCGATGATTCCTTCATTTTTTTAAATGAGTTTATCAAATTAAGTTTTCAAAATTAACAAATCATTTGAATCTTGTAATCTGTTAATTCAAGAATTATGAAGAATTATTATAATTATTTAAATATTCTTTAATTAAATCTTATCAACTAACAAATCATTTAAATCTTGTAATCTATAAATTTATAATTTATAAATTAACAAAATATTTAATTTAAATTAATAAAATTAACAAATTATCAATTAACAAATTGTAGATTTAAACTACAAAAATTTGTGTTTTCTAATTGTATCATATTCAGTTATAAGTTATTTAATTGTATCAACCAACAAATCCTATTTAAATCTATTTGCATTTTCTTACAAATCATATAAGTTCAATGAAAAAAGAATTAACTAAGTTTATTTGGTGTTTAAATACTGTAAGGTTATGTTTGGGTTGAAGTATTTGGAATTGTATAAAAATTTTCACAAGGGACTATTTTGGTACATTTTAAAGTTTATGGGGTATATGCGATAGTAAGAATAATTCAAGGGGGCATTTTGTATTTATCCCAATTTAATATAACTATGCTGAAAAGTTTTGATTTCATACACTTTTGGAGAAAAAGCGAATCCATTGATGTATATTGTATCCGCTCCACTTTTCCATTCTCAGTAATTACATTGCCCAATTCCTTTCTGAAAGTAAGTTTCATGAATTCATCATAATCATAATTTATGTTTGTATCTCATCATTTATTCCAATGTTTGTTACGTTTAATCATTTTATATTTGTGAAATAAAAGTTAATTGGCCAAGTTAAATATCTGGATATATCTAAAAAATATTGATTCTCAATCTATGTTATTCCTAGGAAATGAAGAAAAATCTATGCTACACCAAGTCTAATGGTCTCCATCTTTATGAATGAGGTGTGCTATGTACTGAAAAAAAAATAAAAAAACAAAAAAAAGGAAATAATTATATACAAATATAATCTTCCGGTTGATTGATACAAATTTGTTTTAATTAAAAAGAATATTTTTGTTACAAAGTTTTTTTTTCCAGACACATCGAGTGTGCTTCCACTGCTAATATATATACATATGTACATATCATATATTTGTATGTTATATTTATATGTATTTTTCATAAAAAAATATTATTTTGAGTTTTTAATATATATATATATTTGTATAAGTGTTATTAATATTTATATGTATTTCTAAATATTTTATTAAACCTATCATTTTTATTTATCTCAATTACAACCACCTCCATGAATTTCTAATAGATTGCATTCAGCCCCTTATATGAAAATGGTAGGCTCGTCCAAAAAAAATAGTCAACATTTACACTAGGTCAACCCAAGGGACAAAATTGGATTTTTGAAAAAACTAACAGCTGACATCATCATTTTTGTTAGAAAATTTACCGGAAGGACCTTTTTGTTAGACGTTGAATAACCAGAGGGAGGTAGATATAATTCACCAAATTTGAGGGATGGGGTTATACATATCCCATAAGTTAGGGAGTGTTTTTTTTGTAACTATCCCTAGATAATTAGATTAGGGGAAAGTGCAAATTTTGTCCTATAAGATAGGCCCCTTGCAATTTTAGTCCTAGTGTTTATAAATTCGCAAAATTAGTCACATATAATTTTATTATTTATTTACTTTTGCTTTTTTAGACTTCAACCATTAAAATCTGTACGAAAATCGTTAGTTTGATCACGTGCAAAGCATGTGATCAGTAATAAACTTAACGGCGTATGCATTCTTTTCTAGTCTTCAATCGCTAAATATGAACGAAAATCGTTAGATTTGGTCACGTGCAAGACACATGATAAGTAGTAATAAATTTAACGGCACGTGCATTGTACTCACGAAATTCCATCCAAGAGGACCAAAATTGCAAACAAACGCATTATATTGTACTAATTTTACAAATTTATAAATAATGAGACTAAAATTGCAATAGATCCAATTTTATGGGACTAATATTGCAATTCTCTGATTAGACTATTATAAAGGTCTATGATTAAAATTTGTATAAACCTCATTAACATCTGTTTTTCTTAAAAAAAGAGAGGGTGCATTGACTATTTATTTTCTATAGGGACTTTCTTGAACATTATGATTAGTACCTGGGGTAATTTAATTTGCAATTAACCCATTTACAAACATTGTATTCTCCCATATTGGTTGTAGGACGAAACACAAACAATGAAACAAATCAGTAAACTTTAAACGCTCAAGGTTCCACCTGTTTCACTTTTGATTTTCTTTTTAATTCAATAATCACACACTCAAACTACTCCCACAATGAATTTTTCTAGTTCACACCACTTTTGGATGGTCCCTCTTGTAAGGAGATTTTACGGTGCGAATAATGCTAGCTGGACTACATCAACAAATTACGTCACCAGGAATCTCTTAATAAAAATCGAATAACACCCCAGGTATTAAATTTCAGTAGCGGTATCGATATCAGAGTAGTAAATTTACGAAAATTTCGATGGAAATTTTTAGGATATTCAAAATTTCGATTTCGATTTTAAGAAAATCATGGACATTTATAGAAATATTTAAAAAACAACGAAACTGTGTGTAAATTTAAATATCATAATTATGCATTTTTTACATAAATAATATTGAATTTTGTCAAATAGTATAAATAATGTATGTATAGTGAATTTTGTCAAGTAGTATGATTATAATTTGTGGTGAAAAATATAAAATAAATATGATTTGAGAATAAAGTAATAACCAAATTTCCTAGGAACTTCATTAAAACAAAATACCACAATTTCAATACAAATCATCATTTAAAATCACATTATTTTAAACTTTGAAATATTTTGAGTTTGGCCGAAATTTCAGGATATTTTGGGAATTTAAAAAAATTTCGGTAGATATTTAACAAAGTAATTTTATTAAGAATTCAAGATTTCACGAAATATCGGTAAATATCGTGAAATTTCGATAGATATTCTGCAAAATTGGATCGAAGGTGAGATTTCGCTTCGAGACCCTCGGAAATCCAAAATTTTGGTCGAAATTTCGAGGTTTTGGAGGAAATTTAAGACCATGATAACATCACTATATACACACACGTGTAACATGAAATATTATACATGTACGAACCAAGGGTTTCGATTGTTAAGGGGAAGGGGAAGGGGAAGGGGAAGGGGAGGGGGAGGGGGAGGATTGGAGATAATAGTAGTTTGGAATATAAATATTTAATCTCACCAAGGAACAACAAAATGTCAAAAGAGTATCTAAAACCTCTACTCCTCCAATATTAGTTTTCTTAGTCTTTTTTTTTCAACTTATAGATGGTATTAATATGACGATTATCAATACGTATATGCTTTTGTCATCACTATTAAGAACAAAGTCAGGAAAAATTGCAATTTTAGTCCCATAACTTAGCCTGTGTGCGGTTTTAGTCCCAGTATTATTGACTTTAGCAATATAAGTCCCATAAGTCAAAAAATTGTGCGATTTTGATCCCAATATACGATTCCGTTATGTATTGGACGGAATTCTCACGTGCCTCTCACGTGGGATGTTAAGTCAGTGTTAGGTGGACTTGGTTAGCAGTCAAAACAGAAACAACCATTTTCACTCCCCATTTTCACCGTCCAAACCCTAGCCTCTCTCTCTCACACCCAGATTCTCAAGTCCGATTCCTCCAAATCAACCATGAATCTACTGAAATCTACATTGTACTAAAGATTTAGAGGTTCAATTTTGTTAATGGCTCAACGTCCAGAGGCATTGCTTGAAAACCCTCCCCCTGAATATGGTAAAGTCACGTTTTTTATTTTGTAGTGAAATTCCCAATTTTTTTTTTTAAACTTTTTGTGCTCTTTAGTATGACATCGGTTATTATTGGGTATTGTGATTGGTTTTTTGCAATGGTGGACTCAGCTTAACAAATGTTTTTGATTATTCTGTTGAAGGGAGAAAAAATTGAAATGGCGGACCTTTGTTTGAAATGTGTGTGTTCTTTATGTTAAATGGGAGCACAAAATTGAAATGGTGGACCTTTTTTTGGACTTTTGTGTTATTTCTGTTAAATGGGAGCAAAAAATTGAAATGGTGGACCTTTATTTGAACTGTGTGTGTTCTTTCTGTTAAATGGGAGCAAAGAATTGAAAAGTTGGACGTTTTAATGAATAGTTAACTAAAAGATGCATACTTTTGTTTAACTTTCACTTATTTATTGTTTTTGCTTTAATCAATATCTTTGTCTATTTTTAAATTGGATTGTTTGTCTTATATGTCTTTTGTTTTTGGTATATATCTTGTGTTGCCAGATGATGTGGATCCTGTTATTACATTTCATATTCACCATGGAGGTCAATTCAAAAACATGACTGCAACATATGAAAGGGGTAGGTTGTGTATATTTGATTATGTGGATATTAACTTTTTCTCAGTTGACTTTGTAGATAGATTATGTGAAAAGTTGGGCTATATGGGGTTAAAAAGATACTTCTGGTTAGATAATATGACATTTAAGCAACTCATGAATGGGGATGATATTGTAACTCTATGTTTAGATCATTATGCTGATAGAGTTGTTGATATATATTTAGAGGCAATGTCAGACCTAATAGACAGTCATGTAGGGTCATCACACTTGAATGAATCTGAAACTTCTGAATCTGAACAGAGGAGTGACTTTACTGATAGTGATTATGACATGGAGACTGGTGATGAAGGTGGGTTAGAGGATGATACTACATTTGAAAAACATGTTGACAGAGGAGTAGAGTGGGAGGGAATTGATGAGGGTAATGAATCTAGGGGTCAATACAATGATGAGGGTATAGGTAGTGATGGTGAACCTGATCTATTGTTAAGTGAAGATGATTTTGAAAGTGAGAGGGGGTCTGATAGTGAGAATGATGAGCCTAAGTACCCAGTCTTTAGTGAAATAAATTCTGATAATCCAAAGTTTTCACTATGTATGATATTCAGTACAAAAAAAGAGTTCAGGTTAGCTATTAACTCACATGCTGTGACAACTAGAAGGATCTTGAAAATAACTAAGAATGATGATAGAAGAATTTATGCTAAATTTATGGGCTCTAGATGTGACTGGAAAATTCATGCCCTTAAGCTAGGAACAAAATCAACTTTTTAGATTAGAGTATATAAATCAGTTCACAAGTGTTATGGTTCATATAGTGTTCAAAATGTGAAATCTGGCTGGTTGTCTAAAAAGTTTAAGAGTTATTTTAGGACTGATCCTAAAAGAAATATAAAGGGGTTTAGGGAAGATGCAGTAAGGGCAATAAGGTGCAATTTTTCTAGATTCCAAGCTTATAGAACTAAAATGAAAGCCTTGCAAACAATTGAGGGGAAGTATGAGGACCAATATGGAAAGCTGTGGGATTATGCATCTGAGTTAAGAAGAACAAACCCTGGTTCAACTGTTATCATGAATCTAGCAGATGACAATTCAGGAAAATTTGGTAGATTTTATGTCTGTTTTGAAGCTTCAAAATTGGGTTTTCAGTCTGGCTGTAGACCATTAATAGGTGTTGATGGCTGCCATTTGAAGGGGCCACATGGTGGTGTTTTACTTGCAGCAATTGGGATTGATCCCAACAACAATGCTTATCCCCTTTCATATGCTGTTGTGTTTAGGGAAAGCAAGGATATCTGGGAGTGGTTTTTAATGTTACTAAAGTCAGATGAATTTCATTATGAAGTTGGAACTTGGCTTGGGGCTTCTAAGTACACTGTGGACTTGGGAAAACATACTTGTTCTTGTAGGAAATGGGATTTATCAGGTATCCCATGTCAGCATGCTATGAGTGCAATATGCAGTCAGGTAAAAGATCCAGAGGATTATGTGCATGAGTATTACTGGGTGGATACATACCACAAGGTGTATGAGCACGCCATCTACCCAATAAATGGCTCCAGTTTGTGGATAGAAACTGGATTACCTGCCCCAAAACCACCAAATGAAGGAAGAGCTGCTGGAAGACCAGCAAGTGCAAGGTAATTGGAGCCTTGTGAACCTGCAAGAAAGTAAAAGAAGAAGGCTCCAGGGAATGGCACAAGAATGAAAAGGCAACAATCCACAATAACATGCAGAGTGTGTGGTGGGAAGGGTCACAATAGTAAAACCTATAGTAAACAGAGTACTGAGATGCCAAATGAAGGAGGTTTAGGAGATTCAATCTATGAGGTATTGTTTAAGTTAACTGTTTAATTATTTAAGTTTTTTATTGTTAAATAACATACTGTTTAATTATTGTTTAAGGGACAGACCAGTGGAGCAGCAAATGATCAAGGAGATCAAGAAGACCATCAATGTGCCAACCTGTCTAGTAATGAGGTAATAAAAAATATTTCAGTTAATTTTCATAAAAGTTGAGTAATTTATCATTGATATTGTGCACTGTTTTTGTTATCCAGGACATTGATATGGCAGATGCACCAATTAGCCAGCCCCAATCTGATCCACCAATGAGCCAACCCCAAACTGATCCATCAATGAGCCAACCCCAAACTGATCCATCATTAAGCCAACCTCAAACAAATCATCCTACTAAATTACCTATGAGTTCATTTTTAAAAATAAGTTTATACAATTTAATGTAATTTACTTTGTTTTTACTTTTTAATTGACTTTTCATATCATGTTTTGTTTTTTACATAGGTGAGGAAAAGGGCAAAGTCTAAGAAATCTACAAAGGTAAACTCAATGGTTCCTCCAAACCCAAGTTTGTATCCAAGGAGACCACCTGCAACACCAAGGCCACCAAGTTTGAAAAATTCAAGGCCATCACCTGTAGCTCCAGTCAACAGTTCAAGGAAAACTGCAAATGAAAAGCCTCCTTTTAGGCCACCTGGATTGACATCTGCAGCTCCTTTAAGGCAGAGAAAAAGGCCAGCCAGTGATTCTTCTCAAACAAGTAGGCAGTCCAGGCTAACAACTCCAGTGGCCTCATCATCCAGTCTAGCCAGTGATTCACCTTCACTACCTGGTAACAAACCCTCCAAAGGAGTAAACATCAGAGAATTAACCAGTGCCATTTGCTCCTAATCATCCAAGAGTGGCTGTGAGTATGATGACCAAAAGATACAGTGAAGAACATATGCACAACATACCCCCAGTACTAATGAAGAATGGGAAAAGATATGTCACAATAAGGAATCTGAATTCCGCTATGGAGGCAACTGTTTCTGCACTGAGAGAAAGGATGCAGCAAAGTGAGAAAAAAGCTTAATTTGACAGATTCTTATGGAATATCTTAGTGTTTAACTACAAATTGTATTTGATTTGGTGGTACTTGTATTTGACTCAATTTAGTGGTCTGTGACCACCTTTTGACTGGATTTAGTGGTCTGTGTACCACCTTTTGACTGGATTTAGTGGTCTGTGTACCACCTATGTTAAGTACAATGTGGCTCTTTTGGCATTAAGATGATTATATTAGAATGATTGTATTGGAAGTGTTATATTTGGACTATGTTGATATGTGAAATGGTTTGTTGGTATTGGAAGTGTTATATTTTAACTATGTTGATATATGAACTTGGTTTTGATGGTATTAGAAGTGTTATATTTTGTTTTGGTTTTTATGAGATGAGCACTGTAAAAAGAGTAAGCTCATATTTGGTTATATGAGATGAACTAGAAACATAAAATGGAACATTTACTGGACAGTAGATATCTTACACATCAACACATCAAAATATTACACATGAACTAAAAGGACTAAAACTATTGGATATGCCCCTGTTTTACACATCAAAATGGACATAAGTGCGTACATAAGGGCTGACATACTAACTTATTACACTAAACTAAATCAGTAGAAACTTTCATTCATCATCAACTTAAATTGATGGTTTCATCCAAACAACATGAACAAAACCATCAAAAGAGACACCACTGTAACATACAAAAAAAAGTTTTACCTCTTTTGCATCTTCCTTAGCATCTCACTGTGCATTTCCATTAATTTCTCCTTTTGCATCTCCAACTCCATTTGCATTTCCCTTTGGATCTCCTTTCGCATCTCCTTTTGCATCTTCCTTTGCATCTCCCGTTGCATCTCCTCCACCTGTTTCTCCAACCCATTAATTTTACGTAGCAGCCCCGGGATCAAGACCTTCGCTCTAGCACACATTGGCGGATCGTACCAGTCGAAGAAGGTACAACCACTGCGCCCCAATATGCATCCATAAAACCTTCTACCCGGATTATCACTTGTCCAAGATGTCTTCAATGAAGCCGGCATGGGGGAGTCGCAACTACAGAGAGGAACAGGCTTCGCGTTAGCTGAAGAAGAAGAAGAAGAAGATGGAGATGAATTCATTTTTTTTTTTGTGTTGGGTTGATTTTGGAACCCTAACCTTTTCAATTTTGGGTTTAAATAGAGAGAGGGGTATATTTTTTTTTACCTTCAATTTTCCCTCCATTTTCGCAGCTGTAAATTGCAATTTGGTGCCAATTTCAGCCACCTAACACTGACTTAACATCCCACGTGAGAGGCATGTGACAATTCCGTCCAATACATAACGGAATCGTATATTGGGACCAAAATCGCACAATTTTTTGACTTATGGGACGTATATTGCTAAAGTCGATAATATTGGGACTAAAACCGAACACGGGCTAAGTTATGGGACTAAAATTGCAATTTTCCCACAAAGTCACATGGAAAAATGAAGCACTCATTAAGTGAAGTGCTTAGTTATGATGATCTTTTATCCAATCAATTCACATTAAAATTAGGTGCAACTCTTTCAGTGCACACACTTTGCTTGGCTCATAAATGGTTCCATTAGTATTACCCACAATAATCAACCGAAGAATACACTAATAATTATATTTACTAATAAAATTAGTACTAATCTACACTTATATATTGTCATTCTCTACCAACCAAGGCACTGCAAAATTATAAGGGAAACCCAGCACTCTGCATTATATACTTCATGTACAATTGTGAAACCATAACATAATTAATTCCTCAATCTTACTTCTTCCAATTGCTTCTTATACATTCTTTCTTCTGTTGCTGCAAAAATGAATATAAAATGTTTCATACAAATTGAAATTGTAATATTCAGCATGTTCCTACTAGTTTCTCTCCAAGCTCAGACTCTCGGTGGTGGCGGTGGCGGTGGCGGCTCTATTACTCAGCCACTAACACCACTACCATCTCCTTCACAATTGATTTTCGCTGATCAAAGGCTGGGCGTAGTTTATCCAATCATTCAGAAATTCAAAACCCTAATAACATCTGATCCATTAAACATAACTGCCACCTGGATTGGGTCAGATATATGTAATTACAAGGGATTTTACTGCGAACACCCACCAGACAACAAATCAGCCATTGCACTAGCTTCCATCGATTTCAATGGCTTCCAGTTATCCTCACCAACTCTCGACGGGTTCCTTGATCAGCTCCCGGATATAGCCCTTTTCCATGCAAATTCCAACAATTTTGGCGGGCTTATTTCGCCAAACATCGCCAACCTCCCATATCTATACGAGCTCGATATCAGCAACAACAAATTCTCCGGGCCTTTTCCAAATTCCATTCTACACATGAACAGTTTATCTTTCTTGGACATACGCTTTAATCTCTTTTCGGGCTCGGTCCCGCCTCAATTATTCTCGAAAGACCTCGACGCCCTATTTATAAACAACAATAACTTCATGACCAGATTGCCTGACAACATAGGCTACAACCATATTGTCTACCTCACGTTAGCCAATAACAAATTCTTCGGCCCGATTCCACGGGGCATTTCCCGGGCCCTGTCGAACTTGACAGAGATTTTGCTGTTGAACAATTTGTTAACGGGGTGTTTGCCGTATGAATTGGGATTGTTGAAGGAGGCGGTGGTGTTCGACGCGGGGAATAATCGTCTGACGGGCCCTTTACCATTTTCGTTGGGTTGTTTACAAAAGTTGGAGATTTTGAATTTTGCTGGAAATTTGTTGTATGGGGTTATCCCGGAAGTGTTGTGTGGGCTTGGAAATTTGGCTAATTTATCATTGTCGGATAACTATTTTACGCATGTCGGGCCGATGTGTTGGCGGCTGATCATGAATGGAGTGCTGGATGTGAAGAAAAATTGCATTGGGGGCCTGCCGCTGCAGAGGTCAGTGATTGAGTGTGCAGCGTTCTTTGCACGTCCGAGGTATTGTCCGTTTCTGCCGACGTATCTACATATTCCTTGTTGGCATCCGCATTTCAAGTCTTCTGAATTGGCTCCTTCACCTTCTTGATTGTTCTTGTTCTTATCATATTGATGATGACTGTTGGTTTTCAGTTGTTTAATTTTCTGTCAAAATTAATGTTGGATTTTCATATGAACAAATATATATGTGTAAATCGGCTATATTGTCACGCGTATGTTTATTTGACTGTGGTGGTGGAATTACAATATATCGCTGGCATAAAGTTAGATTTTAAGATTGTTTTGAGGATTAGCGACATCATATCTAGTTTTTCGAACAAAAGAATTTATTTTAAAAACACTAAAATCTTATTTTATTTGAAGGCGGCCTAAGAAAAGTACGGAACGAATAAGATTCAAATAAAAGAAGCAATAGTGATGTCGAGGAAAATGTAGAAATAGCACAAAAAGTAATATTAATGATAAAATTAGAAGAGATAATGTCATTAAATATATATAATGAGTGACAATAATATTTGTTTTGCCACAAAAACAAAATTTAGTGGCAAAATTTTCTGTGAAGTAGTCACTATTAACAATTTGTGACACATATATAGTGACAACACAAATAGAGTGACAATTATAATTATTGTCACCAAGTTACCATGTTACTAATTATCAATAGTGACAACAAATTCCTTATTATTAAATATCAATAGTGACAACTTCTATATAAATTTTGTCACTATTAACCATGTAAAACATATTATTGTGACAAAACAAAAAATTATGTCACTAAAAACTTATAATTTGTGACAATTTTTACATTGTCGGTGTGGGTTCACACGTTGAATTAAGCAGGGGCATTAAACATGAAATAAGTAGCCAGGTTTCATGGATGTAACATTAATCATTAGTACATATATATACATATAGGGTGAGTTATTATGAGTTGTGGTGCTTTTCTAGTGGTTGACACATAATCCCATTGTAAATAATGGGATGAAATTAAAGTCCAGAAAGTTCATGAATTCTTCAGGGAAAATAATCATAAAGCAATAAAATTATGAACCAAATGATGGTGCATGCTACATATATACTTGAACTTTCTATAAAAAAACAAAACATATATACTTTAACAGTCAGCAGCCACTGTACTCAATTTAGTAAGGTTTAAGATGGCAGTAGCGTAGATAATCTATATATATAGGGAAATTCACACCAATGGTCTCATGTGAACACATTGTGTCACTTTAGTTGCTCATGTGAAATAATTAGCACTTTCGTCCCTCATGTCATTAAATTGTATCATGTTGGTCCCTCTTTTCAATTTTCTCCACAAATGCAGGGGCATTTTCGTCACTTTAGTGCCTCATGTTGCTCCCTCTTTTCAATTTCATTTAGCTAACTTTATATAAAATTGATTTGTTCTAGACGTCTCCTAATTATGTGTGATATATGTATGCATAGACTTAAGTGTCTAGTTTCATGGGAAGAAAATGATTCATGAATCCGAACTTTCTACAATGAGTTACGAATTTTCTCGTGAAGACGCGCACAATTATCTGCACAACTAACAGATTTTTAGCTAACTTTGAATACAAAACTGCATTGTTCTAGAGTTCTCCTGATTATTTGGGATATACTCGTGGATAGTCCTATGTATCTAGTTTCATGGGAATAAAACGGTTCATCAATCCGAACTTTCTATAATGAGTTATGAATTTTCTCGTGAAGACGCGCATAGCTGTCTGCACAGCCGACAGATTTTTAGCTAATTTTGAATACAAACCTACTTTGTTATAGAGTTCTCATGACTATGTGGGATATACGAGTGGATAGGCCTATGTGTCTAGTTTCATAGGAATAAAACGGTTCATGAATCCGAACTTTCGACAATGAGTTATGAATTTTCTCATGAAGACGCGCACAGCTGTCTGCACAGCCGACAGATTTTTAGCTAATTTTGAATACAAACCTGTTTTGTTCTAGAGTTCTCCTAATTATGTGGGATATATGCGTGGATAGACCTATGTGTCTAGTTTCATAGAAATAAAACGATTCATGAATCTGAGCTTTCTACAATAAGTTATGAATTTTCTCGTGAAGACGCGCACAGCTGCCTGTACAGCCGATAGATTTTTATCTAATTTTGAATACAAACTTGCTTTGTTCTAAACTTCTCCTGATTATGTGGGATATACGTGTGGATTGACCTATGTGTCTAGTTTCAAGGGAATAAAACGTTTCATGAATCCGAGCTTTCTACAATGGGTTATGAATTTTCTCGTGAAGACGCGCACAACTAAGTTATAAAGTGACACAATTTGAGTGAATATCCCAAAAATAAAGGTTAAAGGACAAAAATGCCCCTGCATTTGTGGAGAAAATTGAAAAGAGGGACCAACATGATACAATTTAATGACATGAGGGACGAAAGTACTAATTTTTTGACATGAGGGACTAAAGTGACACAATGTGTCCACATGAGGGACCATTGGTGTGAATTTTCCATATATATATATATATATACTCAACTTAGTATATATATATATATATATATATATATGTATATAGCAGTGGATCTACAACTACTTTGTCAAAAGTATATAAGAAAATGGAACTTTTAATTCCCAGTGGATGCTTTTTACTTCTATATTTTAGTTCTCTTTTGTAACAGGGGTTGTAAGAACATGCGACAACTTATTATTCATCTGGAATTTTTTAGATCCAGCGTTCACTAAATATAAGCTTAAGCTTAATTATAAATTACTGGACGAGCTCCAATATATATGTAGGATTATCCAAATTCAATTCATAACTAAACATTTACTCACACATGCATTCGGTATTAATTATTAATAAGGTGCTGATTATTCACTTTTTACAACTGTTTTACATCCATCAATTGTATTGCTTCACTAAATGAACTATTAAATTAGTTTATATATAACTAATTTGGCTACGGTTAAATTGATCACCAATCAATGGTGATTGGGGTTACCTACAATCTTGATCTCCAAAATTCTTACATGAACCGATCATGTGAAATAAAAAGAATCTTATTAGGGTTATTTGGGTCGTTAAGTGGTCCTAATTAAACAATAATCTCACGATAGTATAATTTGAATTGTTACTTAGGGATGAAGTAAAGGTTGTTTGAAAATTGCATATCATTCAGCTTATTATCCGCGGAGTATTTATAGAACTTATCAATCAGTCATATGCATAAATGACGTGTTTATTGAAATCTTTTGAGGAGATAATATTTGAGTTTTCAGTTCATAACTGTTAGTTCTTCACATGGTATGATTGGATCGAGCAAACTTGACCCGTGTGAAAAACATATGGTGGTTGTCTTATTTCGTACATATGACTAAGTGTCTAGGATTTCTTGTCTTCTAAAATATGCGACAAAAACAACAATATTCTTAATAAACAAATCAAACATAACAACGTATGGATCTTTTTGAGAACATTCACAAAATATTTCACTAGCTAATAAGGGAAAATTTCATTAAATCCCTGTATTATTTCGAAAATGCTAAGACCCTCTGTGTTAATAAAATAGGCTAATCACCCATGTATTCCTAAAAAGTGTGCAAAAAAGCTAAATTTTGTTAAAAGGATAGAAGAAAATATGTGTTTTGGGTGAATTAACACTATTTACCTTTTATAAAGTATGAATAGTATATAAATGACAAATGTGTATGTCAATAAAGGTGAAAAACATGAAAAATGTGTTCGTTGTTTTAGTGGAATTTGGCTTTTTTGCACACTTTTTAAGCGCACAGTGGGTGATCAGCCTATTCAGGGTTTTTTTTTTTTTAACATTTTCGATATAACATAGAGGGGTTTTATGCAATTATCCTAGCTAATTTTACACGGGATGATGTATTTCCGTATCTATAAGGCGCCCTAGCATACAAAAAATTCTGATGAGAAACAATGGTGGACAAAATTTGAAAAAACATAATATTTAGTTGAAGCATATGCACCATATAGCACAACCGAAGTAAAGAATTAATTATCTTGTCAAACTCAAACATAAATATAGCATAAGAGTTGAATTTCTTTTACGATATAACATGATGCGAAACTTATTGTTAGATTAGAGAAAACCCCGTAGGGAACTTGTATTACTGAGAGGGTGTTTGGCTAAGCTTATTTTAAAGAGCTTATAAGTTTTTAGTACTTATAAGATGTTTTTGGAGCTTATAAGCTCTCCAGCTTATAAGATGTTAAAATATAAGTTGGGGTCCCCTTACTTAATTTTTAAGCAGCTTATAAGCTCCTAACATCTTATTTTAAAAGCTTATAAGCTGTTTCACCAAAAAATTTACCAAACACTTTATAAGAGCTTATAAGCTCTTAAACATCTTATAAGATGTTTTGAATAGCTTATAAGCTTAGCCAAACACTCTCTTAGTAATATATTTATAGAGATACATGTAATTGTTAAACAAGAAACACTAACTATAAACAAGGAAAAAATAAATACAAGGAAACTTAAATTAACATAAATACTAGAAAGATATGAAAAAATATTATATTATTTAACACTCCTCCGTAATCGAAACGTGAGAGTTTTGAGCGTTGCGACTGGACCAAAGAAATCTGGTCATTAGAGAATTTAAGAAGAAGACGGCGACAAAGATAAAAGGCGGCGGAGCTTAAATAGGCAGCGGCGGCTCCAAGTCTTTGTTTTCCAAGAGTGAGCGGTGGAAACTAACAAAACTAAAGGCGGCGGCAGTTAAGGACGGAGACCTATAGCCAAAGAGAGAAGGCGACTGCATAAAATAAAAAGGCAGCGGCTCCAAGTCCTCATTTTACAAGGGTGAGCGGCGGCGACTAACAAAACTAAAGGTGGCGGCGGCCCATGGCCAAAGAGAGAAGGCAGTGGCGGCGACCATAGGAAAACAAAAAGAAGAGAAAACGAAATAAGGGAGAAGAAGCTGGCGGCTGCGGCTGCGGCGACCATATGAGAAATAAAAAAAAAAATAGATAAAAGAAAACTAAACTAGATAAGGGACGCTGGATGGGGACGGCAACATGAGAATGGCGGTGGAAGCCAGAGATCAAGAGACTATGGTTTGAAGCTATGCTTTGATACCATGTTAGATTAGAGAAAACCCCATAGGGAACTTATATTACTGAGTAATATATTTATAGAGATACATGTAATTGGTAAAAAAGAAACACTAACTATAAACAAGTAAAAGATAAATACAAGAAAACATAAGAAAATTTAAATTAACATAAATACTACAAAGATATAGAAAAATATTATATTATTTCACACGTCTGTTGCAAAATTTCAAATGTTCTAAAGTCATCACCACTAATATTTATACACTAAAGTAGAATATATCCGATAATAGCATGTTATTATATAAATTAAAGTCCATCCCACTCTATGAAAAAAACATAAAGAAGTTGAGCATGTTGGAAACATTGAAAAGGAGTGGACTAGGAAAAGTTTTAAGAAATGGAGGTGCATCATGTACGTCAACTTCAATTATGAAGCGGTCTTTTACTATTGAACAATTATATGAACGTTTTGAAATAACTCCGATTTTGTTTGTTTACTTGTTGATATATTATCAAAGTTGAATTTTGTAATAAATTTTGAGCATCTTGCATAAAAAGTATAATTTAGGCCTATAGCTCTTTTAAAAATTAAACACTTGAAATATTGTGGACAATTTATAACATGAAAATATGACTCTTATGATAATACAAAAATTAGTTTTATTTCATATGTTTATATTGTTGAAGAGGTGCATATAACTACATCTTTCCAATTCGATCAAAAGTTCAGGTACTTCAAACAGTTGGAATGTCAAATTGTATTGAGAAGTTTAAGATTTAAAGTGACACAAAAGTACACCTAATAAATTTAAGGGTCAAGCATATATTTCACTACTTAGAGCAAATATATATATATATATATATATATATATATATATTACTCAAGACATATTGAGTTACTAACTCTCGACTCCTCATCATCTTTGATCAGTGTTAGCACAGCGGAATGATTTTGTAATCTTCTTGTTTAAATGCTTTAGCGTCACAAACGGTTCCTTAGTTGCTTAGCGTTGACTTGAGTTTTACTTAACAGATTTATACAATGATATAATAATATGAAAAATGACTACAAAGTAAAGAACACGATATTTGTAAGGTTCGTTGGGTGGTGTAATTTCAACTACGTCCTTCTTTTCCTTGAACACTTGGAGGCAATCCACTAAGATGGTTCTCAAAGAATCACACAAAAACTTCTACAAATTTGGGAGAGATGGATGTTGATGACTTGAACTCCTTGATCACACATATTTTTGCTCCAAATCACTTCTATCCCCTTGCTTCTTTCACCCAAAAAATAATGCAAGTATCCAACTTCGACTTCACACAGATCGCGAGGCTTGAATGAGGTTTTTCTAAACGATTTGTTTGATTTTGATAAAGTTCAAACAATTGGGAATATCTCAATAGTAGTGTAGGTTTCTCCGAAAAGAATGTTTGAGATATTTGGTTGACTGTCTCAGGAATTGAAGAAAAGCAAGGAGAATGTTTGCTTGAATATTCTGGCTTTTCTGAGATTTTAAGGAATGAGACTTCAATGCAACAACAATTTGGCTTGGAGTGAATCTTTGTTTTTGGCTAGTTGTTGAAGTCCTATTTATAGGTATTCTTGGAAAAAGTGTCCGTTTGACACATGCACAGGCGCGTGTCTCTCACTTCCACGAGTGAACCACTTTTTTTCCTTTTTCCTGAAAATCTGCTGCACAAAAGTTGATACTGCAGTCTGTAAATAGTTGACAGTCCAATAGGGTGGCTTCTCCGTACGTCTGAAAATGTTTATCACATTTAATGCTCTTATCAGCGTTTAATGCATTTGAATTAAATGCCCGTTGGCACTTAATGCACTGAGAATATTTGCATTAAACTTCTTCTGGATTTGGAAATAAATTCAGGTGAAATCCATCATTGATAGAAGTTTATCCATCCTTGAATTGCTTCTATCCTATAAGGCGACGCTTGATATAGCTGGTCATTTGGACGCTTGGAAACTTCATCTTCATTTAGACTTCAGGCGCTTGAGTCTTCAAACTTTACTACTGACAAGCTCACTTAGAATTCATCAGACACTCAGCCTAAGACTACTTAGCCTAACAATCTAGAATAAAAACAAAACGAAGCCTATAAAGCCTATTACAAATCTAACGCTTCAAAGCTTATACATGATTTCTACTAAAATTAAACCTACATATTTTGGGTTTAACATAACATCCTAATTGTCATCATCAAAATATCTAACATGAAATTCCTGACACTTGTTAGTCCCAAATGGCATACGAAAGGGTCTAGAGGTGTGGGGGGGGGGGGGGGGTTGAATAGACCCTGAAAGCTTTTTCGACTTCAAAAAGATTCGTATTAAAACGTTTTGGACACTTGAAATGTAGACGCTCAACTAAGCGTTTACTTGAAATATAGACGCTTTGGCTGAGCGTCTAATGAAGACTGTTTTTAGAAAGTTAACCTAGATTTCAAAGTTTGAATACTTTAACCAAATTGGTTTAAGCGTTCAGTTCTTTGATCAGTGTTAGCACAACAGAATAATTTTGTAGTCTTCTTGTTTAAAAGCTTTAGCGTCACAAACGGTTCCTTAGTTTCTTAGCGTTGACTTGAGTTTTACTTAACAGATTTATACAATGATATAATAATATGAAAAATGACTGTAAAGTAAAGAACACGATATTTGTAAGGTTCGTTGGGTGTTGTAATCCCAACTACGTCCTTCTTCTCCTTGAACACCTGGAGGCAATCCACTAAGATGGTTCTCAAAGAATCACACAGAAACTTCTACAAATTAGGGAGAGATGGTTGTTGATGACTTGAGCTCCTTGATCACACAGATTTCCGCTCCAAATCACTTCTATCCCCTTGCTTCTTCCACCCAGAAATAATGCAAGTATATAAACTTCGACGTGTAGGTTTCTCCAAAAAGAATGTTTGAGATATTTGGTTGACTGTCTCAGGAATTGAAGAAAAGCAAGGAGAATATTTGCTTGAATATTCTGGCTTTTCTGAGATTTTAAGTAATGAGACTTCAATGCAATAGCAATTTGGCTTGGAGTGGATCGTTGTTTTTCACTAGTTGTTGAAGTCTTATTTATAGGCATTCTTAGGAAAAGTGTCCGTTTGACACATGAACCACTTTTTTCCTTTTTCCTGAAAATCTGCTGCACAAAAGTTGGTGCTGCAGTTTGTGAATAGTTGACAGTCCAATAGGGTGTCTTCTCCGTACATCTGAAAGTGCTTATCACATTTAATGCTCTTATCAACATTTAATGCATTTGAATTAAATGCCCATTGGCACTTAATGCACTGAGAATATTTGCATTAAACTCCTTCTGGACTTTAGAAATAAATTCAGTTGAAATCAGTCATTGATAGACGCTTATCCATCCCTGAATCACTTCTGTCCTATAAGGTGACGCTTGATATAGCTGGTCATTTGGACGCTTGGAAACTTCATCTTCATTTCAGACTTCAGGCGCTTGAGTCTTCAAACTTTACTACTGATAAGGTCACTCAGAATTCATCAAACGCTCAGTCTAAGACTTCTTAGCCTAACAATCTAGAATAAAAACAAAGTGAAGCCTATAAAGCCTATTACAAATCTAACGCTTCAAAGCTTATACATGATTTCTACTAAAATCAAACTTACATATTTTGGGGTCTAACATAAAATCCTAATTGTCATCATCAAAAACATCTAACATGAAATTCCTAACAATTTCCCCCTTTTTGATGATGGCAATACTTACTCTTTTATAGTTCAAGAGTTAGATAGCCAAAATAAAAGTTAGCTTTGGTTAGATAAGGTTAGTTGATGTTAGTTACGCTTCAACGAGTTGTTTCAGCTGAAAAATTCATTTTATATATGTCAATGATTACAAACATTTTTACAATTAAACAAAAATTTCATAAGAGACAAGAATATAGATAGTGCAAATCAAGAAGTCTTAACGACTTGGTCTAACTATGTATCGCTTGGGCATTCAGCTCGAATAGCTTCAGTTAGGCTATCTTCCAAAGTCATCATCGCTTCATGATCTTTATCGATTAAGAGCTTATTTTCTTCCTTTTGTCTCTTCTTGAAAGGAATAGAGTGTTTGTCCCATTCAGTCGGGTCAATACCCATATACCTTAAGCAAATTCTGAAAGTTCGATTGAAGTTAGTCATCTGCCTCTCTTCAGCTAAAATTCTTGGATCTGTAGGTTCTGGAATAGATGCTCTTTGAAGAGGAATGTCAAACTGTTCAAGCCGTGCTCTAGTAGGTATTGGTAGATTTGGATATAGTGCTAGTGGAGGTTCTCTTAGCGTTCTACTAGGCGCTCCAGCAGAATCACTTACTCCATAAGCTGTTATCCAAGATTGGATTCTTGACGCAGAAAGAGTAGATAATTGCTGACGCTTCGGCGGCGGAGGAGGATCTTGAGCTCTTGAACCAGACACTCTTCTCTTATCTCATTTTCTTTTCTCTTCCCCCTTATCGCCATCATCAGCCTTCAGAAAATGTTGTGTGAGTAGGCTAACTTGAGTAGCAATCTGAGACATTGAAGCTGTGATATCATCTAGACGCTTGTCGAAATGTTCTTGCATTGCAAGAAGCTTAGCGCTGGTAGCATCATTCATAACTTGAAATTCTCTACGACATTCATCAACAGCCGCTTGAGCAGAACCTTGCATATGAGCAATCTGAGCGTTCATAGTTTGAGATTCAATCTTTGCCAGATTTGTTTTAATCCAGTGGAGGGATTCTTTATTCTGAGTAGCTTGATTGCTCATCTCCTCTAAGACAGATTTCAGCAAAGGTCCAAACGGTTAACCCACATTCGATGGAACCGCTTGAGGAGCCGGTCGCTTGAATCTGGATGTATGCTTGAGTGAGTCATGGGGAGCTTGATATGCAGGATCAACGAGTTCAAGAGCGTCAGGAATAGCTTTTGGTGGAGACACTTGAACTGGTTCTTCAGCAGACGCTGGAATACTTGCAACTTCTACAGTGGACGATGGTACGGATTCTTCAACCAACTTAGCAGGCGCTTCCTCATTCACTGACTCCTCTTGACGAAAGTCATCAAATTGGAAGTTCCAAGAGACGAGAGTAGCATAGGAATCTGATGTAGCTTCCAGAAGTTCAGTCAGCCTGGAACGAGAGATGCAGGTCCCTTGAATGAAAGTGCGAAATGGGCTATCTATGGCCCTGATGTACATTGGACCAATGATATCCAACACATGATTTGGAAAGATTTTGGACGACGCTTGGCAGATAGAGAAAATCGCATCTGGGCAGTAATTCCTAGAGAATCCAATCAACCTGTCTGTTGGAAGACTTTGAAGACGTTGAGATTCAGGAACATACGAATTATAGTACTATTCCAGATAAGGATATATAGCCTGAGCCAGTCCCTGATTTCTTTCCAGCAATGAGAGGACAAACTCATAGTGACTGAATTCCTCCTTGCGAATAGATAGGAGCAAGGGATATCCTCGAAAGGGGTTGATTACTAAACCGTTCCATTGTCTGAGATTGACAGTGAAGATTCTGTCGAAAAGTGATAGGGGAGTCATAATCTTCACCATCATGTTGAAGTTATCATTGCAGTGGCTTGGAGCAAAATTCAAGCTAGATATTGAAGTACTGCCACTGGTTGATGTATGAGCATTGAAGTGAAGAGGAGTAATGGACAGTCTGTGAAGCTCTTGACGCAAACACTGCTCAATTTGATGTCGAATTAGTGGGAGCTTGAGAACAGGTCCAACTTTCAGTTAACGCTTCTTAAGGCAATACTTGGCAAACTGGCGCTTTTTGTCATGCATGCCTATGCCAAATAAATGGGGAGCTTGAACTAACTCTGGGAAAGTGTATCTATGACCCACATACGCTTTAGCCCGATTTACCTCGGCCATACAGTAATCTGTCCCAGCATTAATCATAGCTCTAACGCCTTCATGGTGGATATCTCTGATAGATTCAAAACGGTATCTATCAGTCTGATAGTTAGCATTCCAGACGCTGCCAAAGTATGCATCAGCTTCAGTTTGGATCACATCTGTGAGAGATGCTAGACGCTCACCAGCGTGAATTCCTTTCTTCTTCTGTAGGAGAAGTGGATTGGCAGAATTTAAGTTTTCTTCACTGTTTTCTATGAGAGAAAAGTGTGTGTAGCCTTCTCTGTTCAAGACGGCTTCAGACGGATTGAGAAAGGTTGGGCGAAGAGGATTATACACTCTGATGTTGTAGTCCCTTAGAGCGAAACCGGTTGACTTGCTGTGCCCATAGTCTAGATAGTAAGACAGATCTACATCACACTTAGGAGTTATGCCTCCTTGTCTATCTTGTTGAAGAATAAGGGAAGACGATATCTGATCAGGAGTTTTACCGAGTTGTATTGCCAGATAATATTTCCTCTCAATTTCTGTCCACTCAGTGTTGAACACTACATCCCTAATCTGATTGTCGATGTCAATTAGCAAGGCTACCTCATTCTCAGCATTAATGTATCTTTATTCATTATATCCTGCTGGAATGAAGTCTTCTTCGAGCGCTGGGGGCATATAATTGATTGAATGATCAATCGTCTTCAGTGGGTCCAGCTTGAAGAAATGCCTTGACTTTGTAACATCTTCAGCAAATGCTCTGACTTTCTGAGCGTGCCTCTGTTATAGCCAGAACAATAGTTGATGCTTGAACCTTTTTGGGAGTAGGTTCCTCTACTTCGAGTGTAGCAGCTTCTGCGGCAGCATCTTTGGCAATGGCCACAATATTTGTCATCTCAACATCCAGGTGGACGTCTGTTGATGCTTCAGCAGCAGCTGGAACTAAAGCTGTAACACAAGAACTATCCTCTATAAGAACAGGACCTTCTACAGAAATAGGAAAGGAAATGCTGTGGGAAGAAATAAACTTACCCTGAGAACTAGTCTCATCAGCACCTTGAGCGCTTGACTCAACAGCAACTTGAGCGCTTGGCTCAACAGCAACTTAAGCGCTTGGCTCAACAGCCTCAGGCTCTTCAGGAACAGGAGCAGCTGGACGCTTGCTTGTCCTGGAACGCTTGAAAATTTTCTTCATGTTGACTCATTCAACTAGTTTAAACGTTTGAGCGGGAGGAGCGGTAGCTGGTTCCTCAAAGTCTATTTGTTTAATAATCCCTTCCAGCTTCCTACACTTGATGAGAGGTCTCTTGTCCTCTGCATCCTCATCAGTGTCCTCATCATCCTTTTGAGGAGACGGAATGATTTGAGCCTTGGGCTTTCTGGGAACCCTCTTCTTTGTAGAAGCCAGATGCTTCACGGCTTCTTCTGGAATTGGACGCTCAGCTTCTTTGTCAGACACTTCACGTACTTCCAGACGCTCAGATAGTGGTCTAGCAGCACCACCAACTTTGGGACGATTAAAGAGATTGTTCAGAATCCTTTTTCCCAGCAACTTGGTCTTGTTCAGTGGTTGACCAGACGAATAGACACAGTTTGATTGATACAGTAGGTCACTCAAAATAAGCCCATAAGGTTTATTTGGGGAGCTTAGACATTCCCGAAACCTTCCAAAGATATACTCACTCCAGTTGATCTTGAGGTTGAGGAGTATCCCCCTCATCATCGGAAATTGAATTGGGTTCACCTTATCAAAGGTACCCACTCGACATTCTATGATCTTGCTGCAAAAATCAACCATCAGTCGGTACTTGGACACTAAATCCTTCTTTTCAAAGTACTGTTTGTATGGTACTCCGTCATAAGCACTCATAGTCGTCTATGCGTTCTTGATTTGTTCTAAAGTTACACTGTCCAATGCCTCACCCTTATTTGGAAGACTGAAGTTCTTGGCAATGGAAGCAGCAATCAATATGAATTCCTTGGGTGGCTCCTTCTTGGATAGAGGAATGAGACAAGAGATAGACTTCTTATCTTCGGAGAGTTTAGTAGTTTTCCAGAAGGTGTCGACTTCCATTGGGAACAAATAAGAATACTTAGTCAAGAATGTTTTGAGCCCAGCTTTTGTTACCATGTCCATCATATCAGTTAGATTGATCTGAGGTTGCTCATAAAGAAATTTCCAATCGACAACAAGGCCTTCAGTAACCTTGATGATAGGCTCGGCAGAAGCAGAAGTAGATTTCTTTGGTGCTATTTTAGTAAAGGGATGAACTGAGATTTTCTTTTGCTTTGAAAGATAGAGAGAGTAAAATTTGCAGAGAGTAAAGTAAATAATTTTCTGCAAAAATTGTGTTTTAAATGACACAGAAGGAAAATTTTGAAACTTGTGTTCTCTCGTCTCAATAAGATGTAGACACGTGCAAAGTGATTTAATCTCAGCCATGAAAAGTACTAACTGCGGACGCGAGTTTTGTGTAATAGAGAGAAGTTACATTTGGTAACTCCCATTTATAAAGATTTGACATCCGAGTTAAAGTTTTAAGAACGTTTGGGATTTTCAAAGTGTAGTACACGCGCCTGATGGTACACTGACACGTACATAGACACGTGTTATTTCTGAACCGCCATTTTGAAAAGTTTTGATTACCCGCTAGTTTGATGTGATGGAAGCGTGTAGATAGAGTACAACATAGGCTGTTGAGTCTATCCACTACTTCCAGAAGCTTGTAAAATTTATGCATGATTTTTATAAACAATTTTATATTAAGTGTTAAATGGAATTGGTTCAACGCTTAACAGATACCACTAATTGTTATACCACTTGTTGGTATTTATTGTAACTGTTGTAATATTGACGCTTGAGATCAAAGACCTTTTTATGTTTGAGCGTCCAATATTTCAAGCACAAATAATACTAAGTGTTGATGATCATGCATATGAAAGTTTTTGATCATTGACGCTTGGAATATGTTTCAAGTACAATTTTAAGGTTTCCCCTAAGTTTGATAACTTGTAACAACTTTTCAAAAATCTTTTGGACATAAATAAAGTGGATTCCTCCTAAATTATATATCTAATAAAATGTCATGCATAATGATTAAGCGTTTAAGTCGATCATACCTATTTCACTTCTCAAAGTGAGAAAGCGTTGTTCATTGAGCGCTTTGGTGAAGATATCTGCCAGTTGTTTGTCAGTTCCAATAAAATACATGGAGATATCTTTCTTTTGAACATGGTCACAAAGAAAATGGTATCTAATGTCACTATGTTTGGTTCTGGAATGAAGAACAGGGTTTTGAGTCATGGCTAGAGCGCTTTGGTTTTTACAATGAATAAGGGTTGGATTTAGGATTATGCCATAATCTCTAAGTTGTTGCCTCATCCATAACATTTGTGCACAACAACTTCCTGCAGCTACATACTCAGCTTCGGCTGTGGATGTAGCTATAAATTGCTGTTTCTTACTATGCCATGAAACTAACCTATCTCCTAGAAATTGACATGTACCACTAGTACTCTTACAATCTATTTTGCAACCTGCAAAATCTGCATCTGAGTAACCAATTAGTTCAAAAGGAGAGTCCCTAGGATACCATAAGCCCACATTTTGTGTGCCTTTTAGGTATTTAAGGATCTTCTTGGCAGCAATTAAGTGTGACTCTTTAGGATCGACTTGAAATCGTGCACACATGCATACCAAAAACATAATATCGGGTCTACTAGCAGTAAGATAAAGAAGTGATCCAATGATACCTCTATAGTTAGTGATATCAACTTTCTTCCCACTTTCATCTTTATCTAGCTTAAGCATTTGGCTCATTGGAATTTTTGAATATGATGCATTTTCCATACCAAATTTCTTAATCATATCTCTTGTATATTTAGCTTGGTTAATAAATACTCCATTAGGGAGTTGTTTAACTTGTAATCCTAAGAAAAAAGTTAATTCACCCATCATGCTCATTTCAAATTGTTCTTGCTTCATTTTCGAAAATTTCTCACACAGACTCTTGTTAGTAGAACCAAATATAATATCATCAACATAAATTTGGACTAAGAGAATATCTTCGTCATTGGTAATCTTAAATAACATTGTATCAACGCTGCCTTTTGAAAAGCCTTTACCAATAAGGAAAATAGAAAGAGTGTCATACCATGCTCGGGGTGCTGGCTTAATCCCATAAAGTGCTTTGTCTAGCTTGTAAACCATACCCTTACCATGGTTGTTGATGAATCCTGGTGGTTGCTCCACATATACCTCTTCTTGGAATTTACCACTCAGGAAGACACTCTTCACGTCCATTTGATACACTGTAAACTTGTTAAATGCTGCATACGCTAGAAACATATGAATTGCTTCAAGACGGGTGACAGGAGCATATGTCTCATCAAAATCAATACCCTCTTCTTGGCAATAACCTTGAGCAACGAGTCTGGCCTTGTTCCTTATCACAATGCCATTCTCATCCATCTTGTTTCTATATACCCATCTAGTTCCAATAACTCCTTGGTGAGTTGGTCTTGGTACTAGCGTCCAAACCTTACTACGCTCAAACTGATTAAGCTATTCTTGCATGGCTTCAATCCAATTTGGATCACTTAGCGCTTCATCCACTTTCTTAGGCTCCATTAGAGATAGAAAGCTTGCAAACATAGTTTCATTAAATGTAGCGGCTCTAGTCCTAACAGGGATTTCAATATCTCCAATAATCTGCTCAGGTGGATGATCACGCAGCCATAGTCTATCTGGTTGGAACAGGTTAAGAGGTTGAACAGGCGCTTGACGATCAGACACTTGAATATCCTCTTGTGTAGACGCTTCAAGTTCACTGATTCTTGTTTGCTCTTGATGATCACTCTCTTCATGATCATCAGAAGATCTTGCATTGTTATCCGAAGTATCCTCACGAGTAATCTTAGGAGGTGGCACTGAGATCTCATCATCGTTGTCACTATCATCATTAATGGTAATCTTAGACGCTTGATGACACAGATCTTCAACTCCTACATCATTCATATTAACCTTACTCGGTTCTTGGTTAGCATCATCAAAAACAACATGAATAGATTCCTCAACCTTCGACTTGATCTTGTTTAAGATGCGAAAATTCTTTCCATTCTTAGCGTAGCCTAGAAAGATTCTCTCATCTACTTTAGGATCAAATGTCTTTAGACTTTGGGATCCATTATTATGGATAAAACACTTAGAACCAAAGACATGAAAGTATGAAACATTTGGCTTACGTCCCTTCCATAGTTCATATAGAATTTTCCCATGCTGTTTGTTGATAATGCAACGGTTTTGAGTGTAACAGGCAGTGTTGATCGCTTTGGCCTAAAACCTAGGAGCAGGCTTGGATTCTGCTAACATTGTCCTGGCAGCTTCCTTAAGCATTCTGTTCCGGCGCTCAGCAACACCATTCTGTTGGGGAGTTCTGGGAGCTGAATACTCATGATGTATTCCGTTCTCTGCACAAAACTTCTCAACAACCTTGTTGGTAAACTCAGTACCGTGATCGCTTCTTATTCTTGCAACCTTAAGATTTTTCAATGTTTGAAGTTGCCAAATAAGCGTTGTTAACTTGTCACATGTTTCATCTTTGGATGAAAGAAATTCCACCCAAGTAAATCGAGAGAAATCATCCACTATCACCAAAGTATACTTTTT
The DNA here is from genome assembly GCA_019426215.1 of Buddleja alternifolia. Classification (NCBI taxonomy): domain Eukaryota; kingdom Viridiplantae; phylum Streptophyta; class Magnoliopsida; order Lamiales; family Scrophulariaceae; genus Buddleja; species Buddleja alternifolia. The sequence goes on along the minus strand of CM033397.1, from coordinate 25,279,931 downwards.
ACTGCTCACACTAATAGTTTGAACAGGTCCAAACAGATCCATGTGAAGTAGTTCAAGTATTCTAGAGGTAGATAGATGAGGTTTTCTCTTGAAAGATGATTTGACTTGTTTGTCCATTTGACAAGCGTCACAAAGGCGATCCTTATGAAATGATCCTTTTGGTAATCCCTCTACAAGATTTAGATTTATAAGCTGAGAGATTGTCTTAAAGTTGAGGTCATTCATTTTTCTATGCCATAACCAACTCGTTTTAGATTCATTTTTAGCAACAAAACATGTTGAGTTGTTATCAAGTGTTGAACCCTAATCTACCAAATATACGTTATTAGTTCTTTTACCTTTCAATTTAGTAGACTTAGTCTTAGCGTCATTTATATAGCAACAATCGCTGGAGAATATGACTTCAAAGCCTTTATCACAAAATTAACTTATGCTTAATAAATTATGCTTTAGACCCTCAACATAATAAACATCACTTACCATGATGTTCCCCATATGCATAGTATCTATACCTTTGGTTTTACGTTTGGAGTTGTAACCAAATACAACCTGAGGACCATTTGCAGCTCGATAGTTGATCAGAAGATCTTTGGAACCAGTCATGTGCCTTGACGATCCACTATCGAAGTACCAAACAGATGTATTGGCCTTAGCTCTAGGTACCTGCAATCAAAAGGGAAGTTCTAGCTCTTTAGGTACCCATTCTTGCTTGGGTCCTTTAACATTAGTAGCATTTTTAGTTTGAATTAGAACTTTAGGAACCCATACTTGCCTAGTCTTCATTGTAGGAATACTAGCCTTCTTGGGTTTCACATTGTGTTGTGTGTGCTGTTTGGGTGTATAGTAATATCCTTGATTATAATAGTAATCATAATCATAGTCATAGTCATAATCATCATGGTAGCGATAATATGATCTAGACCGTTGTGGATATTGACGCTGGTATTTCCTTGACACTGGCTTGGGTTGCATTTTTGGTGTTGGATGCTTAGCGCTTGGTTCACAGTGATTAGATTTATCCTTAGCCTTTTGGGCGTTTGGATGAACCCATCTTTGTGAGTCATTTGCCTTTGCTTTACCCTGGCCTGAGTCAGCTTTGACTTTCTCATTTGGCCTGGTACCATTGTCGCTTGGTTCAACATGTGTTTGATTTTGTGAACCTTTTTTAACAAAGAAAACACCATTTCCTCTGTTATTTGCCGTAACTTTAGATTTGTTTGGTTGTTTACCGAATTTATTGCATCCTAAACTGGTTTTTTCACCAAATAATCTTGTTACCTCAGTCACATTGTCTAGCTTTCTTGACACTTTAGACAATGATGAGACGAGCTGTTCTGATTTAGCAAGTCTAGGAATCAGCTCAGCTTCTCTCTTGACTATTATATCAAGATCACTTTTCAACTGGATTATTTCACTCTCAAGCGATTCGTTTTTCTCAATGCACTGTTGCTAAACTTGCAACTCTACTTTGAGTCACTTTATCACTTTTGAGCGATGGAATAATATCAAAGTGATTTTGGTATAATTTGGCGGCAACTTGACAATCATTATAATATTCTTTGACTTTGTCAAGCAATTGTTCATAAGAAAGAGGAAGAGATAATTCAGTGTTTACCTCAGGAGACGCTTCATCATCGCTGGCCATGAGACAAATAAGCGCTGAGTCATCCACTGGCTCATCATCATCACTACTCTCTTCTGAAGACTCCAAATCTTCAGGTGCAGATGCTTTTTCTGATTCCGCTTGCAAACCTTGTTGATGAAGGTTGCTCCTGAATTGGTTTCTATCTAGGTAATCCTGCCTTGAAGGCTTAGATACGTTTGGATAAGGGCAATTTACGTGGTAGTGCCCTGGTTTCCTGCAATTATAACAAAGATTAGTTTTCATCTTTTATTCATTTGTTAACCTTGTAGTGTGTGGTTTTGAGACCACTGGCGCTGAGAGATTTTGAGCAGACGCTTGGTAATGAACAGGCGCTTGGGATGTAGGAACAGAATACTGAGGCGCTTGAAACTATTGATGTATTGGAGCAGGCGCTTGATATGAACTGATGCTTAGGACTATTTCCTTTCTTTTCATATCTCAGGAACTTTCTGAATCTATTTAGAAGCGCTAGTTCCTCATCCTCACTGATATCTGAACCTTTTCCCTTATTACCCGATTTACCCTTGATTGATGCTACGAGCGCTCCAGATTCAATTGCCAGACTACTCATAGCATCACTGGCTGAATTTAACTCAAACTCAAATGCCTTGAGTTCTAAAAAGGCGTCTTCTGGACTTAAAAGATCCAACATATTAGATTCTCTCATTGCAGTTGTCTTCATCACAAATCTATTAGGTAGACTTCTGAAAATCTTAACCACCATTTCTCTGTTTTGCAAATCCATTCCCAACGATGTAAGTTCCATAACAAGAGCTGTGAATCTTATGTCCAATTGCTCTAGGGTCTCGTTAGGTAACATCTTAAAACTGTTGAATCTTTCTTTAGCAATGAAGAGCTTATTTTCCTTGATTTGAGTTGATCCACCACAGATTATGGCCAACTTATCCCAAATTTCTTTAGTGGTATTACATGATTTGACTTTGTTGAATAAATTGTCGTTATCACCAATATCCGTATACAAAGCATTTCGACCAACATTGTCCAAATTTGCTCTTTGACGCTCATCAATGGACCATTCTTGTTTAGGCTTCTCAACATAGCCATCTGGTGTTTCTTCTGTGGCTCCAGGCGCTCTAGTAATAACCTTCAGAATTTGTATTGGTCCATCTGAAAAAATATCGCACATTTCGTCATCACATGAGCAAAGGTATGTGAAAGCTTTGACCTTCCATGAGTCATAGTTTGACTCGGTCAACTTAGGTACTTTAGAAAAAGCCATAAAGAGAATGTTTAAACAATTGGATTTGAAAAAGAAAAGGATATAAACAAGCTGTTATGCTTGGAAATTTTAAAAATTTCAATTTTAACCGCTCTGATAGCACTTGTTGGTTCCAAGTGACATTCAAAAGGGTCTAGAAGAGGGGAGGGGGGGGTTGAATAGACCTTGAAGTCTTTTCCGAATTTAAAAAGATTCGTATTAAAACGTTTTGGACGCTTGAAATGTAGACGCTCGACTAAGCGTTTACTTGAAATATAGATGCTTCGGCTGAGCGTCTAATGAAGACTGTTTTTAGAAAGTTAAACTTAGATTTCAAGATTTGAATACTTTAACCAAATTGGTTTAAGCATTCAGTTCTTTGATCAGTGTTAGCACATCGGAATGATTTTGTAGTCCTCTTGTTTAAAAGTTTTAGCGTCACAAATGGTTCCTTAGTTGCGTAGCGTTCACTTGAGTTTTACTTAACAGATTTATACAATGATATAATAATTTGAAAAATGACTTTAAAGTAAAGAACACGATATTTGTAAGGTTCGTTGGGTGGTGTAATCCCAACTATGTCATTTTTCTCCTTGAACACTTGGGAGGCAATCCACTAAGATGGTTCTCAAAGAATCACACAGAAACTTCTACAAATTAGGGAGAGATGGATGTTGATAACTTGAGCTCCTTGATCACACAAATTTCTGCTCAGAATCACTTCTATCCCCTTGCTTCTTTCACCCAGAAATAATGCAAGTATCCAACTTCGACTTCACACAGATCGCGAGGCTTGGATGAGGATTTTCCAAACGATTTGTTTGATTTTGATAAAGTTCAAACAACTGGGAATATCTCAATAGTAGTGTAGGTTTCTCCGAAAAGAATGTTTGAGATATTTGGTTGACTGTCTCAAGAATTGAAGAAAAGCAAGGAGAATGTTTGTTTGAATATTCTTGCTTTTCTGAGATTTTAAGGAATGAGACTTCAATGCAACAACAATTTGGCTTGGAGTGGATCGTTGTTTTTGGCTAGTTGTTGAAGTCCTATTTATAGGCATTCTTGGAAAAAGTGTCCATTTGACACATGCACAGGCGCGTGTCTCTCACTTCCGCGAGTAAACCACTTTTATCCTTTTTCCTGAAATTCTGCTGCACAAAAGTTGGTGCCGCAGTCTTTGAATAGTTGACAGTCCAATAGGGTGGCTTCTCTGTACATTTGAAAGTGCTTATCACATTTAATGTTCTTATCAGCATTTAAGGCATTTGAATGAAATGCCCATTGGCACTTAATGCACTGAGAATATTTTCATTAAACTCCTTCTGGATTTGGAAATAAATTCAGGTGAAATCCATCATTGATAGACGCTTATCCATCCTTGAATTACTTTTGTCCTATAAGGTGACGCTTGATATTGCTGGTCATTTGGACGCTTGGAAACTTCATCTTCATTCAGGCTTCAGGCGCTTCAGTTTTCAGACTTTACTACTGACAAGCTCACTCAGAATTCATCAGACGCTCAGCCTAAGACTACTTAGCCTAACAATCTAGAATAAAAGCAAAACGAAGCCTATAAAGCCTATTACAAATCTAACGCTTCAGAGCTTATACATGATTTCTACTAAAATCAAACTTACATATTTTGGGGTTTAACATAACATCCTAATTGTCATCATCAAAACGTCTAACATGAAATTCCTAACAATATTGGATATAAAGGGCAGTTTGGTAATTTCACATCAGTATGATTATTGTATAGTATTAAGTTATATGAGTTTGACGATCCATGACTCTTACTTGATCAAGTTGCATCAGTGAAAAGTTTATACTCATATGGTAATTATAACATAAAGGTTCGTGATGAAATATTCATCTCGTACTTGATTAGGTTTCGGTCAAGATGATAAAATAAATCAGTTTTACTTTATGAAGGGTATTTTGGTAATTTCACTTAGAGTGAAAACTATAAAAGGGATGTGTATTGATTATAATATATATATATATTTAATTATTGTAATTAAATAAAATTATTCAATCAATATTAATAATATTATTAATTTAGAATTAATAAAGTACTATTAATAAAAACAGATTAGTATTTAACTAATTAACCAATTGGATTGAACTGGGAATATTATTTAAATACTTATCACTGGGCTTGGAATTGGATGAAGCCTAGTAAACCTATCTCTAGATCAGTTTCGACCGCCCCCTTCCTTAAGTCAAGGAGTAGCTTTTTATTTAAGTACAAGGTGTTTAACTAAAATCATAACTTTGTCAGTTTTTCATCTTAGAGAGTGAAAAAGAGTAAAACAAAAAAAATCCTTTCTCCCTCCACATAAACCCTAAGTTGCCAACTCAGTCTAAGGTAGAGGAGATCGAGCTTCAAGAATTGAAGATCATCTTTTGCACGATTATCTAGAGGAAGGAATGATCCGTTGCTTCTCAAAATCTAGGCTTTAGAAATTCATCAAAAAGGTAATTAGATTACATCTTATTCTTGTTTTCGATTTTATGTGAATACGAAATTATCAAAACACGGGCTTTGTGAATCGGAGAAAAAAATGTATTCAGTGGTTCGATTCACAACACATTCCTCAACATTTTTCACCTTCCTTGTTTCCCCTTTTTCTCCTCTCTGTTCCCACATGTTTCGTCAACGGGCTCTTAGCTGGCCAGCCTGCTATCGTTGGCATCCTTCCTTATTGCATCTTTTCCCACCTTATTTCAACCAGGAGTGGGGAGAATTAGTCCCCTTCTCCAGCTTTATATCTCAGAAAATCTTGTAGCTCCCTTAACCCCGATCTTCCAATGCGAGTTGGTCCCAGAATTATCCCCAAAATAATTCCACCACAATTCACCCTTATAGCCTCTTGGCATGGGGCCAACATATTCGAAACCGTGGGCCACCTGGCTATATAAATCTCGGCTACCCATCCAGGTGTTGCAACCTAGCTCTAGCTACCTCATTTCCACGGACTTTCCCTTACTCCTTTTTTCAGTTTCACAAGCATACAATCATATATTCACATAATAGTACATATGTAAATTTCTCGTAATTTTCATAATAAAAACAAAGCAAATTCTTACTAAAAACTTTGATGGAGCTCTGCATCCAATCCTGGTGAAGTGGTGTTATATTCCTCCAGGTATTCCTGTGAGGACAAAACTTTCAACTTACACTAGTAAGAGCATTAGTTAACATAAAGAATATTTAGACTTAAATTTTTTTCAGATTTTGAATATTCCACGGGCGAGGGAGTTGTTTTTCCATGCCATCTACCAACTCATAAGCTCCTCCTGCTAATACTTTGGCCACTTTTTATGGCCCTTCCCAATTGGAATCCAGCTTCTTCACTGTGCGGACTGTATCCACCCTCTTCAGCACCAGGTCTCCCACCTGGAGATCTTTGGTCTTCACCTTTACTCTTTGGGCTCTTTGAATTCTATGCTTATACTTTTTTTATCATTATTGATGTGGGTAGAAATCCGTCTCTGGGCCAAGCTAGGTTGTCTAACATCGTATGGGCCCAAGCCCAATGGTTTCATGGACTTGGATCCTTCTAGAAACATCATATTTGGACAGGCTTTGCTGGAGGCCCGGATGACCCAACCTGCACAGGTAAGGCAGCGCTGATTATGGGCAGGTGGGAGACAAGATCCAATCAGACCTCAATCTTACCATATATAGATCTGCGGAGATCCGGCCCATCTTTCCCAATTATACATGAATTGATTATAGCCTCATTTAGATAGATTATGATTTATTCTTATTACCAAATGTATATTTATCATAGTTGACCTACCCTATTTAACCCCCATCAAATTTTGTGTATATATTGAACTCCAACATCAATAAAAGGATCCGAACTCTTTACCCCCGTGGACGTATTACAAAGCCTATTACAAATCTAACGCTTCAGAGCTTATACATGATTTCTACTAAAATCAAACTTACATATTTTGGGGTTTAACATAACATCCTAATTGTCATTATCAAAACGTCTAACATGAAATTCCTAACAATATTGGATATAGAGGGCAGTTTGGTAATTTCACATCAGTATGATTATTATACAGTATTAAGTTATATGAGTTTGACGATCCATGACTCTTACTTGATCAAGTTGCATCAGTGAAGAGTTTATACTCATATTGTAATTATAACATAAAGGTTCGTGATGAAATATTCATCTCGTACTTGATTAGGTTTCGGTCAAGATGATAAAATAAATGAGTTTTACTTTATGAAGGGTATTTTGGTAATTTCACTTAGAGTGAAAACTATCAAAGGGATGTGTATTGATTATAATATATATATATATATATATATTTAATTATTGTAATTAAATAAAATTATTCAATCAATATTAATAACATTATTAATTTAGAATTAATAAAGTACTATTAATAAAAACAGATTAGTATTTAACTAATTAACCAACTGGATTGAACTGGGAATATTATTTAAATACTTGTCACTGGGCTTGGAATTGGATGAAGCCTAGTAAACCTATCCCTAGATCAGTTTCGGCTGCCCCCTTCCTTAAGTCAAGGAGTAGCTTTTTATTTAAGCACAAGGTGTTTAACTAAAATCATAACTTTGTCAGTTTTTCATCTTAGAGAGTGAAAAAGAGTAAAACAAAAAAAATCCTTTCTCCCTCCACATAAACCCTAAGTTGCCAACCCAGTCTAAGGTAGAGGAGATCGAGCTTCAAGAATTGAAGATCATCTTTTGCGCGATTATCTAGAGGAAGGAATGATCCGTTGCTTCTCAAAAGCGAGACTTTATAAATTCATCGAAAAGGTAATTAGATTACATCTTATTCTTGTTTTCGATTTTATGTGAATATGAAATTATCAAAACATGGGCTTTGTGAATCGGAGAAAAAAATGTATTCACTGGTTCGATTCACAACACATTCCTCAACATTTTTCACCTTCCTTGTTTCCCCTTTTTCTCCTCTCTGTTCCCACATGTTTCGTCAACGGGCTCTTAGCTGGCCAGCCTGCTATCGTTGGCATCCTTCCTTATTCCATCTTTTCCCACCTTATTTCAACCAGGAGTGGGAGAATTAGTCCCCTTCTCCAGCCTTATATCTCAGAAAACCTTGTAGCTCCCTTAACCCCGGTCTTCCAATGCACGTTGGTCCCAGAATTATCCCCAAAATAATTCCACCCCAATTCACCCTTATAGCCTCTTGGCATGGGGCCAACATATTCGAAACCGTGGGCCACTTGGCTATATAAATCTCGGCTACCCATCCAGGTGTTGCAACCTCGCTCCAGCTACCTCATTTCCATCGACTCTCCTTTACTCCTTTTTTCAGTTTCACAAGCATACAATCATATATTCACATAATAGTACATATGTATATTGCTCGTAATTTTCATAATAAAAACAAAGCAAATTCTTACTAAAAACTTTGATGGAGCTCTGCATCCAATCCTGGTGAAGTGGTGTTATATTCCTCCAGCTATTCCTGTGAGGACAAAACTTTCAACTTACACCAGCAAGAGCATTAGTTAACATAAAGAATATTTAGACTTAAAACTTTTTCAGATTTTGAATATTCCACGGGCGAGGGAGTTGTTTTTCCTTGCCATCTACCAACTCATAAGCTCCTCCTGCTAATACTTTGGCCACTTTTTATGGCCCTTCCCAATTGGAATCCAGTTTCTTCACTGTGCGGACTGTATCCACCCTCTTCAGCACCAGGTCTCCCACCTGGAGATCTCTGGTCTTCACCTTTACTCTTTGGGCTCTTTGAATTCTATGCTTATACTTTTTTATCTTTATTGATGTGGGTAGAAATCCGTCTCTGGGCCAAGCTAGGTGGTCTAACATCGTATGGGCCCAAGCCCAATGGTTTCATGGACTTGGATCCTTCTAGAAGACATCATATTTGGACAGGCTTTGCTGGAGGCCCAGATGACCCAACCTGCACAGGTAGGGCAGCGCTGATTACGGACAGTTGGGAGACAAGATCCAATCAGACCTCAATCTTACCATATATAGATCTTCGGAGATCCGACCCATCTTTCCGAATTATACCTGAATTGATTATAGCCTCATTTAGATAGATTATGATTTATTCTTATTACCAAATGTATATTTAGCATAGTTGACCTACCCTATTTAACCCCCATCAAATTTTGTGTATATATCGAACTCCAACATCAATAAAAGGATGCGAACTCTTTACCCCCGTGGACGTAGGTCTAATTTTCGGACCGAGCCACGTTAAATCTCTTGTCAATTACAGTGTTGCTTTTATATTATATGTTAATCTCATCATAATACTCATATTCTCCCTTATTTTAATATAAATATTATTGATGTGAAACCCACACACATCAATTGGCGACGTCTGTGGGAAAATCTGAGCAAAAAAGGCGTGAGGTAATCATATTTTTTTGTGAAAAATACTTTCTTTTACTGTAATAATTTTTAATGGCAGAAGGGAACATAATGGAAATGAGAAATGGAGGTGTCGACATCGAGAGAGGAAAAAAAGAGATGATATTCCCGCCTAGAGAAGAACAATCCACACTTGAGACACCGGCGCACCTGGTGAGGCGCTCGGCAAATGACTTGCAAGATCCTGTGTTAGGCGACTCGCCGGAAGGCCTGATGGAGGGAAATGACGTCTCTCCTCAAAGTGTGTTGAGCATGGATCTCATTGTCCAAAGGCTGGAAGGAGTCATCACCAAGACTGTCACCAAAGTGGTAGATTCTAAACTCGCAGGTATGGCAGATCGTGCATGTAGGGATGATTTTGTGTCCTCTCCGCAAAAAGGAACGTCTAAAGCTGGAAATGCAAAAGTTGGAGGTGTCAACGACGTCACCCCTGATAGCAACACGGGCAAACGAGCTAAAAGGTCGGAATGTCCGGAAGATGAAAGAGAAAAAGGAGGTACTTCACCTCGGAAAATTTTTTTGGCTCTAGAGGAGTGTCATATCCGTCGCTTAGACCTGGAGGATGAGGAGGACCGGGCAGGTTGGGCACCCCGACCTGGGCTAGCGAGAGAACAAAATCATGTTGATGAACTGCATCAACCGATGCAACACTTGCACCATGACATACTTGGGAAAGATGACCCGCAGGATCGCCCTTATTGGGTCTCCAATAGGCGTGACAAAGATCTAGAGGATGAGGCTAATAGCTTCGTATCTGCCAGATCTGGTTGGGCAGACCTTGGCAGGATGACTATAGCAAAGGAAAAGCTGGAGCAGATGGAGCTCAAGGCAAAACGATTGGAAGAAATGGAACGTAAAATGACAGGAGGCAAAATCCAGATGGATAGGGGGATTCCATTCACGAAATCCATCATGAGAGAGGAATTGCTAGGGGACTTTAGGGTTCTTTCCATCGTACCCTATGAAGGAACGAAAGACCCGGAGGATCACCTATATACTTTTCGAAACTTTGCTTTGCTGCACAGGTATTCTGATGCTATCAAATGTAAGGTCTTCCTGACTACATTGGCCAAGTCTACACAGCAATGGTTCCACCAGCTTCCTGACGGGTCCATTGGATCCTTCTCGGAGTTTAGCTCAAGGTTTTTGCATCAATTTTCTAGTAGCAAGCGGCACGAAAAAACTCCCTTGAGTTTGTTCAACATGAAACAGAGAGGAGACGAGATCCTACGTGCATACGTCAAGCGTTTCAATACAGCTACATTGGAGGTACCATCTGCAACGTCCGACCTAAAAGTCAGTGCTTTCACGCAAGGCTTGAGGGAGGGAGATCTCTTCAAATCACTCACCAAGAGGCCAGCCCTGGGCTTCGACGAGTTACTCGGCCGGGCTTAAAGTACATCAACATGGAAGATGCGCAAATCATGCAGAGATCTGAGAAAAGAAAAGGCAAGCCTGAGGAGGATAATCATAATAAGACTCGCAGGAGTGGTTGGACACCTAGTCTAGCTCTGGTAGCCATACCTGGGCTAGGTATGCACGCCAGACAACGACGTATACCTTTATGAAGCAACTGGAGTGAGCATCTAATGGCGGTGGAAGAGAAGAATGTGGTACAATGGCCAGAAGGACCAGACCAAGACCCTAAGAACCTACCTAGCAACATCTACTGCAAATATCATAGAGAATTCGGGCATCACACTGATGACTGCCAGGAGCTCGTCGAAGAAATCCAACGGCTAGCTAGGATGGGCTACTTTTAAAGAATTCGTGATACAAACCAGTAATGGGAACAATTCTGCCCCATTTTGTGGGGGTGGTAACTGGAGAGGTCGAGGAGAAAGATGGCAGGGCCGCGGAGGTGGTAGAGCCAGACCTGCAGGAGGAGGAAACTTTCCCTAACCGATTAACAAACAACTCGCCCTGGAGGTTGCAAATAAGGAGGTCAACAACATCGATCGGGAGATCATCTATATGATCTCGGGAGGATTAGCTGAGAAGGAGTCAAAGAGACATCTCAAGCGGTAAGGTAAGGTCCATAGAGACCGCACCTGCCTTCTTCATGAATGTTAGCAAAACCAGCCCGAGGCAGGAAATACGATTCGGACCTGAGGACGCGCGGACAGTGTTAACACCCCACAGTGATGCATTGGTTGTCACGGCGATGATTGCAAACTACGAAGTTCAAAGGATATTTATCGACAGCGGTAGCTCGGTAGATATCCTATTCTACCAAGCATATCGGTAGATGAACCTGGGGGACGCTAGGCTGGAGCCAGCGAAGACTTCTCTATTTGGTTTCGCAGGTGAGGTGACATAGCCTATGGGATAGGTAGTATTACCTCTCTCCTTGGGAGGAGGATTCAACAAAGTAACAAAGTTGACTAGATTCCTAGTCGTGGATACTCCTTCAGCCTTCAGCCTACAACGTCATACTCGGCCGACCTGCATTGGTATTGTTCGAAGTGGTAATATCAATACCACATATGAAGATCAAATTCCCAACATTCGATAGAGTAGGAGAAGTATCTGGAGATCAACACCAATCCAAGAAATGTTACATAGTCTCACTAAAACAAAGAGAAATGCCAGCTGAAGATAAAAAGCGCAAGCCCGAATCAACGACATTAGAAAGAAGTGAAGTGGCTAAAAAGCCAATTTCATCACACGTCGAACCTATAGGAAAGCTAATGAGCATAGAGCTTATACCTGGAGACGAGGAGAAGACTGTCAGGATTGGTTCTCACCTGAATCTCGACCTGCAGGAAGAATTGGTAGCCATGCTGAGGGAGTATGCAGGTGTGTTCTTATGGTCAGCTAATGACCTTGTGGGTATAGACCCAACCGTTATACAACACCATCTCAACGTTTTTCCTGACGCGAAACCAGTTATCCAAAAGAAGAGACACTTCGGCCCGAAAAAAGACACCATAATTAAGGCAGAAATAGACAAACTTCTCAAAGAAAAACATATAGTAGAGATTCAGTTCCCAGAATGGGTGTCTAACGTTGTTCTAGTACCAAAAGGAGGGTCCAAGTGGAGAATGTGCATCAAATTTTGTGATCTAAATAACGCCTGCCCTAAAGATCACTAGCCCCTACCTAGAATTGATCAACTAGTAGACGCTACAGCTGGTTTCAAATTATTGAGCACCATGGATGCGCAGAGTGGGTATCATCAGATACCCCTAGACGTGGAAGGCCAAAGGAAGGTTAGCTTCATAACCTCCTTTGGTACGTACTGCTACAGAGTGATGCCCTTCGGCCTTAAAACCGCTGGAGCTACATACCAGATATTGGTCGACATGATGTTTTGCTACCAGATAGGGAGAAACATTGAAGTTTATGTGGATGATATGGTGGTCAAAAGCCGGACCTCCAGCAGCATGTGCAAGACCTACAACAAACTTTTGAAACCCTCCGGAAGTATAAGATGAAGCTGAACCCAACTAAGTGCGCATTTGGGATCAAATGAGGGAAGTTCCTGGGCTACATGGTCACGGAAAGAGGCATAGAGGCCAATCCCGAGAAGATCAAAGCCATCCAAGATATGTAACCACCTAGGGATGTAAACGAGGTTCAGCGACTAAATGGAAGGATCATGGCTCTAAGTTGATTTATCTCCAAATCGGCGGAGACAAGCTTACCATTCTTCAAAATATTGAGGAAAGCAGATAACTTCAGCTGGAGCCAAGAATGCCAGCAAGCCTTCGCCGAGCTGAAAGCATACATGAACCGAATCCCCCTGCTGACTAAACCTGTGCAGGGTGAGCCATTGATATTGTACATACCTGTGGCTGACCGAGTTGTCAGCACTGTCCTTGTACGAGAAGAAGGAAAGATGGAAAAACCTGTATACTATGTCAGCAAAGTACTCTCGGACGCAAAATCAATATACTCGGAGATCGAGAAAATGGCTTTCGCGTTAGTCATCATGGCACGACGGCTCAAACCTTACTTTTTGACTTACAAGATAATTGTAAAGACCAATCAACCACTCAAAACAGTGCTAGGAAAGGCTAAAACATCTGGTCGGCTCGTCAAATGGGCCATAGAGCTAGGAGAGTTCGAGACAAAGTACGCATCTCAGGCTGCAATCAAAGCACAAGTCCTGGCAGATTTTGTCAACGAAATGACAAAGCTTGAGAAGGAAGAGAAAGAAAATGACAAGGTTTGGCTCATGCATGTTGACGGATCAGCTACGTAGAATGGAAGTGGAGTAGATGTGGTTCTCACCACACCTGAGGGAGATCAGCTGGAGTATGCCATCAAGTTCGAATTCAAGGCAAGCAACAACGAGGCCGAATACTAAGCGTTCATCATAGGATTCAAAATGGCACTCAAAGGAGGAGCTAAGAATTTGATAGCCTATTCGGATTCGTAGCTCGTAACAAAGCAAATTGAAGGAGCCTATGAGGCCAAGGAGGAGAGAATGGTGAAATACCTAGAAACCATCGAGACATTGCAAAAAAACTTCCAAAAGTTAGAAATACATCAAATACCACGATCGGAGAACGCCAAAGCTGACTACCTGTTAAAGCTAGGCAACTCAGTCCTTGATTGCAAAACAAAGCACATCACCATCCAGTCTGTACCTGGGTCAGGTACGGTGCAAGAAGTGTTACAGATAGATGAAGATGGAGACTGGAGAACTGAGATCATCCGATATCTCACTCAAGGTGAACTCCCTGAAGAAAAGAACTCCCGGCTACGCCTACAAACCAGAGCTAGTAGGTTTATCATAATCGATGGTGTGTTGTACAGAAAACCATTTGTGCAGCCACACCTGAGATGTGTTTCATCGGAAGAGGGGGGCTACGTGTTAAGAGAAATTCATAAGGGAGATTGCGGCAGCCACATTGCAGGATCAGCCTTAGCAGGGAAAACTTTGAGGGCCGGATACTTCTGTCCATCCCTTAAGGAGGATGCGGCTAACCTGGTGAAGAAGTGTGAGCAATGTCAGTTACATGCAAGCCTTATCCATCAACCTGCAGAGGTAATGCGTTCCATGAGTGTCCCATGCCCTTTTTCCAGGTGGGGTATGGATATTGTGGGACCTTTTCCCATAGCGAAGGCACAAAAGAAATTTCTACTAGTTCTAGTAGATTACTTTAGCAAGTGGGTGGAGGCCGAAGCTCTAGCTAGGATCACGGAAGCAGAAGTCATCAAGTTCTTTTGGAAGAACATCGTTTGATGATTTGGCATACCTAGGGAGATCGTGGCTGGCAACGGAAGGCAATTCAATGGAGTCAAGCTGAGGAGATGGTGCGAAGAGCTAGGGATCCAGCAACGTTTCAGCGCGGTAGCTCATCCACAAACCAATGGTCAGGTAGGGGTTACCAATAGAATATTTGTACAAGGTCTAAAAACTAGGTATGTCTATATCCTTCCTTTTCAATTACACATCCCTCATATTAATTTGTTCAATCTCACAAAAAATACATCACTAATGTGCTCGCGGACAACACCCGAACCTCAGTCAAATAGACTAGAGAGAGCCGGTGGGAATTGGGTTGAAGAATTACTATCAGTATTATGGTCATATCGGACCACCCCAAAATCCACTACAGGAGAGAGTCCTTTTCACCTTGTGTATGGAACAGAGGCAGTCATACCTGCAATGGTCAGAGTGCAAACACATCGGGTCAGATACTTCGAACCTAAACAAAATGAAGAGCGGCTAAAGGAAGAGCTGAACTTAATCGAGGAAGCCCGAGACAAGGCATACCTGAGGATAGAGTAGTATAAACAGAGGATCATGCGAAACCAGGTAGCAAAGGTGCAAGCCAGATCTCTACAGGTGGATGATCTGGTACTCAATAGAGTAGATGCGGTCAGTGAAGAAGTTGGACCCCAACTGGGAGGGTCCCTATAAAGTAATCAAGGTATTAGCCGGAGGATCATACGAGCTAGAGGACGGCAAAGGAAGAACACTACCTCGCCCTTGGAACATGTAGAATTTGAAAAAGTTTTATATTTGATTATTTGCAATTTGCTTTATTTTACATTTTGATGTATCGACTCACGAAACTACTAATATTTTTGGTTGAAGTTTAGGATTGTGTTTTCAGGTAATACCAAAGAAGGTAATGCCTTTTTTGAGAGGACAGAGGAAAGGCTCCGGAAAACTAGTAAGAATTTGTTTTATTGAGAAATTCGGTATGCTATATATGTATGTAAATTGATGATTGAGCTGTGGAGTAAGGGTAGCTGGTGAAAGGCAGAAAGTCAGAGGACTAGGAATGCACCACCTGGGTAGGTAGCCGGGGTTCGTGATGCCAGGCGTAAGATCGGTGGCGGACCCGAAGGCCCTACACCAAGAGGAAATAAGGAGGGACTGGGTGAGGAATCACCTTCGGGGTGGTTCCAGGACCTGTCCTAGGAAGACCGGGGTTTGGAGCGATAATGAAGAAAGGGAAGCCATAAGGTTGGAGAAGAAATAAGGAGGGAAAGTATGGAGAAATGTAGAAAATAAGGCAGGATACCTGCGGTAAGGGCTGGCCACCCAAGACATTCAGGAAATTTGTGTACGGAGGGGAGAGAAAGGTGTAATAAGACAGGAGGCAAATGCAAGTCCCCATGATTGCATAGGTGCGGTACAAGTCCCCACGATTGTATGCGCTTGTTGACTGGTGTTCGATCCCGTGGGCAAGTCTCCACGATTGCATGAGAGAAAATAAGGGTGTTTGATCCTGATGCAAGTCCCCACGATTGCATAGTGACAATACAAGTCCACATGATTGTATGTGTCAAGAAAAAACTAAGAATTGACGAACGATTTGAGGTAAGGCCCTCAAACCAGAGCTGCAGCCATGATTCAGGTTAGGTCTGGTGGTACTACTTGATGACTAACCAGTTTATCTGATCTTGAAAGGAGTACTTGGAATTTTTCGAGTATATCAAACGTTGTAGGTATCGAAAGTGAAAGTACCAGTGGAGGTATGATTGCATTGTTTATTTCATGGTTACCAAGGATATAATTTGAATATATGAAAGGCTAACTTGCTTCCTTGAAAGAAGTCAAGGATTTTTCGTATTTCTACATATTTTTGGCAAAAGTATGCAAGTATAGTTCAAGCGCCTAAGAAAGAACTATGGCACGTCATAGGTAAGCTTTTAACTTTCTAAGCATGTCAGATAGCAAGCGAAGAGTATATATAAATAGGCATCATATTAGAAATGTAATAAAACTAAGTAGTTATCCACCCCAACTGGGGACAGATCTAGCACAACAAGCATAAAAACATGAAAATAAATTTTCGAGGCCACATACGCCCAAAACCAAATTAACAGAAATATAAATTGTTCAAAAGGCCACATACGGCTATCAAAAATCAGAAATTGTTTTTTCACGCGGTGGGCTCAGCCCCCGCAGTAGAAACATTAGCATTGGCAACACCAGGGGAAGGATCAGCAGCACCTGTAGGCTGGTCAGCAATAACTTCGTCAGGCTGACCTGCAGCAGGTGGGACCACCAAACCTACGGAAGGGGGACCTCCTGGAGCGGCAACAACAGCCTCCAGGGCAGCCTCTGGATCTAGAAATTCATCAGAGACACCCTCAGGAGGATAGCCTTTGGCCCGGAACTGAGCAACACAGCCATCAAAGCCTTTGACAAAAAAGTCTATGGATTTGTCGTCAGCCAGGTCAGAAAACTCCTTGGAAGCAAGGAAATCAACTTTGAATTTGGCGAGGAGCTCTTAGCCTTCAGTCGAGGCAGGGAAGTTAGCTATCCAGTTCTGGCGCTCCACATTCAGGACTTCCTCCAGCTCCGCCTGCCTCTGTGTTGCCTGTGCAGCTAAGGCTACCTCCAGATCCACCTTTTCACACAACAACTTCTGGTAGTCTGTATGAATATTCTCCAGGTCCTGGCGCAAATTCTTTTCCTTAAAAGACCAGGAGTCCTGGGATTTCTTTTGCTGCTCCTGGACCCTAGAAAGCTTCTTCTGCAGGTCGTCCACCTCAGTATTTTGGTACTGATCTGTTAAAGCACGGCCAGCTAGCATGTGGAACTGCCATGAAGAAAAATAGAGCAATTATATAAAGAGACTAATGAAACATGAATGCCTAGAAAATAACAAGACTTGCCTTGGGTATAAGAAGCAGGGCAGCCCGAGAAGCCTCTCGTGGGGTCAAATTCTCCAGGTAGTGGCGATCAAGCGAGTTGGGTAGCCTTTGGATAAAATCCAGCATCACTGCAATATCGTTACTCCTCAAAACAGAAGTGGGAGTAGGATCTTGAGCCCTGGAGCGAGTCCGGGAAGCAGGAGGATCTGCTATCCTGAGCTGTAGGTCAGGCATGAGCTCATTGATGGAAATACTTGAATTGCCACGTTTAGCTGGGCGATTGTCCAAGGGAGTCACCGAAGCTGCAGGCCTTTTACCCGAGGCTATCTCCGACGCCAGGGCTGGATCACGAAGTGGGAGAGGTTTCTCTCCCTAACCCAGGGTAGGAGAAGACATAGCTGCCAAGAGCGTAGCTGGAGACTGTACCACCTGGGGTGGCACACCTAGGGGAGGTGGTGGTAGAGGTGGCTTCGAAGCTGGAGGGGGCTTCTTTCTGCGTTTGAAAGCATCCTTAGCACGAGAAGCGTCCATTAGCTATTCTACGAAAATGAACAAAACAGCAAGCAACATTTTGATACGAGAGGTGTCAACTTGAAAATTACAGAACAAGCATGCATAAAACATCACGCAGAGCACTACCTAAGGTCTCGCCCTGCAGATCCGCCCCAACAGGGCTGAAGCCAATATTGTATAACAAACGGTCGTCTACAAGTTTACCCACATCGCGAGGGGTAAAGTTCAGATAGTGCACAAGTTGCTGGTGATATGAAGATAAATTTCGGGGAGGGTAAGGATGGGTCCCATCTATCTTCTCCAGGAATTCGCGACGGAAATCCCAGAGCTCACCTGGAGGTGGGGCAATAAAAAATGAACTGTATTTCCACTTCTTCTCAGTGGGATGGGTAGCCAGAAAGGTAGCCTGACCTCTGGAGGTAAGGTAAAAAACTCCACTATCTGAGGAGATAGAGCGGGTTAAAAATAAAGAGTAAAAAAGTTCAGCCGTGGCTGGGTGGCTATAATGATGAAGAAGCACAGCAAAACCGATCATCTGACGAATGACATTGGGCGCAAATTGGTTTAGAGGGATGCGATTTCTATTGGCTATCTCAATCAGAAGGCGAGGAATGAGGAAACGCAGAAATGCTCGGAGATGGGCAATGTAAAAACGAGCATAACTTAGGGGAGGACGATGAAGCCTATCCTGCGCAGTTGGGACCACGATTTGGTATCTCTCATATATGCCGTACATATGACGTATTTTCCATTCTTGTTGAAGAGTGAAATGTGACTGGAGGACTCCTACAACATCTAGGGCCCCAATTCGACTACTTCCTGGGTTTTCACCCTGGGAAGGGGATGAGATGAGGGTAGTATTAAGCCCATCAGACTTAGTGTCGGAGGACTCAACGTCAATAATCTTATCACCTTTGGTGACACTATACAAGTCGCGCACAAACAATGATGTCTTTTCCTCAGAATCGAAGGCAGTCTCCAGCAAATAGCGAGGCTCACCTCAATTTTGAGAATCAGACTCAAGACTGTTCGACATATTTTCAGCACACAAAGAAAAACGACATAGACAACAACAATAGCAAAATTACGCGGAATTTCTCACAGAACTACGCAGCACACAAAATAAACAACATATAAAGAAAAAAGAAGGAGAGAAACATGCAATACCTAAGGAAATGGGCAATGAACGTGGGTAACCGCCGCTGGAATAGAAGAATTGAAGAAGAGGAGGAAAAGGGTTTTTCTGATTTTAATGCTAAAATAAATCTAAAAAAGGGGAAAGAAAATCGACGGTTTTTTGCAAGTTACCTTATTCAAAGTTAAAAATTGAAGAATAAAATTAACATGCAAGGAAAGAGGCGGGCTTCATCTCCTACTGTACACGTAGCAGTCATCAAGCACATACCTAGGGGAAGTTATGGCGGCATCATATGCCGAGTTCATGATGATGGCGCGGCTTTCTCGAGTTCCGAGGCAATAGCTGTAGAGCCATGGAGAACCAATCGGCTAGTCAAACTCACGAATAGGGTTTTCTCTAGACCTACACAGGAAGGCATTCCCGAGCTTCGCTGGTCAGGTTGCCATACCTGGATCGACTGAAGATTCCTTCGGCATTTCTCGCTTCAGCTTGTTTTCCACCTGCACACCTAGAGATTTGTCAGCTCGGCCCATATCAATTATATCTTTTCAACTCTTACAGCTTGACCACGTCAAACTTTAGAGTTGGGGGGGGGGGGGCTATTGATGTGGGTAGAAATCCTTCTCTGGGCCAAGCTGGGTTGTCTAACATCGTATGGGCCCAAGCCCAATTGTAATGCCCAATCATCTCTCACGCAGCCAACAATAAGCATGTCATATAGTTAGCAATTATTATTGACTGACATGATTGCACGAACATGATTACTTTCTAATTATATGATAACTGCATTTAAGGTACAGTTTTGCTAATGTTTATCACTAGTTAAGCAGGCATGACGTCTAAGCAGGCACAATGTCTAGCATTTATCGTTAGTTAATAAAAAAAAATGATGATAATTGATGTGCTTCCCAGGTGGTCACCCATCTCAGGATTGCTCCCGTTTGAGCACGCTTAACTTTAGAGTTTTGATTGAATTTGGTACACTAAAGCTTCTCAATAGTCACCGGGTCAATATATCTCATGCTCTACGTGCTGCTTACATGTCATTTATATGTTACGATGAATGTAAATATGCGACACATAGAAAATATAAGGCACAAGCGTATAACAAGTATTAAGCTAGAAGCTACAAAGAATTCAAGGAATATAATAATATTATTTTCAACAAACCTTCACAATTAAGTTTTGTAGACCGACCTTAAAGTTTTAAAAGGGTTTGCTGGATGAAAATGGAAAGAAAGACGTAAGGAAAAGAAAGAAAAACCAGAGAAGAAAGAAAGAAAGAAAAGGGAGGAAAAAAAATTCAAGGAAAAATAGGAAATGAAGAGTAATAGGTAATGGGAGCTAGGCATATCGACGTAGCCATTACAAGTAAGTCTTTGACCAATTGTTTCTTCAATTTAATCAGTGAATTTGGAATAAGTATAGAGAATGGTATTTAGGTTTGTTATAAACCCTTTTTACAGATTATTGTACAGCTAAAGTTAGGAAGAAGTATCACTAGCTAGCTTCGGTAGCGTCACCTTTTCTAGTTCATTGCAAAGGACTTAAGGTAAGTTGAAGTTCGTTTTCTGCTTCATAAGGACCATATTATACATGTTTATGATTTTTAAGATAATTGTTTAGAAATGAATGTTATTACTTGCCTATTGTGTAAAGTGTTGTGTGTTTATGATGTTTTAAGATGATTACTTGAGAATGAATGTTTATTTCTTGTTTATTGGGTATATATGATTATGATACATGATGTTGATGCACACGTAAAGAAAATAATTTGAAAAAGGGAGGTATGGTATTTGATTAATGGCCGGGTAGGCATGGGACGCGGGTGGGACCGGTGGACCAAAAGACTGTGGTAAATACCTTGAGGTGTAAAAGCCAAGATAGAAAAAACTACGAAGTACTGGTGGTGAATATGATAGGAGTCGTTTTTGCATAAGTTTTTAGGCCCTTTTAATGACAATTTAGGCTCGTATATGGTTTATTTCGTGCCACTCGTGCGTTTAATATGTGTGTGAAGTGATTTCAGGTAGTAAGCGACGATGGACGAAGAAAAGGGAAAAAGACGACTCGTTTCATCCACTTTGCTCTGGCTTCTGAAACGCCCGCCCGTGGGCCATTTTTACCGCGCCTAGGCGCCACCCAGGCAGAGAAAAATCAGTGTTCTGAAGCGCCCGCCTAGGCGCCAATCGACGCACGCCTAGGCGCCACATGTCGCGCGCCCGGGCGCCACTTATCTCCACGCCTGGGCGCCCCGGAACTTATGCCCCAAGAAATAAACGCCACATAGGCGGCGCCTAAGCGCCAATCAACGCGCGCCTAGGCGCCGCAATAACAGATTTTGGAATGTATAAATAGGAGTTTTCAATTCATTTGAAGGGTTCGAAATCTGGGAGATTAGGGGCGATTTGCTGGGTTTTGGGCCATTCTTCATCAACTCTAAGAGGCTAAGAAGGAGATCTAGCTTGGGATTGAAGCTCTTGACTCGGATACATCATCAATCAAGCAATATAGGGAGTTTTCATATGTTTTTCATTACATACTTGTCTATGATTATGTATATGACTACATTAGGATCTTTTATGTTATTGATTATGAGCTAAATTTGTGAGACTAAGGCCATGTGAAGGCCAATATATGAGTCAATATATGTGAAGTTACTTTTTGTATTAATTTTCCTATTGCTTTGTGTGTTAATTCTATGCTTTTATTCCAATCATGTGTTTGATCACCATATGCTTGATATCTTGCCTAATCTAGTTGTTCGAGAGAAGATAGATTAGGGTGCAAGGGAATTAACACATCACCCGAAACAAATGAGGGATTGCTCCTAGAAATAGGTAAAGATTCCCGGGTGTTGTTAGCCGGATTTATTCGGGGAAGCTCTAGAACGTTAATGCGTGATTTTTGATTAGATTCTCGGATAGACATATTTAGAGAACCGTCAACTAATCATAGGATTATTATGAGCCAAGACATTGGGTAATAATTAATTTAGGAGTTTCCACCAAAGCAATAGGAGTCTAATAATTCAAGGAGTAACCCATATAAATTGACGAGTAGATTTGGTTGTAGCATGTGCCTTGGTCATTGTATCATACGTGAAGTTTAATCCATAGCTTGTTCCCTCCTTTGGTCCTTCATTTACTTAATTGTCTTAGTCCCGCTTTACTTTAAGTGTCTTTTACCTTTTTGAAAATGAGAAACTAAAAATCCAAGTCTCCCTGGTTCGACAACCCGGACTTATTTTTGTCCACTTTTATTACTATCGCGACTAGTACTCTTGCTATCCAAAGCACGTTAGGTTCTAGCGTAAATACCCTGAGGCATAAAGCCAAGATAGATAAAACCACGATGTATGATAGAGCCAGCGGTTAATATCATACGGCCGAAAGGTCGGTTATGAGAACCATGTGATGCCTCTCCTATTGGCCAATTGTTATGAACAGGTTCCGAAAACGGACGCCTATCACTATCGGTCGAATACCACACTTCGAGGGTACCCAAAAGGAAAGGATAAAAAGGAAAAAGAAAAGTTTTAACTGAACTATGCATTATTGACTGTCGTATGTGATATGTGAAACATTGTTTTTAAAAATATGAGCTTTTTCTTACTGAGCGATTAGCTCATTATGTTCTTATGATGCAGGTGATGATTATGTTAATATGTGAAGGTTGCCCAAGTCTCCAGAGCGGTCAGACAGAGCTATATTCATATGCCATGCTTCGAGCATTTTTATACTCTGATGTTGATTTGTATAACCGCTCTGTTATGGTTTTGTAAACATAAGCATGTTAATACTGGGATGAAGATAATGGGTTTTGATATATATATATATATATATATATATATATATATATATATATATATAAATGATTTGCTTTTATTTTAAAAGGGATATATTCTTGGGAAAATTGCATAAGACCCCCCTGTGATATGCGAAACCTGCGTCAAACTCCCCTGTGTTAATTTTTTTGCAAATCACCTCCTTGTGTTATTTTTTATTCTACATATTCCCCCTTTTTTGTTTTTTTTTTGGTGTTTTCTTTCAGCATAAATGTCAATCTAAATGCATTTTTGCCCCAAACATGTTTATAATAGTTAAATAATTTAATTTGGGTTGGATCTAGAACATTTATGATGGAAAAAAACACAAAAAAAAATCGAAAAAGGGGGAATATGCAAAATAAAAAATAACACAAGGGGGTGATTCGCAAAAAAATTAACACAGGGGAGTTTGGCGCAGGTTTTGCATATCACAGGTAGGGGTGTACACGGTCGGGTTCAGGCGGTTTTACAAAAAAAATTAACCCGACCCGACATGTGCGGGTTGACAAAATATCAAACCGAAAATGTATAATTATCTTTTCAAACCGAGCGGTTCAGGTCGGTTGGATTTAATGTTTTAGCGGGCGGGTTGGCGGGTTATCAAATTATAGTTATAATTTTTACAACTTAATTTTAGTTATAACTAGTAAGTAAGAAATTAATTCTTATACTTTTTGTACATTTAACTAAACAAAATTGAGTTGGTGAGAAATACACAAATAAGTGGTGTTATTAAATAAAATTTATATTACCATGATTTCTAATGAGTGAAAAACTCTAAAATATTAATAAAATTAATATTTTTTGTAAATTTATCATCAAAATATACATATATACATATAAATTTTTCGTTCAAATCAAATAAAAACAAGTGTTCAAACGAGCAATTTGTTTGTTCAAATAAAAAATAAAATATGTTACATGAATATGAATAAACCACTCTTATTAGAGAGTATATATGCATATATAGTTTTTAAAGTTTAGTGTTAATCTTTAATTATATATACTTAACTTGTAACATAAATGATTAGCGGTCGGGTTGCGGATTAGACGGGTTACAATTATTAAACCCACCACCCGACCCGAAAGTGGCGGGTTGCAGTATTTTCAACCATCCACTATTATTTAATAATTCTAAACCGGCGGTTTTCGGGCGGATCGGCTCGGGTTGAGCGGTTCGGGCGGGTTGGGCGGGTTTATGTACACCCCTAATCACAGGGGGGTCTTATGCAATTTTCCCTATATTCTTTTATTTTGTTTGAAAACCATAACATTTTATATTGAAGAAAATGGGTCATCGTCCCCTTGGCCTGACCGTGTGGCTTATCTGAGTTACATGTACGGGTCGGGTCTGGGCGTGTGACACCAATGGTTTCGTTGACTTGGATCCTTCTAGAAGACATCATATTCGGATAGGCTTAGCTGGAGGCCGATTCGACCAAAGGATGATTTGGATCTAACTACTTTGATGACAGACTTGATGTCACAAGTACATCTTCAACTCGATTCCTCAGGTCTAAGGTTCACGCGTACCTATCAAAAATTATCAGTTTCATCATTGACTGTCAGTGAGTGAATACCCATGTGATGAAACCGACGCGAGCCGTGTTCGAACATATTAGTCCAACTGATATGTCCATGACATAAGTTCCCACTATCATTCCCATAGTGTTCGACTGACATTTTCTCTGTCGAAACTTATATCATGCAAGTCCTTGTTCTGTATTGATGTTCAGTCAAATACTTTCTTAGACTTCCGAACACTATTTAGAGAATAAGGATCAAACCCTTCTAGTGCCATTCTTCCTATCCCTTAGGAAGTAGAAGGTTTGCCTTATTCTCAAGAACTTTATGCTGTTTATTAACACCTTACAAATGCCTGTAAGAAAATATTAAGATAATGCCTTATATATAATAAAAAGATATTGTTTAGTTACAAGTCAATGACTTATAAATCTATCCTCTTTATGGAATTTGAGGGCATACACTCTATCATGAACAATGTTTGCAATATTTATTTTGGAAATAATTTTGCTCTGCATCTTTAATAAATCGTTTATATTACTTGAATGTCCAAAATAGGTTTATTGTGAATACAATCACCAAGAAACGAAGTATGTTTGGGACAAACTAAAGACTCATTTGACACATGAGACTAGGTCATGCCGGAGAATACAAGATTCGCTAACTTGAGAAAAATGGGCTTATAAGCACATTTGGGACGGACCTACTCCCCACTTGCGAGTCTTGACTCAAAGGCAAGTCAGATGGCATTTTAAACGAGCCAATGAAGTCCTTGGTTTAATACATACTGACGTTTGCGGACCTTTCGGGAAAGTGGCTTGTGGAGGTTTTCAATACTTCATTACATTTACTGATGACCACTCTAGGTATGGTCTCGTATACCTAATGAAGCATAAGTCTAAATCTATTAAATGTTTCAAAGAATTCAAGGCCTTGGTTGAAAACCAAACTAGTAAACGTATTAAAACACTACGATCTAATCGAGGTGGAGAGTATATAAGTGCCGAATTTGGTGAGTTCTTAATTGAACACGGAATTTTATTACAATGAACTCCTCCTGCAACTCCACAACTAAATGGGGTACCTGAATGAAGAAATAGAACACTATTGGATATGGTTCGATCAATGCTCAGCTACACTGATCTTCCCATATCGTTGTGGGCCCATGCATTGCTCACAGAAACCCATATCTTGAACAAGTCTCCATCTAGTTCTGTTCCTAAAACTCCTTATCAGATATGGAGTGGAAAGACACACAGTGTTAAACACATTAGGATATAGGGATGTCCAGCCTATGTGAAAAAGACAAAGATGGAGAAATTGGAAGATAGATCTTTAAAAGGTCGATTTGTTGGTTTCCCAGAAGATTTGATGGGATTGCTCTTCTACCTGTACAATGATCAAAAAGTTATTGTGGCCCTACATGTGTACTTTCTTGAAGACGAGTTTTTTTGAGAAAGTGGTGCAAGAAGAAAGAATGTTCTGGAAGAACAAAACAAAATCCCTTTAGAGAATGTTCTGGAAGAACAAAACAAAATCCCTTTAGAGACCACTGTTCAAGAAACTCATAATGAACCTAACCAAACGCAACCTCCATCGCGTGGATCGAGTAGAGTATCTCAACCGCCTGAGAGATATGGTTATCTGCTATAGAGGGAGCATAATTTGTAGGCCCTAGCAGAAGAAAACTATGGAGATGATCCCTCTACTTTTGAGCATGTGATGGAGGATATAGATTCTGCGAAATGGCTTAAGGCTATGAAGACAGAGATAGATTCAATGTACTTGAACCAAGTCTGGACTCTAGTGGATCGCCCTAGAGGTATTGCACCAATAGGGTGCAAGTGGATTTACAAGAAAAAGATTGGTCCGGATGACAAGGTCGATACCTTTAAAGCTAGGCTTGTAGCAAAAGGGTATTGTCAAAAAGAGAGTATTGACTATGAGGAAACCTTCTCTCCCATTGCCATGATCAAATCCATTAGAATTCTGCTTGCAATAGCCACGCACCTAGACTATGGAATCTGGCAGATGGATGTGAAGACCGCGTTCCTGAATGGATACCTTGAGGAGGACATTTATATGGAACATCCCAAAGGTTTCATGTCCAATTAAGATTCTCATAAGGTGTGTAAATTGAATAGATCAATTTATGGACTTAAACAAGCATCGTGGAGCTGGAAACTTCGTTTTGATGAAGAAGTTCGGAAATATGGCTTTATCAAGATTGAAGATGAACCATGTGTTTACAAGAAATCCAGTGGGAGAAAAATATCGTTTTTGGTCCTATATGTAGATGAAATTCTACTAATAGGTAATGATATAGGCCTGTTGACTTCAGTCAAAATGTGGCTCTCAAGCACGTTCTCCATGAAAGACTTAGGAAAATCGACCTATATCCTTAGAATTCGCATCTTCAGGGATAGAGCGAATAGGAAAATGGGTCTCTCCCAAGCCCTCTATTTGAAAAAGGTTCTGAAAAGATTTAGAATGGAAGATTCCAAGAGAGGCCTCTTGCCCATAAGACATGGACTCCATCTCTCGAAGTCGATGAGTCCTCAAAGTTAGGATGATTGTAAGAGAATGAGTGGAGTCCCATATGCATTGGCATTAGGGAGTCTTATGTAGGCTATGTTATGCACGAGACCGGATATTGCATACACTGTGAGTGTGGTAAGTAGGTTCTAGGCCAACCTAGGGGAAAAGCAGTGGATTGTTGTGAAGTGTATCCTTAAGTACTTTAAAAGAACTAAGGACATGTGTTTGACATATGGAGATGGGGAACTGAAAGTGGAAGGTTATACTGACTCTGACTTCCAGTCAGATGTTGATGACCGTAAATCCACATCGGGGTTCGTATTCGCTTTAAATGGTGGAGCAGTTACTTGAAAAAGTTCCAAGCAAAGCACGAAGCCTGACTCAACCACCGAAGCTGAGTACGTGGCTACCTTAGAGGTAGCCAAGGAGGCTGTTTGGATAAAGAAGTTCGTCGCTGAACTTCAAGTGGTTCCTAGCATAGAGCTCCCGTTGCCAGTATTCTGTGACAACAATGGAGCCATCTCGCAGGCTAAGGAACCCAGGTCTCACAATAAATTCAAATACATTGAATGAAAATACCACATCATTAGTGAGATCGTTGGAAGAGGGGACATTGCTGTGCAGAGAATAAATTCAGCAAATAATGTTGCTAACCCACTAACCAATCCACTATCATAGGCTGTGCTAGAGCGACATCTTGAGAAGATGGGTATTAGACACCACAGCGATTGACATTGAGTGCAAGTGCGAGATTGTTAGGATTATGGCCTCCATGCCATAGAGGAATTAGATTATCAGGGCATTACATTTATGTTGTATAAACTCTTATGCATTAATAAGGGCATAGTTTTTGTTCATATCAATCTTGATGACATTAATATAAGTATTGAACAAATAAGTCCAAGGTAATCAAGGGGGAGCTTCTACTCCTCAATGATCTGAGGAGATGGACACTAGAAGTATCGGTTCCTTGTTTACTTAAACTAGGAATTCGCAAGTCAACGAGTCTTAATTGGGCATTAAGACCAGACTTGTGTGACGCAAGCTTTAACAAGGAGTGTCAGTCAGTCACTTTGGATGGTGGGAGCTTGGTCATACATATGTCAATGGAATTGACATATTCGAACATGGCTCACCGTAATTCAATCACATAGGCATTTACTCTTGGATAGTCAATGATGGAATTACTGGTCGCGGCAGTGTGCGTGAGCCTTAGACCTGAGGATTCACGAAGATTAGACTTGTGACACTGAACGAGTTATTAGAGTAGTTAGATCCATTTCACCCTTTGGTGGGATCAACCTCGAAGTGAGGTTTAGAAGGACAAGTGCCAATTGTTCGATGATTGCCAATAGGGGATTCACTGTCTCGGGTAGTAACGAGTTAACGTCCTGTGCAATCGTAGGTAAATGAAATTATAAGGTTATGTTTGGTTATGTTTTGGGTATCATTTTGGCCCAAATTTCTGGTCCGGTGGTGTTTGGTTTCACTATTTTGGGCCAGAAAAAATAGTTGAATTTGGCCAAAAATTATTTTGAACCCAGAATAGGAATTCTCTTTCTCCTCTGCTCATGCCTCTGAGCAGCGTCTTTTCTGTCTCCCCTCTTTCCCCTCTCTCCCTCTCTTTTTCTGTGAGTGCGTTGCTGTTCAAGGCTTTTAATAAGGCAAATAAATCCAATTGGTCTTATTTGATCAGTGTGTCTGTGCGTGTGTGTGGGTGTATGTGAGTGTGTATTTTTCATTCGTTTTCTCTTATAAAATAATATTGTATGTGTTGATTTTATGTGTGGTAAGTTTGGCATTTTTCTTTTCAATTCGGTCCGAAAAATTATAAAATATACATATATATGTATATCCAATAATTTATTTTTTTATATATTCATAAAAATTATAAAATATATATATATATATATATATCTCAACTATTATTACTTACATATATATATATAACTATTATTACAACCTTAATATTATATTATAATTTTCAATCATTAACTAATTATTAACAGAC